>JAODGC010035346.1:0-359900 GCA_027574925.1 Ecitoglossa quadriceps | reverse complement strand
CAAAACCACCTTATAGAAAATGTTGTGCGTTATATTTTTTATGTATCTTAAAAACAAATTTATGATTAATATTAGCACTACAAAAGTTGTTTTAAGAGAGGCTTGCGAAGAGATAAAAAAAAACACAATTTCTCCCTTATTATTTCCCACTTTATTAATTATCAAAATAAAATGAACAAATTGATGTAAGTTTTAAAACAATGTTTTGAATGATTTTGCATTTTGCGTTTTCCAATACAAAATTATTCAAATTAGACAATATTAAAAGTTTTTACTTTTTTTGAAAATTTTTTATTGATAGAAAGATAATAATGAAAATTTGCTATTGTTTAATGATGTGGCACACAACAAAGTTCAGGAAACAGTAAACTTCTATACATTAAACAAATTTATTAGCTTAATTGCACCGTTTATGTATTTATAATCCCTCTACTTTCGAAAAACTTCACCAAATCAAGGTTTGCTCTAAACATTCTGCATTTGGCCTGTAGATGGCATTATATGTATCCTTCCTGAAAAAAATCCCAATAAAATCCAGAAAATTAATAACTTGAACTAAATTTCACCCACACAAATATTTCACCCTCATCTGATATTCATTTCTACCATTTTTAACTTTAAAGCAGGCAAGGAGAAATCCAACATAACAAGTAAACAAGAATAAAATTTATTTGAATCCCCTGCTCTCATTGAAGAATTATATTGGAAAAAGTGTCTTCTCGAACTCTGCAAAAATAAGACAGCTATTAAAAAAAAGAAAGTGACTTTCCTTTATGTAACCGAAAGTATATTGTGTTTACTTACGTTTTCCTGCTGTTCGTTCCAAGAAAACTTTATTACAAAGCATTTATACCCCCAAGAAGTTGGTATTTAAGCCAAAATCAGAACAAATAAGAAGTTTACTATTCGCGGCGCCCGTCTCAATTGTTTGTTTTTGCAAGATTTTGTTTGCCGAAATTTGTTTTTGCTCTGGTTCCACTGCTGGACTACACCCCGTCATGCGGTTCGTTGGGAATTGGACCTAGCGGACTTATAGGGGATTGTCGAGAATATGGTGAAACATGAAAAAGCGCATATCGCCCATTTATAATCCACGCTCGAGGAAGCAAAGTTCAGTATAAGGGACACTGTCGACGTTGCCAAGGATGGGAATTTTGTGACAGCGGATATGAACAATGATGGCGATATAAATCCCAAAGCACTGGAGTATCAAAAGGTGCTGATGGACAATATCCTGAGCAATTTGTCCTGATATTATGCATTTACAAACATAAGTCGAAGCAAAAGGGCGATTGGGACAAAAAGACGAATTACATGCGACGCTAGGTTTTTCGCATTATTTGCTTTCCGCAAATTTCCTAGAGTAAAGACAAAGGAGGTAACATACCACAATTACTCTGTGGCAATTTACGTTTTAATCGCGTTATCTGCTTCTAACACCCAGCAGGTCGAAAATTTGCAGCAGCGACGTAAATCGCCTGATCCATGAATTTAATGAATTGTGAGCAAAGTAAATAAACACACGCAAAACGAGCGCGCAATGTTTGCCACCTCAACAAATTCGCGCACGACGTGGGAGCTTTGTGTTTTGGGTAAGCATTTTTATTTTATCTTGACCGCGAACTTGGTGACTTATGACATGTACTGATGGTGCCAGATCAACGCACGTTTTAGGGAATCAGGTAACTCCTTTATTCGTCTTTTGTATTTAAATTTTATCCGGTCTAGAGCATTGAATGAAAGCAGATGACACTAACAATTTTCCTAGCGTACTAGCATACCACGAAATGATTATTATAGAGAAATTTAATGATTTTGTTTTAAGACAAAACTGTTCTTGGTATGGAATTTTTTTAAGAGCATTTTATTTTTTGGGTTTGTTTATTAAAAGAAAATACAAGTGTCCAGATTACGATTTCTTCAGTTTCTTGCAACATTTCTATGAGATATATTGAAGAATATGGTTTTACAAACTGTTTGTGTTGCTAGATGTTAATAGATAAATGGAATGTAACCAAGTCTTCCAATAACTTTGTATTTTAAGCTTGATATCAACCAAATTGCGCATAAAGTTGAAGATGGTTATGAAAACAACGTATTATGTTTCATTAATAATGGATACTACATTAAGTATGGAAAGTAAAAACAACTTAAACCAGTTATTTCGATTTTATCAGGCCGGGTGCTTCCCTTCGTGTGTCTTTGCAATTAACCGATGTGTTGGCTTGGCGGCTGCGGTAATCATGAAGGTATTATTGTGTAGTCAATACCTATGACATATACTTCTAGAGAAACCCGACAGGGAAAAAACACGAAACTTGTAATTTAAAATTATTATGTAGTATCCTGATGGGTTTCCCTTAATATTTTAATTGCAATATGCAGTTTTGTGTTAATATGAAATATTATTTAAAATGCCATGACAACATCAGAGTAATATCTATAATTAGAAAATATAACCCAGAATTTAAAATACGAAAAGATTGTTAATTTTATTGTTTGTGTTACCGCTTGAATGATATTTCTGAATATTATAGGTCAGAAGCTATCAAGGAGAAACTATATAAAAACACCAAAGGTAATTTTAGGTGAGAAATAAGTTAACTTTGCTTATGTTATTATACAAGAACTATTTAAAATAAAAAGAAAATCCGCTAATTTACAACTCCAATTATTTCAATACCTCTTGACTTCCTTAAACAACAGAGATAAAAGAACCATTGCAGCTTCTTGAGCAATTAAACTTGTTGAAAGACAAACATTTCTTTCTTTCTCATCAATGAAAGTTAAGAAAACTTACTTTAATTCGCAAAAAATGTATGAAACGTAATAATTTAATGGGAGTGAGTAATTAAAATTAAACTTAAATTAATAAAATCCATCATATGATGAAAAGGAAGTTTATAAAGGTAATCATAAATTTGCAAAGGTATTTGTTATGCAAACTGATACAACATAAAGAATATACTAGGTGCTAAATAAAAACATATCAAACGTTAGGTTTCAGTGGAAAGGATTAAAAATATTTCAGCTGTAAGTAAAATAAACATTTTTTGGAGCGCTCTTTTCCCAGTCCACCCTAAGTTCTTTCGATAAGAGGATAATATCAAGTTGCTTAAAGTATAGCCAAATCATTATTATTTCAATATTATTTTTAGAAATAATTGGTATCATCACATGCAATATATGATATATTTTATGATTTGGAAAGGAACTTGAATTTTCATGAATAATTTTATTTTTTGTTTTCTGAAATAATTTGTTGGGAAAAGTCAATTTGTTAACAAAATATTATTTAGAATAATTCATCGTAATAATGCCTTTCTTCATATGCATTAAATCATTTGCACCGAAATATTTGGAATTTTTTTTCAGTTACATGAATTTCATTTTACATGTAATTGTACTGTACAGTGGATAATGAAATTAACGTGCAAATGTAAAAAATATTATCTTTTACGGAAATTAAACTTTCCATGAGAATGCAATTACATTAAATTGACTTGAAATATTTTCATCAGCACATATCTCTTTCTGTTGCACTATGAAACATTCTAGGTACATGCATATTTGCGCGGGAGCATGCATGGTAATCGCAATTGTGTTGAGTCAAAACTCAAGTGATAATGTTCAGGACGCTTGCGCTCGTTCCCCATTTGGCGGCGGATCGCGGCGGCGGCAAGGACGCTGCAAAACATTTCTCACTCTGTTTCGGCTACGTGCGTCGCGCCAGATCGGACCTATAGAAGCAACCCGTGCTCTATCAACTTGCAAACACATTATATTACTTCTCCTGTAAAGTTTACAGAGTCTGTTTGGAAATCCGACGAGCAACAGATCAAGCTAACAGGAAATTAGCAAAAGTTGTTGACGGACATATACAACCGGCATTTTAAAACTTTTGTGACAACTTCAGGTAGTAGTTTAAAATGTGAACGAAGTTTAGTTGAACCAATGTGGCATTTATTATCTCTCACTCTTCGTAAAACTGCGAGTAAATGCTTAAAGTGGAAAGAAAACTTCGAGTTCTTTAAAGTAGAAGCAGTAAAACCGACGAGTTCCCCAGGGAAACTGCTGAAAAGTTAATAAACGTGTCAAGACAAAGCTGCAGGTAATAATAATTTGCTATTTGTTGTATTTTCTTGCTTGATCACAATGTTACATTTGGTCGATTTTAGTCTGTTGAATCTAAATTGAGCGTATTAAAAAGATTCCGTGAAATGAATATTATATTATTCCGTTCATGTTCATCGACCTTTTCCTCCATTATTTACGAAAAGAGACTCTGTTGAATATGTTATGCAGCGTCCAACTTAAGAAAAATCGGCTCGGAATCCAGAAAAATAGACTGAATAAAAATATCGGGCCAAGTTTGATTTAAGGCAAGGAATTTTCTGATTTATTGTGGTCTTTTTTTCCAAGAAAACTCTATGCTGAAATCAACGTTTTAGTTGGCCTACAGTCTACTCTGATGAATCGAAAGATTCGTTCCTTCAAATCCCAATAGATTTTATTGAATGCAAACCTAAAATTTAATTTTTTCCCAAGTAAACCAATTCAAACGAGGCTGAGAACGAGACGTAAATTGCATAAGATATTCCTGGACAGGATTAATTTTCAAACTTATGTAAATGTCGACCATTTCCTAGTTTAATTTTGAATTAAATTGAGGTATATTTCATTCAGCACTTACAACCAACAGTTACCACTTGTGATACTAAGGTATTGGGAAACTTGTAAACGAGGCATACTTCCAAATGTTCTAACATATTGCGCCAAGTAAAAAATGATTGACTTTTTTTGGGTGTCAGAAATGGCAATACCTTGATGCAAGGAAGTGATTCAATAATTCCACTTGACCTAGCACAACTGAAAGTTGAAAACATTGTCAAAACAGCATTTTCTCTTATTTGAAGTACTTATTTTGTTTTATTTTATTCTGACGTTGGTTTCAAATTTATCGTGCTTTATTTCAATTTCATTGCAAACTTTTCAATAACTGGTATTATTTGATACATTATACAATGCTTTTAGTTGTTTAGTTTAAATCTAGTTTTATCGTCATTATTTAGCATCCAGAAATGATTACTTGTTCTGAAAGGTTTTTTCTCTCCATTTATGACATATGGATCAATAAAACTGCAAAATAAAAAGTAAATATCAACGGAATAAGATGATGTTAATAAGATTTATGGAAAAAAATTAGAAGGATTATTGATTATATATCTATAATGTGCATAGTATGTTGCATTAATATTGTAGTTTTTCCTATTAAACTTTAAACAAGAGAAAAACTTAATTAACTTTATTATTTCAATGTACTGCATGCTTGACTGCTGCAACGTTCATTAAACAAAGCATCTTTGGAATGATTCATGTGTACACCAGAATAATTATCAAAGAAAAGCAGCGAAGTAAAGTTAATCGAAACAATTTTTTGTTGCATCTAAAAATACTACGCCTATTCTTGATAAAACCGTGCTGAATATTGCAAATTACCATACCTTTTCGCGTGTCTCCAATTTAATTCCATGACGCCACCTTCACTCATTGAGTTTTGCTTCATTTTAATTTAAGTTAGGATCAATTATCTGCATTGCCTGGTGGTGCAAAAGCGTTCGTAAGAGACTAAACAATCTCCCGATTCATTTGATGATACAGTTTATACTTTATGCAACCCCAAACTTTGATTGGAATTTAGATGAAATGCGCGTCATTTTAATTTTATGCCACGTGATGATTTTCACATGGAACTTCGGCATTATTTAATTGATGTGAAACTTTTGAATTAGCACCGTGCAGCATTTGGGGTCAATTAGAATATTCGCATTACTCAACAACTCCTGCACATTATTAATCACATACTCGTGCTTCCATTACTTGTGATTACATCAATGTGACGTTAATGTGCGCTTTGGCTGAAATATTTATTACGCACGCATGATATGAACCGGATCAATTTGCTATGCATGTCACTGAATTTGTTCTTATCGCATAAAGCTAGAAGCTTCTGGAAGCGCTGAGATCATACTAACTAGGATAATTTCTATTTAAATTATTACTGCATGTAAAAAGAAGAACTTTAATTATGTCATGCTTGTATTTTATTCTTTGGGTTGGAATATTTAATGATATTTCTTGAGTTTGCAGTAACAACGTTTGTAAACACTGTCTAATATGAATCCCGAGATCCTGACTGCGCAACAGCGAAAGGCGCACTGTGCCGTGAACTCACAGAACGGACTTATTTATACAGAGGAGAGTAGTAGGGATGTATACTTCACTCGAGCTACAACTGTATAGAGCTAGAGGTCCTCATGGATAGCATACTCTTCTTAACTTAGGCGTTTCATTGTAGACGTTAGCATGCAGTGGTTCCTTTTAAACTTCCATGTTAGTACATTATTTGCTTGTATTCACGGCTCATTTATTTCATTATTTATTCAACACGTATGTCAAAAGTTAAAATACACTTATAATTAGGGCGATAGAAAATTGTGTTCTTGTCACTGAAAACATGCCTCGCTATATAATATTGCAAAAAGAGGACAAAGGTGATTTAATTGGATTTAAATCTATTCAAATCTGACTCTAAACTTCTGCTGACATTTACGAATATCTTCCAAATGTATTTGGTGTTGGGCATATGGTAAAAGTAAAAAGTGGATAAATTTATTGATGCAAAAAGGTGTGATACATGAATTTGTCAAAATCCGGCGATTTTGTGGACAATGTGACGAGCTTCTTTCAAAGTAACCACTGATACCTTGTTACTTTAGATGAAGCTGACGGGCCGATAAAATATAAGAATGCAGGAACTTAAAATTCAACAAGTACGTTGCATTATAAGTTTTTATTATTCGTTTTATTTATATGTACTGATGTTTACCTTAAATTATGACATATTTAAAGGATCCCAATTTGTGTTTGATATTCCACTTGGCCTGGCAGTAATTTCATTTCATTGCGACTCATGTGGAAAAGTGTCAAGCCCTATCATTGTCAATCTGCATCAAAGGTAAAAGCAATATAATAATGCAATATCCGACATCGTTCACGCTTTATTTCAATTTAAATAATAGGTGATATGAACACAAAAACATGAAACATACGATTTTGTTTCATTTTTTTGTTGCTGACCTGTTTTTTTATGCTTTCTATTCTCATAACTTAAACTTTGTTAAGTCAGCCCTGCAAGGCAGTAGTTGCATCCATGATAAATAACGCCATGAAAATAGACACTAATTTCGTAATCGAAGGGTGAAAGAGTGACGCCAACGCCCTATGTCAAAGTCTTAACTATCATTTGCATGACCCACAATTTACATACATTGAACAAAAATGAATGGCCTCGCGTGATTCGCATCATTGCATTATGGTGGTAAACGTTTACCGATCTTTGTCAATTCGCACATCCCCTTCCAGAAAATATGTCAGAGTATTTTAAAAACTTGTGGCTTTGAATTGAAAATGGTTTTCTCAGCAATCCATTCTCAAGCATAAGATAAATCTTAAAAATACTTCAAGTTCACAGCAAATAAATTAAACGTGCCACTGCTGTATCGTTGAAACGTCGTTACGTTTCTCTGGAAATGCGAAGTTAGTACCTATTTGTTCTAAATAGTATTATGCCCTGCTTCGTCCTCAATTCGCCAATACGCAAACGCTTTTAAAGTGCATCGTAAAAGCAGGCCCACATTATAGGTAATGTTATAAGAATGGAAGCTCCGGCCAAGACGCAAGGATCTAGCGGCCACCGAGGAAAGCAATAACCGATGTCGTTTAGTCTCTCTGTGGGGGTTTGAAAATCAGCAATGAGCGTAATGTAACGAAGCAAGGGATGATCCGCAATCGTCTCCACAATTGCAGATTGTTAAAAATTTCTGTAATATTTAAATTAGGTACGGTAGGAAAAATCAGAATTTTTTCTGCATAAGATAACAATCCGATTTAATGTTGTGACAAAAATACGAAAACTGGAAGTTTCTATCGGCGACTTACTGAGAAAGAAAAGTTAAATTATTTAATTGAGAAAATGCCAGGTGCATGGAGACATGTTGACTAGACGACAGTGAAGCACAACCTGTCCGGGAATCACATCGAAATGTCGCTTTTAAGTATAGTTGAGTATGGAATAAAGTAGTGGGCACATTAAATCTCCGAGTAGTAGCTTCACCTAGGGCATTGGAAAGTCGATTCTAATTTACTACACATTAGAATCGACTTTCCATTCATTGTTAAGCTTTTAACTATATGACAAGGCAGGTCACTCTTAATGAAAATTGAGAAATTGTCGTTAATCTCAAAGTCAGTACTCTTCCAAAAAATTCATGGTAAATGAAATAATCTTCCAACGTTGCATAATTTCCAACTTCCACTCCTGCTGGACCGCAAACAATGATGTGGTTGTTGATAAAAATACTCAAAACCAATTCCATTCATAATGTTTTATCAAACAACGATATCCTAGTTAGGGGCTATGAAATTTTTGCGCCTCTGTTGCACGTTTGCTTGCACCAATCTCGGTTTATCGACGCATGGATGTACTCGACGCAGGCCAGAATTGATGATGGATTCGATATACCAATAATTCGCGCCTATTCGCGCATCCCACCATTGTAAGTCACTGAGCGTTTCAAATGCAGCAAAGTTTATTGGCGCAATTGATGTTTGTTCCACACAAGTGCAACGTTTGGTCGTGACGGTTTTGGCAGCAATTGTTATCTAATTGATGGTAAAATGTTGAATATATACCCTAAACAGTCTGAATAGATTCGATTCGATGAGGGACATTGAATACCCTTCCAACCGCAATTACGTTTGTGCCTTAAATTTATCTAATTATATTACAGTTAGATATTTCGACATTGTTGTTTTTTGTGATGTGGCGCCTCCACCAATGGTATTCTTTGATGATAAAAAATTGCACGTTGGGGACTTTTTTGGAGTTGATGTCCTAAGCATATAAATGAAGACACCAAATGGGCACCATGCGATTTGGACGTCAAATAAATGGAAATGCCCAGAACACTTGAGTCCGGGCCTATGGGGGCCTTGTGCGACGAAGCCTGAAATTTATTTGCGTCGCGCCGCATAAATACTCCTATATTTCCAAAAAAATCACAAATCTACATTTAAATTTAATAATAAGCTGCACATTAACTTTGAGATAGTACTTCAAGTCATATTTAAAATTTGCAATAAGTGAAAATGGTGCGTTTAGTATAATAAAATGTCGTTTGTTTGACTGTTTCGACTACACAATATTCTTGATAATTACATGCCAATTTTAATTCTAATACTACAATAAGAAATTCCAGTAATCGTTATTAACTTGCAAAGAGATCCACTTTACTGCAAATACTAATAGCTGGTTTAATTGATTCTCCTGCAGCAGACACATTGTTTTAAATGCCAAGCAGCAAGGTTACAATTGCAATTGAAATGTTTGCACCCTTAAAGTGTCCAAAACCATCCAAAATTTTTACTTGCGCCTTTGAAAGTTTAGAATTAATAAACTTTCTCATTGGTTTTCTGACTGTCTCAATTGATTGACAATTTTGATGACTTTCTTGTGATGGTTTCCTTTGAGTAATGCGCAGTAAAAATTAATTACTTTTTAGAATCCTTAGAAACTTAATGCCTTAAAGAATATTAGCATCTCTCTAACCTCTAATATAATACGTGGATTATAAAAAGTTATTACTTGTATGATTTAATTATCAAAAACGTTTTGCGATCACCACAGATTTAATGATATCTTTTGGAAGCCAACGTGAAACCCTTATTTGCTAATTTATTCCAGATACCCTTCAACAAAAATTCGAATATTTATATTGATGTCAAATGGAAGACTTTGAATGAGATTTCATTGCTCTTACCACCACAATTTCGCACTGACGTACCTAGTGATTTCTTAAATATGTAGATAAAAAATGGTTATTTCCAAAACACATATTTATGACTAAATGGCCTACATCAGAGTCAAATGCACACTAGGGAGCAACAGGACAAAACTGACTTTTTTATGTAAACTATAGTGGTGGGGATGTGTGGAGGACAACACAGGTTGAATCTAGTCCGAATCGACAACATTGTAAAACTTAAGTGTTCTACAGTGATTCAATCCTTTCGGGTGTGTTTGCCCTTCAAGTTGATCATTGTAACGTAGCGAAAATAAATCGCTCTTCTTTCCAACTTTTTTTCCGTACTTATCCGAATTGGCAGATGCATAAATCTCCCCACCGATTTACACCAGTAGGTTTCACTCTCGTGTGATAATAATAATTCATTTTCGTACCCATACGTGCATTCAAAAGGTCATCAAAGCCTCATACCACCTGTAAATCCATTCCGCAGGTAATATATTGAAATAAATTCGCAAATAAAGCGTACCGCAAGATCAAATTAGGTTAATGCGCTTTCATACAATCGATTTTTGCAAATTGACTCAAATGATTGCATGGCAAAAGCAGGTTAACGTAATAAAAAATAATTTCAAGTTTGCTGCGTTCCTGTTAATGCAACACAAATAGCTGTGGCGTTATATGATGTGGATATATTTAATTATAGCTCATTAGAACCAATCTCCCTCTCTTGACGCCGATAAATTATTCACAAAAAGCCATCGTAGCATGGTCCATGCGGCCGCCAGCGTCCACGTCGTCATTGTTTTAATTAGCACCAATATATTAAGCAGATAACTTCTTCACAGTGGCAGTGTGTCTACATCACACGTGCCGCGCGCATACGCCGGCGGTACGAGTAATTGGACCGCCACCATTGCAAACAAACGCGCAGCGTTGTGCCATAAACGTATTTATTTTATAAAAATGCATTATCCCAGGTCGAGGATGGCATCAGGGGCATAATAAAAATGTGTGCCTTTGTGCGACCTACAAATGAACGTTGAGATTTTTGTAACGTTCTTAGAATATAGGCGGTGTTTTCTCCGAGAATTTCCTAGGTTTTATTTAAACTGGTTGCAGTTTATTTATTAAAGCGACTATTGCTTCATCGTTAACTAGTCGAAAACAAATTAAGTCTTAGTAAATACTATAGTTCCCTTTGGACTTCCAGATTTGAGACTTAGACATCTTACGATGTCTTCTCTCAAGAATACACTGGATTTACATGATTTATTGTTAGTTGTAAAGAATATATCAATACTTGGAGGAATTGTAACGAACCGAAAGAAACGGAAAATAAATTGTTAAGTCAAGCAAATTTGCAAATCAAGCAAATAAGAATAAGGATGTCATGATTGGGTTACAGTCGATTGCAAACTAGCAGAAACTGCAAAGCCATGACCAATTTATGTACAGTTTGGTGGTGGGGATGGGGAGTAACAGAAACAGCGAGTTATGCCTGTCTCCAATGCGTTATTAAAGTTAACGTGTTTTTCCTCAATGCAAACGTGTGTGAGATTCTCATGGGTGTGGATTATTAAGTCTGCACAAACAGTACTTAGTTAGTAATTTATGGCTAGTACTAAAGAATATATTACGGATACTGATTAGATGGGTACTTTTGTGAATCAATCATTAGGAGAATCAATTGTACAATTTATGAAAATCCAGATCAATTGTTGTTACTTGGGTTTGATGTCAACCAAACCTGACTACACAGAGCTCAGTTTTTATAGAGAGTGGAGGGCATATTTCCCAGGAAACTCTGCCATAACCAATGGTTGCTGAATAATTTATAGGCAGCTCTAAAGAAAACATAAATGATATTGGCTGTTTTGTGATGCACGCTTTTCAGGAGATGGGTTCAAGTATAATTTACGATCTCCGGTATGTGGAAAACCAATTTGTGACACACACGCAACACATTCTGCACCCAAATTGCATTTGTGTAATTAACGTGGTTCGCGTTTTACATTCGTATGCGAAAATGGAATAGGGCTGCGGGGGGCGGCATCCCACCGTAGGCTAAACACTCCGGCGTGACAAGTGTGTCCACCATCGTTTGATTCTCCAAATGCCCACCTCGCGATGTACTTGCTGCCAAATTCTAAATGCGAAGCGCTTGCAAAAATAACCCAAAAGTAATAATGGCGAATGAAAATTTAATTATGCGAGATTTGTTTTGGCACGTCGGGAGCACAATCACGACGCCCAGGCACAAGCCGTGCGCTTTACGTATTTATTAATTGTGCGCCGCCGAAAAAGAAGCAATTAATATCCGAATTAATATGCGCGCAGACAAAACGATATTTGTGCTAATAAGCGTTGAATAAATGAATGACTAATGAAATGCGTTTCTAGGAAAAAAAAGTAAAATAATCAAAACACAAAAGGCGTTGTTTTCTTTAGCTTCGATGCTGTTTTCGCTTTTTTGCGCTTGGGAAACCGGGCCTAAATTAAATTATGTAGAAATCATCATCACCATTTGGAAGGCTTTACTTACCTGCGCTTATTATTATTACAGCGCGATTCTTAACTGCGACCGGTTTTTTATCCCGACTTATTTGCAAGCAGGGACCACGTCCATGTAAAGCATGGATATTTCCACCGTACTCAAGAGATTTTTAAATTCAGTTTAATTCCCATTTGTTTTGCAATTGCTTCCCAAACAATTTCCAGTCTTATGTGACGTGTGCAACTTCTCAATGCATGTCAGGGAGGATATCAATTCCGATCCACCGGCTACCGCCATCGGCAGTGCAACTGAAAGCAGCAGCTATGGCAAATATAAATATTTAGGTGCCCAGCTCCAAACAGCTTCCGAGTTGCGTTGGGAGTTGATGACTGGTCGCGCGCGGGTAATGTTAACCATTCCGATAACGTCTGCATTCCCGATCTAATCTACATTATCAACCTCAAAACTTTCTCCTGTCAGTGAGTGTTTGCCTAGCAACTTCAAGCTATCTATATTCAATACTAGCACGTTGATTTTTGTTTGATAATCCGGAAAGTATGCTACCCGTGCTGGAATCGCCCGGAAACTTTCTGCGTTGCGTGCATACTCTGCTATCGTGCGGTTCTTGTTAAGTGCTTAGCTGCAGTGTACTAATTGGTGGTGTTAATTAATTATTTCTTGTTTGACACCGTGCGGTTGTGTGAACAATGCACGGCACTAACAAGCAGGCGATCTGTTCATGAACTCGAGGTATTATCTATATTATTGGAGCTGTATTCGAGGAAATGTGCATACCGGTCGTGTACCGAGGTGAATTTCAGTAAAACGGTAACGCTGTTTACAAGGTTTAGATATAAACCATGATTCTGTTTGAAAGCGCACCTAAAATATTTGTATTTCCTTCAATTTCTTCATATATCATGTGTAATTGTTTTCTGAGCCTAATTAGAAATGTTATCATTTATTGTTATTACTTAGCGGTTTTGGTTATCATAAATTAAACGTCGCTTTGTTTTCACAACTTGCTTACACTTCTAATGCAAAGCTACTAATTCTAATTGTAATCGCAATGTGTTGTTGATGTTTGTAAAACATCGTGTATTAGAGATGTGAACGGTGTCTGTTCACCAAGCCAGAATATCGAAAAGAATGCCAGTATCCTGGGACTAACACTAATTGGTCTTGTTACATATGATTACGGTAATTGCAAAGTAATCGTGATTACCTTTATGAATCAGGTCGAGAAAACGGAAAATTTAGACAAATATTTAAAGAGATCTATATATCTGACTGCCGCTGGATAATTTTTGTCCGAGCTAAGTTTATACTATAAGATTGAAATCAGTATCTCAATTCAATTGACCGCACTTTGAAATCGTAAATCATAGCGTTAAATACTGACCGACTAATAAATATGAATGTACATTGGTTTGTACATTCAAATTAAGATTCAATTATGACTCATATCCTTGCACTAATCAAATATTTTTAACCAATTTATGGCAAGCATTTTGGAAGCGATCTTTCTGCAACATTTGCATACTTAATACAGTGGTAATAAATCAGTGCGGTGGCTAAGCACCTTAAAAGACGCCAACTTTCTAGCTTGCTAGCAAAGTTGATTAAGTGCGTTAGGGAAGTAGGTTTGGTATAGTTCCAGCAGTTCCTCGAAGGATGAGAGCTGGAGGGTTTTTGTATATTGGTGATGAATGGTGGTGTCTTCTTAAACAACTTAGCGATAGCAGAACTGTAGCGAAACTTATAAACGTCGTCATCAGCTCAGATTTGGAAATTCATAATAAATCTGAAAATAAACAAAAAATTTAATTTCCAATGTTTTGTTGCAAAAATTTATTCCAACACGGGAGTTTCGATAAACTGGCATAAATTACGCCGTGGCGTCGATTACTATCATAGTTGAGTGGTTTACGTAGCGTTTTTGAACTCAGTCTCAGCGACGACGTCGGCTGCACGTCGCGTCTACTATCCTGAAATTGATTTAACAATGCATATTTCATCCTTAATGCAGCGGTAAACTCAAATAAAGAACCTTGTGTAGAATGTTTACACATCAGATGATTAACTGAAGCGTTCGGCCGTGAAGATGACATGTATTTGCGATCGTAATGTGATGGGTTGTTCACCCTTTCGATGTCGGCTGCAAAACGCTAGAAAGCCAGGATTTATACAGAACAAGGTAACAATACGCGAAGGTACTATACATTTCTGTAAATCGAACAACAGTCAAAGATTTAGGTGTGGTAACTTGGTTTTAATTTGGGATGGGTAGGAAGCAACAATCTGGAATACAAAACAAAGATAAATTGAGAAAGTCTGGGAAATTGATAGATTGAGCTTGCTGCACTTGCACTTGATATTAACCTCCTGGGAAGAGTCAGAATTTTTATCTAAATGTAAATTTATAAAATATTTGCCAGCGTCTAGCGAATCGGAATGAAGTACCGAAACAAAAAGCAATGGAAATACTCTTCACTTTTTCTGTATCTCTACTCCTCCACAAACTCCTTGTTTTATGCAGTAATTACTTCTTGTTGCTTCCGCCAAGTTTCCGAAGGAAACTCAATACTGGTTTTGAATTTGTTTCTGCTGATAAGCCACAAGGCATTAATTTCCGCAGCAGAACTTAATTGCGCGGCTAAAAAAATCAGGATCATGTTAACAGCAATTTAGATTAATGATGCTTTCCTTGCGTCCATGAAACAAGTTTGCGCAGTTTGCAAGACGTCCGGCTATTGATCCTGTTCAGATGTATATTTATTTTGATTATTGCGCATTCCATCAAAGTCATTTCTTTATTTCAGATTCAAATCATTGCTGATGCGTCAACATTTCTAGACTTCCAGAAGCTTCAGATCTAGAAGGACATAGCATATTAAGAAAGCAAAAATGAATGGGACGCAGGAAACTTTGCTAGCCGAGATCACTGGCATTGTGGATGATGAAAATAGTTATATTCCTTATTGGAAACGTCCAGAGACTTATATCGTGCCAGTGCTTTTCTTCCTGATCTTTGTCATTGGAGTCCTTGGCAATGGAACTCTGGTGTTGATTTTTATCCGGCATCGTACAATGCGTAATGTGCCCAATACGTAAGCTCATATTGCCATCCCAGTATAATTACATTTTAAATACAATTCTTTTTTAGTTATATTCTCTCGTTAGCATTGGCTGATCTACTAGTTATCCTAACTAGTGTCCCGTTCACGTCAACAGTGTACACAGTGGACTCCTGGCCTTGGGGTGAATTAATCTGTAAGATATCTGAAACTGCGAAGGACATCTCAGTGGGGGTTTCGGTCTTCACATTAACAGCCCTCTCTGCAAACCGTTTCTTTGCCATCGTAAACCCATTAAAGAAGCTACATGCATCAGGTGATAAAAGTCGATACTTCGTTTTGTTGTCTCACACACGCTCCACTATTCGCCAGCACGTGACTAGAATTGCCCAAATACAATAAATGAGATCTGTGTCACTGGCAGAAAAAGCTGGAAAGGTTATTTATTTATTTTCTCTTCAGGTGGCAATAAGACAGCAACACGCGTGACTGTGATGATTGCAGTGTTAATCTGGATCTTTGCTGGAATCTGCGCGATCCCAGCTGCGGTGGGCTCTCATCTCCTCACCATGACCACCAATGATTCAGTGAACTTCACCATCTGTTACCCTTTCCCCCGTGAATGGCTCGACAACAACTATCCGAAAGTGAACGTAATGACCCGATTTCTCATCCTATACGTGATCCCACTCTGCATTATCACGGTCTTCTACTGGCTGATGGCAAACCACCTCTTGGTGAGCACTAGGAATGTCCCGGGGGAAACTCAAGGTACTCATCGTCAGGTAAGCTTAGTCAAGAGCTTCTAACGCAAGCTTAGTAAACTAATTACACTGTTATCGCCAATCCTGTTTAGATTCGTGCACGTAGGAAGGTGGCATTCACCGTACTCATCTTTGTCGTCATTTTCGCGGTGTGCTTCCTCCCCTTTTACGTCTTCATGCTGGCGTTCTACTTCTACCCACACTTCGAAAAGGAATACAACGACTTTTGGCATTACATGCGCATTATCGCCTTTTGTCTCTGCTACATCAACTCGTGTGTTAATCCAGTCGCTTTGTACTGCGTCAGCGGCACATTTCGCAAGCATTTTAACCGGTAATGATCTTATCAAACTTCTCACCATGACACATTTTTCATACTTATCCACCAATACAGCACTAACGTTATTACGTTGCTGTAATGTTGGCGCCATCTGGAAATCAAAACCATTAGTCACAGTCTGACTGCAAACTATCATTAGACTGCCCACCCCCAAAGTGATTATCTTACAAATATAATAATTCTCACTTAAAAATAACATTTGTCATTCCACAAGCAGATTATCGTTAGTCACGTGTCTGCTCCTTGGCATACTGTAATCCTCCTAATAACTTACGTGTTTTCTCCGCACTGCAGGTATCTCTTCTTCTATATAAAGTCGAAGCGTACCCGTTGCTACACTTGCCAGGACCGCAATGCCACCACCATGTCTACTGTCTCCACCCGGCGGAATCAGTCGTTGTGCAACCGAATGAACACCCATGGCACTCAGGGTGGTTCCCAACGGCGGCATCCGGACGGCATCAACAGGGACTACAGCCGCGAAACGTCCATCATGCTACTGGGCAACGGGAATGGTAAAGAATTCGCATGCAGTAAGATGTAATTTAATTTCATATATAAATATATATGAAAATACTATTTTATTGAAAGTCTTTCAATTACGAATTTAATTCCAAATGAATATTAGAATGCATTATTTTACTTGGTATATTCAGGTATATAGCATAAAATATCTTAAATTAAAGAAGGAATGGAGAGTAAAACGATTTAAATTAAGGACGCGTTAAGAATTTGTGTATGTTATATTTAAAATTATTTGTCTATTTGTCTACATACAGATCCTAAATGTGCGTGATATGGACATTGTCTTACATTCAGGTTGATTAACTACATTCATCCGCTGGTTGCTAGAATTAGAGCAGTTTGTAGTGATCGTGATCTTTGGAATTAAATTTCTTATAATTCAAATATTTATATTCAAAATTCCAACCAACTAGTTACATTATTACCACTAAGTAAGATTAATGTTAAGATGATGTGTGCATTAGATACATTTTGTATTTATTATATTTTCGGCATTTTGCACGTCATTGCACAGTTTCTCAAAGAGAGTATTTATTTTTTGAGACAAAATCCATCTTTGGGCATATAATTAAAATAAGAAATTCGTAGTTGTTACTTTCACCAATGCGGAATGCAGACCGAACTTAGCACAGAGTATACGGAGGATTTTATTTCTTTGAGAAGAGTGGAGATGTTGCTGCGCCAGCGCCGAAATTGTCGCTTGTCATAAAGTACCAGTGTTACTCCTATTCAGATTAGTCTGCTCACTGTTTTCCGTATAATTACGACAACTTTCACACTTATTTAAAATAAATCTAGTGGTACTTAAAGATCGAATTTAAATGTTTAATTATTCATTTACGCACTTTCTTCCTTAATTGCTTTGTGATAAGATGTAAAAAAATGTCTTGCGTAAAATATAAATGCATGTTTTAAAAACAAAACGTTGGCGTCATAAATCAACATAGAATTATTTTTAGTTGTTTTCTTATTATATACGTGATATTGTTCGAAGCAATAACGTTATAAAGGTGTTGTTAAAACGTAAAACGTTGTCAGAGGGTAAATGCAAACACAATTACCCATAAAGATGTTGATACTGTTAGCAAATTGTTTAACTCTACAATTTATGTTTTTGATAAGCCAGTTTAATGAAGCTGTTAGAATAATATTTTGACGAATTAATACATTTCGTTGGTGCCCACCCTGCGCAGTGGTTATTGTGCAAGGCTAATCACTTTCACAATTCCTACTAAAGTGTTCGGTGACAAGCATGCCTCATGAAAGGGACGCACAACCTTTTACCGCCCTACATCCCAGCTTAGTCCTGAAACGGTGATTCACTCATTTATCCGTTCCGGGAAGCGTGCGTTCCTCCCGCATAATGGAAGGTTAGCATCGGCAACCGCAAACGAAAATTCCCTGGCAACAAATCGGCAGTCGGGTTAAATAAGTGATGACTACATAAATGCGTCTCTGGGTCATAGGTGTGACGAATATGTAATATAATTGATGGTAATTAAGAGTGCGTATAGTTTGCCATTCCGCATTATTTGCCACATTAAGAATTTACTTTCAAGGCGCCGACAATTTCTTCCACGTCGTATTAAATGACGAAGATAACACGCAATTGCGCGTCTCACACGTTCGCGCACTTTGATTGCACTAAATACATATGTATAATTAACTAGACGATGCTATCCTGGCATTGTAGGAACATACTTGGTTGTCTTATATCCTATGACTTGCGCTATCTTATTCTGGGATATGCACATGCACGTGATGCAATAAATCTGAGTGCTTAGCCTTTCTTGCTATCAGCTCGAGTAACTTGAAGTAAATAAATTAACGACCTATATCGCTACAGCGCACAATCTTATTTAAAATTCATACTTAGTTAAACTTTGAGAAAATTTATAAGATGATTTGATCGTACCAACGCAGCCTAGTGATATTTAATGTGTGGATTTTTGACTAGAAAGGTAAATTATTATGCAACAAAAACTTTCAAAAACATTCCTGGGATTCCCAAACTATTATACAAAAGGGTCTATTTCCATTGTTAAGAGTTTTGCAATGGAATTGCATGGATGCCATTGAAGAACCGACGTTAAGCAGCCTTCCAATATTCGCGGTAGTTTTGCCAACTTCAACTTTATTCCGCTTGTCCCAAAATTAGTTATATACATGACACATATTTTTTTTCCACGAGTATAAACCTGGAATGTTAATTGAATTCAAAAAGAGCTGGAGTAACATACCTCTATGTCCAAAATTTAAAGAATGCACTGTTCAGCTGATGAAGGTATACCCAGCATACCTCAAAAAAGCTATAAGCAATCAAAGAAATGTTTGCGGGTTTTGCTCCACACTTGGAGCACGGGGCCATTTTGGGTAGAGCGCAACGCAGAGTTAAATAATGAATTGAAAGGAAGACCGGCTGCGTAAACGGCAGATGTGCGATAGATGAATCGACATCTGCGCCTCGGAACACGTGTAGAAAAACCAAGGGCCCTACACCATGCAGGCATACGCAAGTATGACATTTGGAGTGGGTCTTTCTGAAAAAGTAAGCCCTTCGAATACCTGTTCCACGCACAATGTGCAAGACACGGATTTCCACAAACTTTCAGAAGGTGCTGTTGTATGCAAAGCTCAGCTTGCCGAATTGTTGTCTGATTGATGGGCTGCAAAAAAATCGAAAAATACGTAGTAAAGCAGGATGGAAGCATAGGGCACGCGACGACTACCATAGCGGAAGAGCAAAACGGATGTACTGGCTTGGATTTCACAGGAAATGGAAAAACATGGAGTTTTAATTTAAAATTTAAATCAGTTTTGGGTAGGCCATTCATGGAGATGTACGGCATACAGTGGGCTAGAGTGTTTAAACACATTTAGAACAGGGAGACGCGAGAAGACGTACTGAAGAAACCCATGAATGAACTTAATGTACCATATGAAGCAAACGTTTTTGATGTTTTCCAAATAAGTGTTAAACTTCAATACGTTGGTGTTTTGGGTAGGGCTCCTTTATCAAAGAATTCCACGAATTGCGCATTGTGTTATATTGGCGCGAACTATTTGAAGTTCGCTAGTTTCCTAGGTCTAAAGTTTTATGCCGGTTGTATATCGATGTACCAGACGTTTATCTACCAAGGTAACAGCCGCTCCACACCATTTCAATGTAACTACCACATCTGCAAGGCTGGCACAGAGAACAGTTGCAGCAGTCGCTCGTTCGCACGACCCAATCAGAAGAGAGCAACCGGCAGGTACGGTGTGTACCATCACACACACCACCATAACAACTCACCCACAATCATGAAATAGGTGTATACGTATTTATTCTTATATATTCCAACATGCTACTCATTTCTATACCTTACATTGATGCATCGGAAGGCTGAATTCTAGATCTAAATAATTATATCAACGTATGTTATTTATATTGCTTATATGATATCATCCATGCACGTCTAATGCCCTTCGCGACCGTAGTTAGTGCACTTGGAGGAGTACCTCAGTGGTACACAACATTCTACAGTAGGTAGTGGAGGTTGGTAGTCATTGGAGGTTGGCAGTTAGGCTGGTTAGTCAGTCTTGCTTCGTCCTCCGACGGAGGCACTGGTTCCACTCTCGGCTTATTAGGCATCCGGTCAAACCAGAGACCAGAAAATGAACTAGTCCTGTTTCAACTCACGCAGTATCAGCAGATAGTAAGTTTAATCGCGTTATAAACAAAACGAAATTGCAGTACAATCTGCACCAGCTTTAATCATGTTGCCCGATTGGCTGTTAAGTCTCGTTCTACTAGCAATTGTATCCATAACAAGGTGTGATCTGCTTGACGAGTACGTGAAGCACGTCGGGGACGTGAACCAAGTGAATGACATTCCCGTGCACCGACCAACGCGTGCCAAGCGCAATGTGCACACCAAACCACTGCATGAGCATTCTGAGGAGGACCTGGAATGGTCACACAGTGCCGTGCTGGACTTTTCCGGTGCCGTGACATTGAGATGGAAACCGCGGCATGGAGAGATCACCTTCCGCGTAGAGGCCCGCACGCATGGCTATATCGGATTAGGATTCAGCACCAATGGGGACATGGAGCACGCGGATATGATAATCGGATACGTTGAAGATAACACTGGAAGGACGCATCTCACGGTGAGTCTATGAAATTTCTGTAATTACTTCACTTGTGACTATAAATGGTACACGATCAATCTATTGTCATTGGGTATAATCCGGGTGGTACGCAAAACCTCCGACATATTTGTGCAAATACCCTACGCTACCCTTGAGTAACCAGTTATTTCATTTCATTTGCTCACTGGCTTAGAAATGCAAGGAATGAATATGATAAATACCAACGACACTGTTCTTTGTTGTCTTCCCAGCCGCTTTGTCATTTCGTGCGCTATGGGCTTGCTGGAAATGCTCAATTAAAACCCGTAAAGCATGGAATTTCGTTCGTTGTGTCAGACTGAAGTATAATCGGTAATTTAAAAAAAGCGCGAGGTACCTTGTTGTTAAGTCGTCCACCTGCTTCCACTCTAGCATGAAGAAAAAACAACTGGAGGGCCTGACAGGATGTGAGCGCCATTTCTTTTTGTAAAATTTTTTATACCTTTTCCGTTTCTGATTTGTATTTCCTTTGTCGAATCATCAGCAAGATTGCTAACGGCAGACTGCTGCTTTCGGACGAAGTGGTTTGGCTCTCTTTATGTACCACTATAACCGAAAATTTGTCGCGAAAACAATTGAAAAGATACCCAAATATAATGCATGAAACGAATTTATTAAAATATTAACTTTATTTTCAAAGATATTGCATGGTACTTTAGTGATTTTATTTTCATTTGGTGACATCTGCAAAACGTAACGACCCATATGAAATAAATTTCATAATGTGTTTTAAAGTTGGCGGAAGGTACCTTCCGGTTTCCGTTAAAAACATGAAGTTTTTTGACCCCCCGTCCCCTTGAAAGCTCAATGGGAAACGTCTCAATTCAGCCTCTAGACTGTTTTTTCTACTCGTTCTCGCGCTTCCTTTGCAATCACCTTAATTTGTTGTTTGATAGTTATTCGAATTCTAGAGAAGAGGATGTTATTCGACATCCGGTGAATAAATGTTGTTAGACATAACCGGTTACGAGAGGCGGGCAATTAATTTTTTTATGCTTAATTTTTCCCCGGTTATTTAGTTCATATCCACTCTTATTCTAAGGCCATGTTAATGACAGCTTAAGCCAATCAGAAGTCGTAAAATCAAAAAAATTCGACCAATTCTTCTGGGCTAAAGCATTTCTCATTTATTTTCAATAGAATGACATGAATCACGCATGCTCTATCCAAGTTTAACAATATCATGAATGTAGAAAGAAGAATACTAATGAACATACGCGATTCTATGGAGTCAACAATTGGTAAAGAAGACTTGAAACAATCACATTGACATTCAGAAATAGAAAAACATTTCCAACTTTTCATGAGACTCGTAAGATATCCGTTGTCGATATTATACTAGAATTTGCAATACAGGCAATTTACAGTACAACTCAGCGCAGTTTTAACTTATCACATTGAAAGGGCGTTTGGCGATTTACAGAACATGCATTGAAGTAATAGAGTTAGTTATGAGTCCTGTTTTAAGGTCAAGTATACACATTCAACACCTGTCCTTTTGTATAAAGTGTGGGGAGCACTTTTACCCCTTCGTATACAAAGCAAGCTCATTACATACATTTATTTTCAGTTGGCTTCCCTATCAAATACTGCCAATAAAAACTCTATTGTTCCCAATTGCTATGAATAAAATCCCTCTATTGCCAAAGCATCAGTCCATCAGTTCTGTTTCATTTTCAAAGCAATCCTTCGAATACAGCAGTATCTGCCCAATTAGGCGTTAGGCGTGCTTGACATAATCGCACGACATTTCGGACAGTACAATATAGACTGCAGCTCTACTCAGGTGTTAAATGGTGCATGTTCATGGCGTATTGCAACCAATTTCAGATTAATGAAAATGTCAGTAATTATAATGAAATTCATCTCTGAAATTCATACGTGTTCATCTGGTACAAATTACAGATTAACCGTTTAAATTTACTGGTCCAATACGCATTTATTTCTCACAGATATCTTTGTTTAGTTTGTTTAGTCATGAGACATAAGGCCAGTGGTAGCATTAATATGTTTAAACGTGGACATCAACATACCTTGTAATTCATACTGTCCAGACGGTCGCAATAAACTGAACTCTTTAGTAAAACGCCAAACAAGCTAGGAATGATAAATAGTGATTTTTAACATCGATTAAATATTAAACAATCGTCCTGGAACTGTGCGTGGAATATGCAATGAAGAGTTGGCTTATTGTGGCGAAGGTGAGATGTTGTCATTTTCATGCAAGAAGTCAGTAGCAAACTAATTATTAACGAATGCCGAGCTGTTCCACCACGAAGCACGCAAGAGACAGACACAGTGTCAATGTTTTTCTCAATGTGGATTGCAACCGCTGCGGAACTTTGAGAAGCGAAGACGGTGCGTGGAGATGTTTGGTTTCAGCGTAAACAGGAAATCAGTCGGGCTGAGTACGTTCATTGTTATTACTTCATTGTTACCTGTTACGAATGAAATGTTCAGTTGAAAAGTCACAAATTTAATTCCACACCGACGCTTTGTTCACACTTGAGTCAAAGACCGTGTATTAATGCGTATTAATATGCGCTTTCATTAATAAGCACAACAATTAATTTGTACATATTTTCAGGATTATCATGGTGTGAGCAAGAGTCAGGGCAGCGCTCCGGTGAAAGACGATATAAATAACTACAGACTTTTGCACGGCATGCAGAATGAGACTCATACCGTGCTGGAATTCCGTCGTGCTCTCGACACGTGCGATCCGCACGACTATGTACTCAATGTAAGTGGAGGATATTAAAGCGATTGTTGGCAAATACTCCAGCTATTTTGTTTGATTATCGTTTCCAGGGTGATACGGTCCGCGTGATATGGGCGTTGCATGATAAAGATCCACAGTTGTCTTCCCAACTCATCTATCACGGTGAGAAGCGGGGCGTGCAGAGTCTGCATTTGCTAGCGCCGCCCTCCCTGCCAAAATACGAGAGTCCTAATCATCTCCGCAGTTGGGAAGTCACCTTAAATAATGTAAGTCTATCAAATGGAAAAGCTCAGATAGGAAAAACGTTGATTTTTATATATTACATAATTGCAGGTGGAAGTGAAGCAAGATATGAAGACCATGTACTGGTGCAAGATTTTTAAAGCGCCCTCGCTTCAATCCAAACACCACATCGTAGGCTACGAACCGGTAATTGGCCTCAATCACAGCAATTATGTACACCACATGCTCTTTCATGAATGTAACATTGATCCGGCCGATGTGGTCACCTGGGAGATCCACAGCCAGTCTGAGGGTGCTCCGTGCTACTCGAAGGAAATGCCACGTGAGTGGGAAAACTGCCAGACAACGGTAATTGCATGGGCGGTTGGCTCCAAAGGTAAGCTGCGTGCGAAAATCACGTTACGTTTAATTCATTTGTTGCTTCTTTCTTCCTGTAGGCGAGACATATCCGTTTCACGTGGGCTTACCGCTTGGCGAACGCGTGCAAAGCTACTTTATGCTCGAGGTGCACTTCGATAATCCCACCATGAAACGCGCTTTAGATACCACTGGCCTGCGTGTAAGGTATACACACAAACTACGGGAACATGATGCCGGTATACTGGTAACAGGAGTGGCCCTAAGCGCATTGCACGTAGTTCCACCTTTGCAACCAGAGTACAAATCTGCGGGTTACTGTAGTTTCCATTGTACCAAAATGCTGCCATCGACTGGGATCAACGTAGTGTCGGTGTTGTTGCACTCCCATCTCGCTGGGCGGAAGATGAGGTTACGCCACGTTCGTGCCAACAAGGAGTTGCTTCCTCTAGCAGAGGACAATCACTATGATTTTAACTACCAGCAGAGCAGACGACTTTCTCAAGAGATTACTATTTTGCCTACCGATTCTTTGATTACTGAATGTACATATTCAACCAAAGGGCGTAAGAAACCAACCCTTGGTGGGTATTCAACAAATGAGGAAATGTGCCTTGCTTTTGTTCTCCACTACCCTAAGACTGAACTATCAGGATGCTTCTCAATGCCCCCTATACGATACTTCTTTGAAACACTAGGAGTTAGAGAGTTCTATGATAAAAATATGAATGACATTGAGAAGATCTTTCTGGATGGCACAAATGATGTCATCATACCTCCAACAACTAAGGCTCCTCTATTTAAGTACAAACCTGGAGATGAGTTGTCTCCAGAAGCCAATGCCAGAGCAATCCAAGCTTTGCAAAACGCTAAGGACTTTACAATCGAAGGAGAAGGAGAACATGACAACAGTGGGCTTAGTCTCTTGGATCAATTAATTATAAAAGAACCTGCGGAGTTCCAAAATAAGACATTCATGGAACACTTAGAAGATATACCATATCACGCCGAGGAATTGACACAGAAAATAGAAGAATATTTTTACAAGGGATTACATTTAACCTTCTGTAAAAAGAGGAACGATACCAAGGAAATTGTAAGTCTTACAAACCCATTGGGTAACGATTAAGCATAATCTAATTTTATTGCTAATCAATTTTTAGAAGGAGAAGGTAGAAAAACTTCCTGACTTCCAACCATTCAGCAGTAACAGCACAATGAGGTGCAGCTACAGATCTAGTTACTCCTCCGGAAGTGGCACCCTAACAGACGTATACTTATTGGCAATTGCAACATTTGTCATGAATCTATTTATTCGTGGAGTTTCGATATTTAACATTTTTAACCAAGCCCATTAATTAACCAAAGGATCTACATCATAGAATAAACCCTTCACCGTCAGATAGTCGGCCATTAACTTAAATCCGCATCGATTCGGCCCAATTGTGAATAGTGTACAACTTGACTTAATTTGTAATGATCTTAACGTGTACATACCCGTAATATTCTCATTTAGTGTAACGATGGAGGAATGCTGATTGAAACGGTTAAACCAAAAACTAGTATAATTAGATATTTATTTGTGTTGTTTGTTGTCAAATTCGAAAACCATTCGAAGACCACGCTGAATTTGCACGTTTGTGTTAATTTATATTTAGCCAATCCGTGTCAATTACGACAAGCTGTGAATAATTTATATTTCTGAAGACTTGATAAGATATTTTGATTAATTTGGAATATTTGACGAGGTAATTTTTTTAATATTCCTGCAAAATTGAATAAATTAAATAACTTATACATTTATATGTTATACCTTAATTCAAGAATCATCAATTTTCTCATCTTGCAGTCTTCTTCCAGAAAAATATACTTGCGTCATACGTAATTTTAAATTTATTATATATACGGCAGGCAACTTTGTCCGATCCATTCTAAGTACAATTTGACCGCTGAATTTAACTCTACTTGTTTGATAACATGCCATCCTGGTGTGCTGCAGTACATACAACAGTAAGCTCTACTGAAGTAGTTTCGCTACAGCATCATCAGTTCCATACGCTCATAAAGAAAATTGACTTTAAATTAAAGTCAAATCTAGTGCCCCTTTTAAAATTAACACTAGCATTTGTGCGTTGAATTTAATTAACTACAAATTGTGCAATACACACAACCCTTTCATCATTACCACGCTCATCGAAAACAGTATTCGCACAATCGCGTTAACGAATTTACTCCACTAACCATGGCTGTGTTAGTACAACTGCAAGTCCGTGAGTAAAACTATTACTTTAATCTAACAATAAATAACATGTTGGTAGCAAGAACAAACAATTCAACTATGTAAATTATGGCATTAAATTATACCGAACATGGCTGCTGTTTGTACGTTAAGCACATCCCGATATTGTCTTCGGGAGATTCCTGGCGAGCTGTTGATCCAAATTGTACGCCGATTGTGAAGGGAGTCACGTTGCTCTCTACCCGACAAGGTTTTTCCCCGTTGGGACACAGTGAACTGCCACAATGTGCGAGGCTGCAGTAACCGTTTTGGCTTCCCGTGGGCATTCCGGTTGCCTGAAACAGTTAATTAATTTGTCCAATTGGTGAAATAAAAATTTGCGATTTTACGACTAACCAGTAGAAAGTCATCGTGATCACAAGGTAATACAATGCGATTAATACATATTTCCTCATCGTAGCGTGCTTGAAAATTATCTAGACCTCCAGCTCCGGATCCCACATCATTGTCGTTTTGATAGGTAGATTGAGTTTCTTGTGGTACATGGTCTTTTTCGAGTCCTTCGTGTACTTCATATTGCGTTGTGTTAGTTACATTTGTATTATCAGTAAAGTGCTGAAAATTTGGCTTTCCATTTCCTATTTTGAAGGAGTTGTCATCACATGGTTCATAAGCGATTGAGCACATGCCTTCTTCTTTGCGGATGCAGATGTTGTAGTCCTGGTTGGCTAAATGGCGACCGTTTTCAGCGTAATTCATTGTTTGAAGAACACCTAACCAAAAAAAGGTAAGGCAATCTTTCAAAAATTTGTAATTAGGGTATTACCAGTTTTATCGGTGTGGTACTGAAGGCACCCTTCAGGAGCTCTATAGACGAATGGTATTTGCGTTACGCGGATTTCCCAAAGTCGTGATACTGACGTTTTGCTGAGTTTCATGCTAATTACAACAGCTTCCTCAATATTCTCCACATCAAAGAACACTAAAATTAGTAAATTATTACAAAACACAACTCATAGTTGGCCATGTTTTACCATGTTGACCGCTGTTGATTCCACACAAACTCAACTCCTTAGTTTCGCCTCCAGTCATGACGAATACATCTTCTTCACATACACCATTGCGACGGTTGGGTTGACCCTTTATAAAACTATTAATTACAATAAATTACGACATATTTCATCCAGCTTACCAAATTGAAATGAATAAAATCCAGTCTTAACTGCACTACGTCCGGATCGATCTTTTTGATTTTCACGCTACATTTCTTCAAGTTTTGATTTAGGTCAGGAAAGCTGGGATTGACAAAGTAGGTAATATTGTTGTACACATCCTGATCGCACGTGGCTATAACTAATTTATAAACATTTCTCGTGAGTTTCTCGAAAAAAGTAAGAGTTATTAGAAGAGAAGCACACTTACATGTGCAGCAAACACCGAAACCAAGTGCACAGGATCCCCTTGATGTCCCACCTTGCATCCTGCATTCGTACGGATTCATACAAATACCTAAAGTCAGAAATATTTAGAAATGTCTTATGTAGATGGTTTTAAAGTACCTTTTCGTCTCCCATCATTTGCATTGCACTCATCTTCAACTGGAATCGGGAAAAAGTTCAAAACTTTTGCACTTCGCACGTTTTGGGTTATATTCAATTGTACGTCATTGTTAGCCTCACTCCAAATATCAGCAATATCAGCGATTGGACTACTCATAACAAGGTATACACCAATGATTACATGAATAAATAACGCGCATCGAATGTAACAAACACATTTGACAAAAGTAAACTTTTGATTCATCGCACCAAATACTCTAACTTATTTTGTGTGATGGTAACACTCCAACCAGAGAATGTTGACTGCCTCACTTCTTCCTTGGTTCACTTCTGTAATACTTAAAACTTTTTTTTTGTAGATTACGACTGTAGTTGGAACATTGTATGCACAATAACGAGTTCAGTCCCGCTTTGATTGCGAACACCGTTTTCCGCGTGTCTGAAGAAGATTTTTTGAGTTTGGCCGGGACATTCACAGTTTAATGGTATTATACAACATGAAGGTACTTGGTCCGAGGAGGAAGGAGTATTTTGCGAAGCGGTTTCTTATGTAAACGAAGATTCGAGTTGGCACAAGTGTGTCAAATGACATGCATATCTTCGTTTGTAGTTCAAACCTGGGTCAGTTGTGGAAGTTGGAAGTGGCTCACGAGTCACGCACAATTACTCATATTTATATACTCTATTCAGTTATTTATTTCGATTAGAAATTCCTTGGTTTTTTCCTTCCTCGCGGCGTGTTAGAACAAAAATAACGTAATTCGGAACAAATGAAAGTGAAAAGTATTAGCGAGAAAGATATTATCACGTCTTGTTTTCAGAATTATAGACTGGATGGGTATCAATGAAATATGTTTCTAACAGAATATATTTAATAAAATAATATTTTAAGGTTGGTTAGGTTAAGTTAGGTCCAACATATTTTTTTCGTTCTGTATCAGTTCATAAAATATTCTTTGGAGCATTGTTAAAATATTAATTATTTTATTATTAGTAATTTTGCGAGGTCGAGTCAAACATCAAAAGATACAGAAAGAAAGAAATTTTTCTTTATATTCTGGTCTTTAAATGATTTTTGAGTCCTTCATTTAGCGGGGGGTGCCCAAAAAACACAATTTTTTAACATAAATCAGCAAATATATCATTACCTATTAGTTTCACCAAGTCAAGTCATACATCAAAAGATGTTGAATAATTTACTGCATTATAGACCATGCCATCGATCTGTCAAAGTAGGAAATCGGTGTAATTAAAATTTTTATAGATATTGATAAACTGCGAAATTCCTGTTGATCGGAGTGACTCGGTCCTGTCAAAATATAATTTGATTGCACGGAAATCTACCAACATCAACTGAGATGAAATCGCCTATAGCTTTAAATGAATTCGAAACTTGCGTCCCATTCAAATGTTGTGCAAGCTAATTTCATATTTCTAGCACAAATCCTCAAATGTGAAAATTAATATTAAATAAAATTTTAAAAAAAATATTTTAGTACTTGGATAACAGGTTATATTAAGAGTTATTTGCGTGGGACTAAATCCGCCTTAGTTGCAACCAACTTTGAATCAAAACCATCATTGATTACGCCAAACGGTGTAAATTTAAGGAAAAATTACTAATCTGTTATAATTGCTTTTATAGCTGACAGTAGAATATAATTCTACTGCGCTCTAGAGATGTAATGCAATATGTAAGTGTAACAGCACCTGCTAAAGTTGTTGTGTTATGGGAATAACCGTTCCTTGAGCAATTCTGCATGCGCTGCAAAGATCAATTCTGGCCAGCGTCATAAAAATCGCCAAAATTATTGAATCGACGGAATTGAATGTTATTGTATAAAAGCACACTTTTCGTAAAGTTGTCACGTTCTCAAAACCAGGGTGTAATTCGTTTATGAAATAACCACACCTTGGGCGCTCTCGAGGTGTTTCGTAATAAATGAGGTCGAGCAAAACGAAATCAAAATATAACGGAGTGAGTGTGAAACCGGTAAACAGTGAAATGGAGAAAATTTGTTCAGAACCGTTGTCTGCGGAGTATTATTAGAAGCACCATTAAATTAAGCCCACACTTAGGTATTTTTTTAATATTGGCAAAACCTTTTCCAGAAAAATTATAGAAGTGTGTGCATGCACTTGCTGTTGAACCCACGCAGCAGTTCTAATGCTCGTAGTAGTCGCAGCTCGCAAATTGCGCTTTCGTACTGCTAAAAATTTGAAATATTTTCAGGAATAACTGGGATGAAATAAATAGTAATACGTCATTATATAATATACGTCAATATATTATATATATTACTTTCTCCTTTTCGTGTCAAGGAGTTACCTTGTACCACAGTTCCACAAATAGAAAGAATGAATAAAATATTAAATTGTCACTCGGTAGCCAAAAAAATTCCCTATACTACAATTGTCAAGCGCCTGTTTTCAAACTGTTAGATAGTGCTTTATGGTCAAAATTAGGTCATTTTTAAATTTTTTCAAAACACGAAGAAAATTGCAATAGCTCCAACCGGAAAAATGATAAATTAAACTTGAAATTGTCATATTGTAGCCAAAGAGTTGCCCTATAATATAATTGTTAACCCACTATTTTAAAATTATTAAGAATACACCAAACTATTGTACTATCGGCTGTAAATATGATTGTAAATGGATTAGGGAGCAGCCTTAGTAAGTATTGATGTTAAGTTATTAGAACTAGACCGCAATGCGCTCCTTGGGCTCTTCCGTATGAACTGCAATGAATTTAGATCTGCGCACCGTCTAATCGTGCATCTTAAAAGCAGGTGATAGAATATTAGTTGCTCTTTTATTTTATACAACTTCAGATTGTTTAAACAACATATATGTATATATATATATATATATATATAGATGCACGAATACAACACCTCAGTGCATGTTACAGTTTTCAGTATCCGGTTCATGTTAGAGATCATCAACTAGTTCAGTTTGGGATTAATAAGCATAATCCACAACCTGGAATCAACAGTAGGTACACAGGAGGTATAATCATGGACAGTGATCAATATGTTATACTTGTGTTGCACTTAAAATTAAGCTGTGCTTAAGTAGAATTGGCTGTCGGAACATGAATTCAACATAATGGTTTGTTGGTATGTTCTGCAACTTAATTTCTAACAAAACTCATAATAATTTTCTGATATGTGGCATATAAATATAAATAACATTAATGTGTTATTTATTATTATTGTATAATTTATTTTCAGTAATCTCAGAAATCCATGGATTCCAAAGACTTCAATTACGTCTTTAAACCCAGGATGTTTGAACCACCCATGCCGGTCGCCCCCTGCCTTTTTGCCACAATCTTATTTATCAGATATCTTCTCTCCTTTATCGCGCACCGCAGAAGTTGCGCCATCTAAAAAGAATAATTGTTATTCTTTTTCGGGTATCTCGTTCGATACCTGGTCACTTGCACGATTCAAAATCTACCGTCTTGTCTAATGCGCCTCCACTCACGCGCCACCAATTTCTCCGATACCTACCATCCTGCTTGTAGATTTTTAACGCTACTGAGAATTATGGGAGAATGTTAGGTACATCGCCGTCTAGCTAGCTTTTCGATCGATCGCTGTATCACAGTTAATTTTAAGTTAATTAGGAATGCCTCAAAATTGAACACACGTCGGAAAATGGTTTCTTGCTTGAAAACTATCAGGTTTAGAGCAACGCAGAGGACTTTATTTCGTAGCTAAAAAGTTACTATCGACATTTATCGTGTTAAAAATGAGGTCAACTTTGGTCTTTTCTTCTTCAATTTAACCTAATAATTAAAGACCAAATTACGGCGGCGGTATGGTATTGATAATTAGCAAAGACGTCTCCTACACACAAATACACGACATTAAACAAACACACATCGAGAGCTATTGTCCTTCGCTCTATAGCCCAACATGTAAACGAGAAGGAACCCAAAAACCTTAAACGTTACAAATATTGACACACAAGTTAATTTTAAGCGCGTGGTATAACCCACTAAATCGAACAATATAACCACCAAAGCTCGACACAGTGGTCAACGTTTCAAACACAGCATTACATGATTACTAAAGGCTTGAAAAACCAAAGTTACAGAAGAATTGTGAGAAATTTTGAAAAATTAAAAATACCCCTTACCCCTCCAGAAAAATATATTTTTTGAATTTAAATCACTTTGCTGTTATTTCGGTTGTGTATGGTCGAAAGATAAAATTGAAAGAAAATCTTTGAAGGACGGGATTCAATCTCCGAACAATTTGATCCAGAAAGCAGCGTCCTAAATGTATACATAATAATTATTGATACACCTAGAAATAAATTACAATCTGCAGAGATTTTCTTCAATTGAACTATGCATTACGAAATAAAACTTCGCGAACTGTTGGCCACTTCTTCGCTTTGGACGAGAGCATCAAGTTCAATGAAGCATGCTGGAAAAGAGAATAACAAAATTATAAAATATTAAGTAACTTATTAATTAAAACTTACTTCTTCCAGATTCTTGCCTTGAAACTTCTCCAGAAGCTTTCCAGCACGCAATTCTATCATATCAACGCCTTCAACCAGAATGACCCCTAATGAAAATACAACACCGCACCTATTACTTATATTAACAAACGATGGATTAATTGGAATTATCAAGGCATTACCTCCATCTTGAGTAAGTTCTCACTTAATTCCCTTCAAGATCTTATTCCTGTGCCCTTCTGCATGTTGCATTAGCATTGCCAATGCATACTCCCCAACTTTAACCCGTGTTGAAGAAAATATTAGTAACGTTTAGCGACTGATGCAAACCTATTGGAAGTGCCCAAAGTGATGTAATTTTTGATGTGTACAAAATATGCTACAGAAAAGTTGCAGAACTCTGAGAGAAAGAGCTCGGACTTATTCAAAATAAGTTGACATCATTCCGAATTTGCCCGGTTCGGAATGATACCTTCGATAGTAAGTTGAGTTTACTAATAAATTGCTCCAAACGAAAACCAGCAGCATTAATAAGAGTGGTTGGAATGAAAAATTTTAATCATTACAAAATATAAATAATTACGCAATAGCATACACATTAAGAATTAAGCTTACTTCTTTAATAATAATAATAATAATAAACCATTATAATAATAAAATATTAATGACAAGTAATGATATTAAATAGTAGTAGTAAATACAGCAAACATGAGGAACTATGAGCTTAAAATTAAATATTTGTTTCTCAGTTTTCAACAAACGTACGTATCGCATACATACCATTGTCAATCAATTCTGATCGAAATCGTGCTTGTACGTTCTCAATACATTTCAATTGGAATTCCGCAAAGACGAATGGTAGTACTCCTTCATGTCTCCTCACAGATACAAATATTAATAAAATTACAAAGCAATAACATGTGGTAGTGTATGTACAAACAAATCTAGCGTTGTTAAATCAATTCTTCAACCCTTGGCTTCCAATTTTATGCTCTGCTTTTTGTTGGCGCAAAAGAAAAACCAGTAAAACAATGTTTAAACTTAAAAACAAAATAAAAAGCAAGACCGCTTCATAATAATCATAGAAATTAAACAACGAAAAAAAAAACAATAACAATAAATTCTCATAGTTACATTTAGCACTTAATACTTGTATGTTTATTATAAATTGTAGGATTCATTCCCTTTTCATTCGCTAAGCCAAAAAATAGATTCCGAACTAAAATGTTTACCTAAGCAGGCACATTAAGATCTTGCTTACTTGTTCCTCGCAGACAATGTTAACGCATGTCATATCTTCTTATCATACTTATGCTATCCACCGAGAATGGAAAATTCACAGTATGGCATTTGATATTTCATCTTAATAAATTCCTTCGTGGATTGATACTTAAGACTTGCAACAATGTACACATATAATTAACGGCAGTTTGTGTTTCTCCGTCTTTTGTCCTCTAAAAGTGTTAATTAATAGTCTTCTGATCTACGCACGTAATATTTCTCCCACCAGCACATCCCGCTCATCACGAATTTTTGATGCAAAATAAATTTTTATTACTATACACAATAAAAATAGAAACATTTACACTATTTGCTAATTAGGTTGTTATTGGTAATCTTCTCAATGCTTTCCGTTTGTCGTTTGTGCTATTTCATTATTGCATTTATCGGTTTCCTATTATAAAAATAAAATTGATGTTTTTAGACGATTAGTACAGTCATTTTCACATCGATTACAGCTAAGGATAATCGGTTGCATGGTTACACGTCTGCAATCATCGCATATTTCGCAAGCTTATCGTAGAAACGGAACGAATGATATAAGTATATATGTAGATAATGTATGTGTGGCTAATTTCAACATCCTCGCACCCCTCAAAACCAATCAATAAAATAATGAACTCTATCCGGAGAGTGTCAAAACAGCCCATCTAGCATCCCCTATAGATACATCCAACAATAATCTAGTAGAGAGTCAATCAATACTTGTAAGTAATCTATCATCGCGTCAACAACCAATCGGGTGGTATCCAAACATCGGGCAGAATGTTGGCGACTAACTGAATGAGTAGAATAACTCCAAAAATCGTAACAAAATGTTTTAGATCAGTAACAAAATTTGTCTATCGCTACTCACAGACATGAACTGAACAATTTCCTACAGTGTAAATTCACTATCCCTCCACGCGCATTCTCCTTCGCTCCATAGCCCAAAATGTAAACGAGAAGGAACCCAAAAACCTCAAACGTTACAAATGTTGATACACATTTTAGGTTCATAGGCCTATATAGATGTATAATAGGTAGGTACAGATTATATTTGCGAATTTTATACTAATTTAGTTGTAACAAGTAATTTCGATTCGTATACTAAAATGAAACGTATTAGGGGATATTATTCATTCATAATGATTAAAGCTCGTTTACATTTACAGTTTAATAGATTTGTGAATATTTACAACATCATTTACTTGTGTTCGTGGGGTTTTCCTTTGCATCAAATATAGTTCTTAATGAATTAAATGCCGCGGGTATGATCCATTAATACTTGGTACGCCGTTCATTTACATATTGTCTGTACATCATATATCGACTTCCAATCGGTATTTCATCATATTTTGATTCTATTCAATCGCTTTCAGTATGATTCAATGATATGTATGAATTTTCAATAAATAATCCGCGATGTATGTACACATTCGATTTACTGTTGCCGTATATCCTTTTATTGTATATATCATATATAATTTGGTTAAATATTTATATATTTGGCTATTCGCGTTATTAAGATACATAACTTATGCGCCACTATAGCCCCATCGCTCATGTATATTTCACAATGTACCCTAACAGAATGAAAATAATAACAGACGATAACAAAAACGTCTCAGGTATCGGCCCCGACTCACCTAGCAAGTCAGTCAAAATTATACGAGTGTATGTATATAATATGCATCGCGAGCTCGTAACATGTCAGTGAACTTCACTATTCGAACATAGTGATCTTAGAACTAATTAATAAAGATCGTTTAAATATGAAGGCTCAGTCTATATCGTTAATCATCATATCAGTTTGTAATAAATAAGTGGGCAGATAGTGTAAATTTCGACTAAATAATAGTGTACATCATACCTGCGGGTACGGCTTCTATAATTATCTAATGCTTCACCCTAGGGCTCATCAGCGAATTGGCTTTGAAACCCTCGCTGCGCGCAAAGTCGATCTCCGCATAGGAAAAGCCGGTATCTTGCGCATTGGTGACAGAGCCTTCTTTAAAGATCTTGGCCGTGCGCTTGTTGTCGTCGGCGCCGTCGCTAGACGCCAGATCAAGACTTGCGTAATGCAGCTGCCCGTGCGGCGTGGAAGCGGGTGCAGGCGAGGCAGTGCCAGCGTCGCCGGTGGCGCTATTCACAGAATTGGGGCGTGAGCCAACAAGCGTGCTCACTTCGCTGCTCTCCGAGCTGGGACGCGATTGCTTGTTGGACTCCTCATCGATGGGCTTAAAACAGCGCGAGCTGTTGTCCATGTTCATGAGGTACGAGTCGGAAGCGGGTGCTCGACCTATGTCCATCCGAGCGTAATCATCCGGGGGGTTACTGATTGGGGTAGTTGTGGGTTTAAGTACTTGACACAGCGGACGATAGTTCACGTAGTTGGACTTGTCCGCATTGCGTTCGAAATTCATCGTCGCGTAATCGCTGAGATCACGCCGAAAACCGGATGCCTGATACTTCGTATTCAGGACCGTCGAGGGCACTTTAATGCGTGAACACGGTGTAGGATTTGGGTTTGTCGTCGTAGGTGATTTTGTTTCGGGGCTTTTTGCTGACATAGGAGAACTGGGACTGTTCAAGCTCAAAGGGAATATCGTGGAAGAGCTCGATGGAGTCGTCACACTAGAACTTGAGCTGTCTTTAGAGTCACGTCTACTGTTCTTCCTTGATCGAGGCTTCGATGTTTGGATCGGCAGCATCATGCCATGGGTATTGTGTTGAATGTTGATGGGCTTCGATCGAGTATTACCATCGAGTTTGGACTTCTCCTGATTTTGATGATTCTTCCGCGCGGCAGACCCAAAGGACATGTTGGTGTAATCACCAACCGTTGTAGGAGTATTACCACCGCCTAGAGACATCTCAACATACCCTTCGTTGTCCCGTTTCTTATTGGAAGGGTAGTCGACATCAATATATCTGATACCAAAGTCTTTATTATCAAATATAAGCGTTGATACGCGCTGAACTGGAGAAGCCACATACATCCCCAAATTCTTCTGATGGAAGTTCATATCGATGTAGTCGGTTGTTGGCGTGTACTGTGACATGGGCGACGTTGAAGCGATGGACGATAACGGCGATAAAGATGGGTTTTGCGGGGAGGTCGATGGCTTCATCTTATTTCCTCTACCGTCCATCTCGAGATAATCGGACCTAAGTGATTCGAACTGGATTGGTTTACTTGGAGAGGTTCCAGGTTTCATTATTACGTATGCTGACGGTTCTTTTTCGATAGGAGCGCCTGGCCGCATATCTACATACCCTGGAGGAGTCTTGTACTTATTGGTTTGCATTGGAACATTTGAGGGTGCCATTTCCACATAATCATTCGTCTTCCGAGTAAAGTCCATCTCCATTAAATCTTCCATGGGATCAATGGAACTGTGGGAACTATACAGCCGGGTATTGATTAACAAAGGAGCACTATTGGATTTTGTCCCTCCATGGTTATGACCATGAGGTGGTAGAACTCGATTGTAACCCTTCTTCGTTTTGGAACCCACACTGCAAGCTCGATTTCTAGGTTGTTGGTCAATGCGGGTTCGGAAGGGCTTAGAACCCATCGAATACGTCCGTTGACGCTCATTCGAGCTTGACTCATCCTCTTCACTCGGAATGTACGACAGAACTTTCTCCAACGGATAATCAATACGCATATCTAAAGATGAAAACCGATTAATTCCTGCCAAACGCAAAATAGGTTAAGCACAAACCTGTATGGGATGGAGTCCCGGAGGTAACGCTGCTCATGCTCGGCGCTGGGGACATCGCACTATGACGTGCTCGAGGACTCATGTCTACGTAGCCATCATCACTGCTGATAGGCGCATGACTCATGGGCATGTAAGACCCAGGTGTGGGACTGCCATGCAACATGCAAGGACTGTCACTGCAATCATCGCAATTCTCCTCTGCAATGGCCTCGTCCGGGGTAAGGGAGATGGGGAAGCGGCGATGCACATCGCCATCGTGCCAACCCTCACTATCATCAATGCTGAGCGAGGACCCAGTGGAGTCTGTAGAGCAACCCACGGAGGGTGGACTCACTGGGCTATCAGACGGCGGACTGTGGGAGATATCGCGGGAGAGTGGCGGATGCCCCGCTGGGGGCCAGTGCCGTTCGATCAACAGCGGATGGTTGCCTTCGCTACTGGTACGCGACCGCGAAGGCATGCTGTCGCTACGTATCCGCAGGTCTGGAAAACCTGGAAAACCCAAGGAAATCTATAGCAGGTGCGCGTAAATCCGAATATGTGTGAGGTAATATAAAGAGCGAGCACTGAAAAATAAAAGGTAGAATGGGAAAACCTAAGCACGTAAGTCGTTATAACTGTTAGTCAAATATAAACAGTGTGAGTAAAGAATAAATCATAACACTGATGTAAGTAAGTTCACACCGAGAGGATACTCTACACCTCAACCAGCAATCGAGCACATTAGAGGATCTCGCTCGGTGGACTTAAAATAATCAACCGCGGCATGCCCACGCGCTTTCCCCACGTAAAATAAGTGTGAACCTATCCTAACGGATGTTAATGGTTACATAATGCCAAACCTAAGTGGCACCAAATAGCTCTAAATGATTCTAGTCACTGATGGCCAGCCCAGTGCAGGTGACTTCTTTGACCCAATGCCCAACTAGCAATCGCCCACCCGCAAAGTGAGTTAGTTCTAAGTCAAGCAAAGATCAGTGTTAGCATAGTGATAACATGAATATATGAATGAATGATACATACATTTGAAGGATGGAGTCGGGCGCTTGGCCGTTTTCGGGGGATGAATAAGGTTGTCAGTAGTGATAGGTGCAGGATGAGCTAGAGGCAGTGAACGCGTACGTTGGTGGTTCACTATTCCAGGCCAAGCTACATTCCCTCCTGTATATACAATTTATCATCAATAACACAATCCTCGACAGTCCATTCACGTTCGGTGGTTCAAAACAGATAGCAGAACCAAAAACAGGGGACAAGCGACAGACAAACTCACAGAATGGCAATGGTGCAAGGCACCCGACTCTACTTAACATGAACCCGCACCCAATTAATCGATTAATATGTGTAATTAGCTTGGTGAATTCGATGAAATGATGCAAGATGTATTTACAGCGGCGGCGGTCGTAAGTGGTGGCGCGCGCTATGGCCTCTACCGGCCGGCAGGGCTTGATGTTAATTTGTTATTCTACTTAACGTTTAAGTAAACAATCGAACAAAAACATAGCGACGCGCGTAAATACACCTGACAAACAAATAACGACCGCGCGACGAGAAGACGAGCGAGCGGAAAACACATTTACGTACGCGCGCTCATATCGAAAACATTTTTACGCCGCATGCCATGCTCAACACCTCCATATCGCATTTTAATGCCATTGTAAGTGGCCGCCCGTATGTGTAGCTTAATGAAACGATTGTTTTGTTGACGTTTTGCTGACGAGCCTTCTTGTATTGACGTTGCGGTTTGCGCGCCGTTCGACGTTACCCATAATTCGCCATCATATCACAGTGTTTCCCAACGAGCCACATAATAAAATCGAAATTTTATTGGGCTGTGTTTTACATCGGGCCGCACAACAAGGCATAACAATTTGCCGCCGATGCACCGAATATGTAATACGTTCGTTGCATTAATGCGGGGAAATACGCGCTGCATAATTCATTCAGATTACGGCTAGGGCGTAAATCGATAATCGTTGTCCGCGAAAAACGTGCACGCCAACGAGTGATGTAGCATCGGCGGAGAGTCGGTGCTTACGCCCTGCCAATCGCAAACTGTTTGCCAAGCGCCGCAGCGTAGAAAACGCAACTATGTTAGATGCTGGCGGCGACTTTTTCTCCGCACCGAAGCGTCACAAAACAAATCGGTCCAGTGACGCCAGTGTATGGGGGGGTCTTAACTCGAACGTAGGGGGTGCTTGGAAAGAGCTGCCTACAAAGAAAGTCGAGCACTTTCTAGAAACGTTAGGTCTAATTTAGATGATTTACAGTTCGAGGTATCCGTTTAGGGCCTTCCAACGCAAAGGTAAGGTGATTCAGGTGAAATTTAGGAGGATTTGAACCTACTTATGAGAAGTGCAAGCTGAACAACTCGGACATCCCTGGTCCACACTTATCACGCAACAGAAAACATCGATCTCACACCAAGAATACAATAAAACACGCATTGCACAACGACGATAATCAATGATTAGCATATTTTGCCCACCAAACATTCAGTCATACAATTATCATACCAGTTGCATTATTGTTATTATTTGCTGACGTGCAAGGCGAAGGAACTGTGTCGACGATTATATTAACAACCGCTTGATCTGTAATTAAAGCAAACGCACCCAACTCAAGAATTCCAATGGCATAGAAATTGCAATTACATTCAATACAATCGCGTGCTAATGGGCTGGCGAAGCATCTAGCGGCGACCGCGCCGATAGACAAATAGCCAAATTCCCTGCCGTCGCCTTGATTCACAATCAAAACATTCCCAGCCGGATTTATTTTCGTCTTTTCGCATCGAAAATATCGCCGTATCACCACGCGGCTTGTCTGGACGTCTGCGCCGAATAACAAACCACGCGACCAAAGAGCGACTTGATTTAGCCACGAGTTACGAGGCGTCGTAAACTCTAATAATGAGTTTGACGTTCGCGCTTACACCGCGCCGAATTTATACGTGTCATTTGGGTTTCTTTCTAATCAATACCCAGATTAGAAAGAAGCTGGTGAGAAACAAAAACCGTTCTACGCCAGATTAGAAACTGATAAATATTTATAAAGCATGCATGAAGTTCAAGAGTGAAATGTTGAGCACAAATTAAACATATTGTTATTTGATGATGTGCTTAAATGTTTCTGAATAATTGACGGCAATGTTTATCGTTGACGTTGGTGAGGGATAAAATATACCAAATGACAACGTTAAATTCGCGCCGCCTTAAAATCTTCCAAGAATTGTTTTCAGGCGTGCCGGCGGGCTCCGGAAATTCTCAACGAAAATAAATACCAACTTGGAATGCATTTCAAGTGGCGCTACTGACAATGCCAATGCTGGGTGGGTGGCAAAAATCAATGCGCTTTTAAATAGAAATTGCATTTCCAGCAACAGCGCTGCACGCGGGAAAAACTCGGCGGCATTTTATGGAATTTCGCTTCGTGCAGGTGTGATCGCTGCAATCAGCACCGCTTCGCGGTAGCAATAAAACAACCATAACAAGGAATTATCAAGCGATTTTCTAGTTACTCGGGTGTTCGTCGAATGCGTTTCGATAATATGCACTTACACACTTCCACGACTCTATATAGATATGGTGGCACGCAATAGCGTTGTTTGCGCTAGGAAGTTTGTTCGATAGTAATTTATTACGTGCTCGAAAACCGTGTTGATTGACTCGTATGAATTGTACAAACAAATACGCGAGAAGGCACACGCTGGACGACGACATTTACCTTGTTGGTAGGGCAGGGGTTTCGAGGGTCCTCCTCCAATGTTCATCGGCTGTCGTCGAGGCATATTCTTCGGCTTGGAGGCTTCGTCCGCAGAGCTAGAGCGGTTGCGGAATTCTTCGCGGCTGCCGCTCGAATTCATCGCGCTGAAAAATCATCATTAGTCATAAGGTGTGACATAAGTGGGTGGAAGGTAAGGAGGTAGCCAGCGTCCTTTACTTACTTATAGACAGTCTGATGGATGTTGGATGCGATGTGGGAGTCCTCGGCTTCCATCCAGATCTCACCAGCCCCTATCACGCTCGATCGACCAGCCTGTAGAGTATAAATCATTAGCTGCTTGTCTCAGTGGCAATCTGAATGGTCCTAGGAGCCAGGACATACCTCGAGATAGAAATAGTTTTTTAGGCATCCGCAACTTCGGATCAGCGTCAGAGGAAAGTCGGTCTGAATGACTTCGTTCTCCTCCTGCTTGATGAGGCTGAGAATCTTGTCGGTAAGGCAGAGGCGATGGGTGAGCATGAGCTCGGAGGTGGTCTTGTAGCCGGGCACCATCGTCGAGATGCCACGGTTTAACAGCTGCACTTGCCAAGTGTGCTCTGAAATCAACACATGCAACTTTAGCAACATTCCGCTTTCGACATGTGTGGTAGGGAGCTAGAGGAAGGTCGTGTCACTGGGCTTTATCTGCTGGCGGAGGAGTATCGGAAATTGCGCCATAGCTGACTTAATTTGCGAATTGCATTAGGCATGGCTAGAAATATGTAAAATTGGCACATTCGCCCAGCGGTATAAGGCCGATTCTTCATCACGATCAAAATTATCATCATTACAGCGATATTGTTAGGTTACTCGCCGATGCGAAATTGGTATGCGACGTGCTCATTAATGAAAGCGTCGTACCATCATAGACAAAGATGCTCGTTTCAGCGTTATCATCGTTACATTATATTATGTTAGTCGAGTGTGCGCCGCCGTCGTAACCGTTTTCTCCTGATGCTCGTTGTTGATCGAGTGTCACGCAAAACAAGTATGATACACATTATTTTGTTTGTCGCGCATAGTGCGCACACATGCATGGCGCCCGAATGAATATCGACCAACAACAAGCCGTCGCCGAATTAGGAGCGAGCCGTTGATTAAGCCTAATCAACCTTTAAAACGCAAACAAAAGGCGGACGAACATCGGCACATGCATTGCATTTCCAGCATCATTACGCGGCTATTTGTTCGCGGAAACGACGCACGAGCCACGGTTACAAAAGCCGAGAGGCAGCATAACGTTTCCGAAGGTATTATGTTCTTGCGTCGCTAAAAATATGTACATTGACACGTTCGCCAGCCATGCTCACCTCTCACAACGAATCACAATAGTCATTGCCATTTTATTAACAGCCACGCGTAAACGGAACTCGCGCGACGGCAAACAAACTAAGCTTACAACAAAAACAACTTTTTTCCTTTGCGCTCAGCGGCGGGTTTTTAATCGATACGAACGTCCACGTCGCGCGGTTCTGAGCACACGATCGTTCCGTGTTCCATCATATCGCTCCTGACAAATTACCGCTTGTTCAAACAAGCAAGGCAATACGTTTGGGTGCTAAGAAACCTATTCCAAACCACTTCTTCCTAGTACTTTTCTTCGCGCAAACAAAACAAGTTACGCAATATATTTGCATATTCCGCGTGTTGAGATAACATAATTCGGTCGAAGGAATGTGTCGCATGTAATTTGCGAATTGATAGTGCGCGTGTACACGCGCGCAGGAGCGACGCACAGCTGATTATATTCCTGGTTTTTAGCCTGGGCAGCGCCAGCCGCCGCCTCCGGGCTGCATCTGCATCCGCGTGAACAATCGGCGTGCGCGCTGCTGTCGCTCGCACCGTTACACGGTGTTATTAAATGAGCGCCGGTTTATTTTAAGTTGGAACGTTTTTTATTAGGTGGAAATGTCACAGAAAATAGCGAACGTGCGTTCCTCGTATTATGCCTGCGATTACAATAGCGACGAGCGCTGCGAGTGACTATATTTAGACTTCGAATAAGAATTGTTTTCATGCTCCGGCGGCGAGATGGGCGCTTCAAGGGAGTCGCAAATAAGTGCCGCGGGCGTTTTTTACATTCTCCACGACCGGCACGCGTTTCGCGCACGAGAGCCGGGGAATTTTCTTCGGCGTTTATTACTGTAACCCAGAATTTTGATTTCCGATGTCAAGGTGCCGATAAACGGCGCCCAAACACCACGTGCGAATATTTTACAATGCATTAACACATTCCGCGCGCATTCCAGCGCGTACAGTTATCGGTGATTAATACAGTTCAAATAGACTGCCGCCGGATTGAGTTCCCCGTTTGATTTGATTTGCTGCGACTTTTATTTCACGCTTACGAGAAATGCTGAACGACAGAAATAAAGGAGTGAGAAATCGGCATGGAAGAGCCACGAGCTGCCACACAGGTGGTGGTAGGCAGTAAATAACGAGCAAACAATGTGCACTCAAGTACCTGCCACTTGAAACGTGTGCATCTGTGCATGCCGTTGTCGCGTGGAAAAGAATAGCTGTCTATTTACAGTCCTATGAGAATTTCCATGGCAAAAGCAGTGATTTGTCATCTTAATCCAATCGCAAGATGCGAACACAAGACCGAATTAAGTACCTAAGAGCAAACAGAAATTTTAAAAGCCAAAAGCCGACATAAGCAAATGACTCATTTGGTTTGATTTCTATTCAGCAGAATATGAATGTGAACAAAGGTGATATCTTATATTTCTTACTGGTCATCAGGTTAATATAAGAGAAGGCTAATTATTATTAGGTATGAAACTAAATTCTGATCTCTCAAGTTTCAGCAAGAACTTGTCAATTTTACTATGCGCTGGTTGCACTTGAATTTATACTATTTTTAGCACCAATCATATACTCGCCACAACCGCCCCTTCGGTATAGTTAACTCGATACATAAACCTTGAAGAAAACCTATTCACATATTATGTATTTGTCCTTTCTTAAAAGAAAAAATAAATTGGAGGGATTCAGGAGGAAATTTTATTCAATGCGTCATTATTAATAAATTCACCCCTCAGTGTCGAAATGTCCCATACGCAATCATTGAGATGACAAATAAAATCTTAGTAGAATTGTTCATAGAGAAACCAACTTGTTATGTCTATGCTATTAATTTTTACAACATTAATCAGCGCAGAAATTCCTGATTAGATACCCAACAATACAAAATTCCATTTTGCATAATATTGTCATAGCATTTTTTTCAACAAATGACGAACCCCAGTGATAATGCTGGCATGAATAGGCGTACTGTCTTGAGATGCAACTTTTGCCAAGTCAGGTGTAATAAAAGCCAAGAATGCAAACATGTGAATCACAATTTTCACAGCTAAATGCGAATGAATTCGTAGATTATGGAAATCCCGATTTGCCAACATTCACCAGGCTAGGAACATCCTGTTTTGCAGCATTTATCAATCACACTTATCGCGATAGTCAATAATCGCTGTATTCTGGTGAAACGCCGGTTTATCGGCCGAATGTGTGCCTGATTAGTGTGTTGATTTAAAAAATGTTGATACGACACACGCAGTGTTTGCAATGCGCCAAAAATAGTAAACATGCGCTTTTAGAGCGGCTGAAAAACAATTTCCTGTTTGGTTTTTGCACGAATTGGACGTCGCTTCATGATCGAGACAGTGAATAGTGTGACGTGACATTTTGTGAACAAAACGCAAGTCAATTACTAATGACGCATGAATCAACGGCGAAGAATGCGGTGGCAAAATGTTTAGAGTCCTCTCACGCTCACGACGCTCATTATCGCACTGTTGATATCGCGTTCGCCAATTGTTTAGTCTCGGGCAGTGGTTGTGTAAACAGGATTAATACCTTATTATCGAGAACAGTGCGTGATTTTATGGCAAAAGAATGGAGTTGTTATTGTTTATTTACTTGCATTACTTCTGCGTCCATTGTGCAGTCGCAAAGCGACGTCGTAACTATCGCGCTGAATTACCCTGTTCGTATTTCATGAGTCAATAATTCAGCCTAATCGAGTGTTTGTTATCAATTGCATCACGTTCCGCAGCGCATTTCGCGATAAAATGGAAAATTGTTGTGAAACGCCACGGGCGGCAACAACTGCGTCGCAGAATCAAAATAGAGCGGCGTGGGTTGCACGCGAGGGGCGGGCTGGCATTGAACGGCGCGCCACGTCGCGGCCGGGGTGGCGGCAGCATGCAGTGCGCCCATTTTGTTTTCGCTTTCGATGGGGTGCTCGGCGCGCGCGCCTGTGCTCCAGAATGTGCATGACGGGGCGATCGATCCGCGCGCTGCAACCGAGGCGAGGTTCTTCGTGCTCCTGGCGCGCTCTTCGCGTCCTGCTTCCTGGCAGGCACTACTACTACGCGCGTACGGAGCGCCGCCCGCGTTAGGTCCGCGACGTAGTAGTAGCGCATGTGACGCCCGTGCCACGCTGCTGCTGCCGCCGTGTAATCTAATTCAAGCGATTCAACCTTCGGGCCTGCCGGCCCATGCCAGCTCGCGACCGTGCCAGCCATACAATATTGATGTGTGCGCACGTTTGTCGGCGCGCTCGCAGCGTGGAATAGAATCGTCGTCGTAACCGCATCGGCGCAGAGCTGCCAGCGTTGTTTACATCGATCACGTCACCGAAGCATGGGAATGTTTGGGTTCTGTATTTCTGGGAAATGAGGCCATCAGGTACATGAATGGTCGCCCTGCGCCGTACGACGCCGGCGTTGCCAGCGCATTACATCGCCATCGAATTTTCCCACTGGGTCGGCCTGGCCTGGCCTGACACGGTGGTTAACTAGTTTAATGCGCCCGCCACTCCATTTGTTCTTTTCGGCAGGCACGAAATGCAGTCCTTCCGAGAAGCGGCCGCAACTTTTTCCCAGTGCCGCGCGACGGCGACGGGCGAGTAAATATTTATGTTATTATGCGAATGGACGCGGCCGGAGGCGATAATCGTGTCAGGTCAGTGTGTGTTAATGAAAGGTGTTTCTGATCGAAGCCTGGGCATTAAGGAATGTCGCCAGTGGGCGGCAATGCGCTAGCGACACACATGCGACGTGAACCGGGGCGCGCTCTCGCCGCGAATTCACTTGCTTTCTGGCATGCGCGTCCTGTTATTATGCGAAATACGACCACGAGCGACGTGGGTATGCGCGGCGTACTACGTGTTAATGGTTTTTCAGAATGGGCGCCCGCGTGCGTATGTCCAATTACGTCGGACGGATCGAGTGCAAGCGGATAATGCGCGCCCGGCGCTCCCACCAAACGCGGCCGCAGTGCCGGAGGAATGCTTTCAACAGTAAACGCAACAATGCACTGCGGATCTTGGGAGCATCGCTGTTCGCAAACACTCTTGGAACATGAGCATGTTTCGCTAGCCGGCCGTGGTCAATAACACATTGCTGGCGGCCGCGCGTAGAAAAGAAACCTCGAGGAATGCCTTGCCGAGCGAGAGGCAGCTCTCGCAAGAGAGTGGTGATTCAATAGCGCGGAATGCGAGTAATGCGGCTTCCCAGCTACGAGTGCGCTCGTTATTTATTGCAGCCGCTCTTTCGCGGCGCGGGCTACCTTGCGTGGCATCGGAGGCAAGCGCTATTTATATCCGAATGTGTGGACGCGCACGGCGCTCGAAACGTAAACAAACTATTACGGCGACAACACGCTCCAGTGCACGGCTTCTGCGGCCCCAAATGCATGCGGGTTTGCGCGCGATGCGATGGGAACGTGGGCCATATAAGACAGAAGATACTCGCACCTTCCGCGGCGCGCTGCGCACGTGGGAACCACATTATTGAACGGTTTATTTTGATCCGGGGCGCATGCAAACGCCCGCAGAAGACTGCAGCGAGGGGGCGGGCGTGTTGGCAGGCTGTGCGCCCGAGCGTGTGCACGTACCGTATGTGGGGCGCGGCATGACTCCATCGGGCACTTCTTCGCCCTGCTGCTGTGCCAGCAGGGCCTTCAGCCAGGCATCCGAGTCGTCCTCGCTCTCCAGGATGACGCTGAAACAGTCGTCTTTGGTGTACAGCGCGATGACATGCTTGTTGTGCTTGAGGTCATGCCGTTTGTTGATGTTGAAGCAGGTCTTGATCGGAATGCTGCGCTTCGGCAGCTGCCCATTGTGGAACTTCTTCTCCGAGTCGTAATACTCCAGCCGCGCGGAGGACTCGCAGGTCTCAGCGGCGCGCAGCACGAAGAACTTCCGCTTGTTGTTCTTCAGCTTCTTGAGGTAGCCGGATTTGACCACCGCGCCGGAGCCGCGCGGGATGTTCGACTGCGAGCTCTTTACCGACATGATCCTCGTCAGGCGCTCGCTAACGTCGATGATTTTGAGACTAATGTTGTCTGCCGGGCGTGCGAACGGCGGCGGCCGTCCGCGGTCTTGCAAGCGGAGAATGAAAGGGCGTCTGCCCTGCTGCTGTGTTGGCGGCGCGTTCTTCAGCACCACCCGCCTTTTGCGTCCCGCGGATCTTCAACGCTGCGAACGCCCATGCCCATCAAAAGCACCGCAAACGCAGATACACGCCCACGATCACTTGCTTGCGCTGAGCGGATTATTTAATGTCATTACGGCGTCGTTGGCGAGTTGTATGCCGCGCGGCGCACTTTGACGTTCACGCGCAATAACAATAACATAGGCTAATCGACGGCGGCATTCTAGGTCAACGAAAGGTAGTGGAGCATTTCCTGTCTATGCCGTGCGTCGTACGCCAGCAGCGCTTCGGCACCTACGGGCGCTACCTACGGCTGCTAAAATGGAGGAGCGTTGTTTATCCTCCGCAGTCCCGCTCGTTATCGCTTGTTTACCACGCTGCGCGCAGCCACGACAGTGGGCTGGAGTGAGATCTATTACTGACGTCTGCAAGTGGCAGCCATTATATGGGCACCAAAACAGTGTAGTTTACTCCAGCGCTGGACGCATTCTACCAGCTACTACGCAGTTTACGCCGTTTCGGCACGCGCAATGTGTAAACAAACGCGGGAAATGTCCAGTTGCACTATCCCGTCGTTAACGATTGGCGCGGTCAGACACTTTCGAGGACGCGTACTTGCTGTCGCGCTCGAATTCTACGCAATAGATCGCGAATTGTAAACTACGCACTAAAGAATTTCGTTCAATACGGCGTATGTGTGCGTCTAAATATAGCACTCGATGGAGCCAACATGCACTGACTATGAGGTACTCGTGTATTAGTAATACGATTTAATTCGGAACACAGAACGCACGAACCTCGCTTGCAGCACCAACTTTTGTAACTGCGAACAAGCATTTGCCTCCGCGACGTCGAGGCCCCCTCCTTTCTGGCCGTACGATGCGTACGATGGTCCACGAAAGACTCTAGCCGCACCACGGCTCCACGCGGATGGGCAATCGACAGGGGACCCATGCGCGCCAATATGCTGTTGATACCAATCGCCGTGTGGTAGAAGAGGACGGTCGGGAACGAGGACGCCCGGAGTGTGTCGAGACTTGGGCTCCCGCACTTTGCGACGATTGTAAACAATGTCCTGCGCACGCGCGCCTTCCATGACCGACGAATTGCGCTGGCGCGAAAGCAATGATGGATCCAACGCGTGAAGCTATGCTGTGCGGTTGAGATTTGTGGCAAAAATCTTTCAATTGTTGATCGGGACTGTGTTCCAGGCAGTCGGCGGGTTGCGATGCTCGGGCATCCGTCGAGGAGATTGTACTAGATATCCTTTGGTTGCCTCGAGGACCTTTTATCAACCTTTGGGTAGGACCCCGATTCCGCGTAGGATACATCCCTATCCACAAATATTCTAGCGTGTCTGCTGTGCGAGCTTGTTTTGCAAAAGAGTGCATTTCGGGTGGGGGTAGGCGCGTCCTTGCCTTTCATCCATTTCTATCTTGCTCGCGGAGATCGCGCTTCACCTCGTCTGGTTCGCGTGGGCATACATCAAGCGTCTGTGCCAAAAACAACAAACATTGCACAAAGTCCCCGACAACAATTCGAAATTTTTTGCAATGTTGGCCAGTCGGAGGCAATGGAAACCTCTAATCTAATTCGTAGGTGGAAGGCCATTCCTAGATGCTCCTAGGAATACCGTCCTGAATACTAACAGCGGCTGCTTGATAGGGTGCCAATCATTTATCATCTTCGGCGGCGCGCCGTTTGAGCTCTTGGACACTCCGGTTTTGGTCGGTAGAGTCATAAGCCTCGCGAAGAATGTCTGCTCTTTCCGCGGCAAGTTCAGCCGTTCATCGGACAGCAGACGCGTTTTGAACGAGGGGGGTTTAGAGAGCGCTGCCCGTAGGAGCAACGCCCTTAGCAGGTCATTCATACTGTGCGTGACTACGGGTCACTCCGCCAACCATGACGGATCCTATTCACTACTCCGTTCTACTATGAGCCTCTTTCGCACCACTATTACGCCGTGAATTTTACATTTACAAGCGGCGCGACGCCGTGAGGCGCTGGAACGTAGACGTCGGGCGAATATTGTCACAGAGGCGCAGACCATCGGACCAATTATTTCATAAAAATCCCAGCGCCATGATCGACATCTACAGGTGATTCACCAAAGCGCTTGGGGAAAGTCCCACTTCCAAGGAATACTTAGCATATATTTCAACGCCAAAACAGTTCTTGCCCATCCGATTGCCATTGGAAGATTGATAGGAAGCAACAACTGGTCCTGTCGCTACCAGACCAATTTGATACCATTTGACAATAGCAACTGTTTCCTCAGACGTGATGTTCAAAGTGTGCCCAGTCAGCTGTAATGCGTACCAGACAGAATGGTATCCAATTTTAGCAAACATAGCGCGGTGTTAAGCATTTTTTTCGTTTCCTCGCCTGGTTCCTAGACCGTTTCGTTGAGTTACGTCTGTTAAAAGTTAAGTCGTCGAAGTCGTTGACTCGTCTCGAACGCTAACAATCCGTGACAGACTTGTCTGGGTATGTTACTTTTCACTTACATCCTCTATCTACGCAGTGCAACTCTTTAAATATCCGAAACGGAGTGCGACCGTATTATCATCTAAATATGGTGCATATCACAAGCAACCCCGGAAAGGTATTAATTCCACTCCGAGGGACACGCCAGCGTTTGTATTAGTTGAATATGTAATTGCTCAATAATGTGCTCTCTATGACTAACTGCACGAGTTGTATGTCCATTCCTTGGAGCAATCAGCTGACCAGACAACAATAGTGCGAGCACGTCTGACAATCTAATTCTCCGACCCTTAGTCATGTCTCGTTTCCATCGCCGACATATTTTACTACCGCATAGGAATGAGATGATAATATTACTTAATGGCGGGCTTATCTACCGCGGCAGGAAGTAGTTTGATGGAACAAAGCCAATGCAGCATGCAGATTGTTAAAACATACGAGCCAGCTAGATATTCAAAGGTCTGTACTATCCTATTCTGTTTTCAATTAACTCGTTGGGAGGTACGAGGTTCGCCGGGTTCACCTGTTTATGCGTTCGAAGCAGGTTGCAGGCACGAGTATTATCTCCAGACCTGGATTAACATACATATTGCAGTACGAGCGGAGTTGGCGAGAGTCCACATGTCCATAGGAACCTATTTCAAAATTTTTAGCCTGACGAATCTGACGATGAGTCCGTGATTTGCTTCAAATATCTAGCAGCGTAGGCAACTCATATATCATTCTGGCGGAAAGCAAGGAAAGAAACGCAGGTCCCTGGCAGTGTACATAGCTTTTTATTTACTCTCTTACATAAACTCTGGAGACAATTATGCTTAAATTGCGAATATAAAATTAACTCCAAACACAACTTGGAAAACATTCGAAATCGTTTTACATCCTCTATAAAACTACCTAAAATATGACTCGTTATCAAATGATTAATGCACTAACACATCGTGTAAATATCTTATATATCTTTTTATATTTTATTCAAAAACTTTGTATTTTAATACTTTGGCTAATTTAATCATATTTAGTATTTATTTATTATGACTCGTATTACATTACTGTTATAGTCTTTGTTTATTGAGCTTTTTAATTTCCATTTCATCTCGTTTTCCATAAATATTTTAAATTTATATTTCATTCAGATTTACTGCGCTTCCTTAAGTTAAACGTCCATGTAGTGTGAAATGCAACAAGTCACTGAACTAATTTATTACTTGGTAATTTAATACGCAGATCATAATTATCCATGGTGTTTTAATGTTTGTAGTTTTATTAATAATGATTCAAGTGAAATGAACATCCTAGGTTGGTTCTTTTGTAGGTACTTCCCTCTTTAATAGCTTTCTACGTTAACGAACTTATCGCGAACGAAATATTCGAACAAAAGTCCAAGCTTACAGTATAAGTGGAGATCTATGAATTTAACGGATTGCGAAACTTTTACAACTACGCGGGTGTCTTCTATTAGAATGGACACATGATTGGAACGAATATTCTGAACTAACAACACCGAAGGCCATTCGTACGGTGGCTGGATAAATCTACGCCTTGTTTAACAGCTAACAAGTCAGAGTTTGTCCGTAATCCTTTTTACGCTAACTTCTACGTACATTTATATGCGAATGCATGTGCTGTTCTCGGATATCATTGTGGCAACATGTATCGTGCAATGATGTGATCGTAAAAAATCCGATTCATGGGCTTGGAGGCTGCTACACTTTCGTTTTGCGCTGCTCCTGCCAGCATATCCACCTGTATGAAATATCTCTAAATATCTGAGGAATACAGTGTTCGGCAAGAATGTTAAACTATGATCGATATCATTTGCCTACATATGTAAGTTGTATTAATCCTAGCTTCGTAATCATCATGTTTGCTTAGTTCGTTTGTATTCGTTTACTTCATCTGCTCGCGGTTTCACTAGAATGCTCGGGAAGTCGTGACGGTAACACAGCAATGCGGTCTTTGGTAAACTTTGTATTCCATAATATCACGGCCTAATCACCTCTTAAAATACGTATTTGCATCGACTCTTCTATCTGGGAATAGATACCACTTCGGTTCTATTACGCACGATTAACATAAATATCACTCAGGTATAATGAGTCTTAAGTCTAGTCAGCGCTGGCCTGGTCCTACGAAAGAGGGCTTATCCTCTCGACGCGACGTCTACTACAATCACTTATAGTAAATTAGCGAACGATGTCGAATAGATGATGAGTTTTGTGCCCACAATGAGCTTCTCATATCCGGGCGAACTGTGTCAGCACACGAATCTTTTAAAGCGCAACAGCATTAATCTTGTCTTGGCAGTCAATTGGCCACCATTGGTGGCTACGTTGAGTTAGTTTAATTGTTAATTGGTTGATATCGTTTTAAAACTTAGACGCGCTGGAAAGTTAGTACGTAAATGTTCGGTTAAACTAAGGTTGGTGTGCTTTAAATCGACCATAAATGATAACGGCTTGGCTGAGGCTTTGTAAAAATAAATATGCTTAGGCTATTACTCTCATTATGGTTAATTAATCATATCTCTTTAGTTTTTATCTAATCCACTGCAATTGACATTACTTCACTCTTGATTTCAGGTGATAAGAATGGCTCCATTTGCATGGGAAAGCAAATAAAACTGCGCTAAACTATGCCCTCAGTGAATGCAAATGACGTTATGACATATATCTACATGTAAAGTATTTCACATTTTCTTTAGAACGCGCTCTAGTTAATCATTTGGTAGACCTAAGGTGTACATCTATCAGTGTTGTATATTTGTACAACAATGTGACGTACTCTCAATATGCTTAATACATTGTATAAATGTGACATTTTCAAGTAAAGTAAACCTCTATAAATTTTTGGAACTTATGCACACTGATCACATTCGTCGTAAAGTTTATATAGATGTATTTTTATATATGATTTTTTCCATCGGTTTTGTATCAAAATGGATTATTTGTTTAATATAATAATGTGCGATATTAATTTGGTTTGCTTCAATTTGGCATTGTTTCCACAACGGGGTTCACGATAACGCCTGGTTTGCGGGCAAAAAGCTACCTTACAATACTTTCAGCCATCGATCTATGGAGTACTCCAGGGCAGCTATCCACCTGAAAATAAATTAAAACCTGTCTGTTATGATTTCATACTGGATACAAGATAGTACCTTTTCCGGTCCATATCAGATTCGGTATGGAAGTAGTAATGCTTCTGTTTGGAGTCAGATGGAATTATTTCAAATGCGTGTTTCTTGTTGAGGGATGAGGTTTGCTGTACCCTATATCCATGAAGACAAGCAACACCTGCGATACATTCTTAAACATTATTTTGTCCCTGTGTGGTGAGGGTTATAAAGATCTTCTTACCGAAAGCATTCTTAGCATTAGCATCCTGATAAAAAAACAAACAAGCATCTTTCAGCACACAATATCGACGACTCCATGATTTCCACTGCGTGCCCAATTTGACCAAGTATCCGAAGCAGTCGGGACGCCGTACCTGGTTGGGTGGTAGTGTAAGGTCGCGCCGAGTCTGTTCCAGCCACGCATCGGTGATCTGACTATCATCTGCAGCTCGCATCAGAACCTCCAACCATCGCACCAACGCCTGATCTGTATCCGCTGCTAGGTGCAAAGTGGGTACCCCTTTGCGTCGCAGGCAGAAACGGAAGGGTCTCACGGGTGCCTCGCTATCGGCATCATCCACACGATGGATTTCGTAATTAAAGAGCATCATAGCACCAACTGGTTGTTTATCCTGCACGGGAAAGTAGTTAAGCGGTATTAAGGTGGCACAAGTACGCAGGTGATGGCAACTCACTATATCAGTCTTATAGAAATACAGACAGTTATCCTTTTTCAACGCAAACCAACGCCGAACCCATTTGTTGGTTTGAGTACCACTTGCATGTCCACCCATTTTCCATAGGTACCCGCTGCAGACTGGCGCACCTCCATGGATATCAGCAGTGGTGGGACTTAACACTCCAACTGTTCTTGCAACCTACACAAAATTGAAGAGGTAATTAATTTAGGACCTGATTGGAATTGTTTGGTATTACCTCCAAAGTGAGGACATCACTACCAGCATGTGCGATTTTCACGACTTCGGAATGACTCTTATCCAAAACGCTGATGCCATTGACAGCCAGCACGATATCACCAACTTCCAATCCCGAGCTTTCTGCAGGTGTATCGGGTTCGATTGCTGAGACCACGACAGGTTTACTTCCATGTATTCTGAATCCAAATTCGCCAGACTCCCGACGAACTACTATAGTTTTGTCACTTTCTAGAATTCATAGATTAATATTATTTATAAAAGTGAACACATTCATTATGTCACAGATGGTTAACAGTGTAAGTAGAGATTTCGATCCAAGTTTTGTTCCATTTTCGTTGATTACGACAATCCTCGAATAGGATCAAGGTAATAAACATGAAATGAACTCATTGTCCGACTTGTTAACAATTTAAATAACACTACATAGCGCACACGAGGTTACCGCTCTTTTTGGTGGAAATAGTATTCAACGCCTGATTTTCCTTGCACCAAACGACCAGCATCAACTTCAGCAAGTCTTCAAGACTCTGCCGCAGCGACTCATGTTCGCCAGTTGTTGACTCCGGCGCTACGAAATATTTTAAGATTCATAAAGTTGTGAAAAACTTGAGAAATTTATGAATAAAAGTGTCGTGTTTTTACATACCGAACACCATGCTGACTTATTAAAGGGAAGGACACTGACGTCCTTTTTCCGGTAACGATAAACAAGGAAATCTCTAGATTGAGATGAATGCACGACTTGCCAAATGATGGTGTCCGGGGCAAAAGACTTCAGCGGAATGCGACGCGCTTGTTGACTCAAGACACGTTTACGCTTGAAATTGCTTCAGTTTACCGTGCACAGTTTCTATTTTCGAAGATTATACGTACCGTCTACGCCATGGTGAGCAAGTGAGTTCTATACTTATGAATTAACGCGAGAGCGCGAAGATGTTGATGCTATTTTGGTCATCGCGAAGCGTTTTCCTCATTGGTCAGGTAAATAACATTCTCCGAATGTTTCACGCTCTTAACTGAATCTTTCTTTCTTTATGATTGGAAGCGATAGCACGCGCATTATTTGTTAAAAGTCAGGAACTGGAATCATTAAACACTAACCGAATGATTTCGTCGCTTGACGTTTATACATCTCGAGGCAGGACTTTCGATGAACCATGCGGTGCGTAACAGCTTGATAACGCTTCTTGAAGTCGTGCTCGCTTTCTGTGCTGCCGGTGCTAGATACCGAATCACGGCGCAGTTGCTCCTCGTCACCTGAATCCGAACGGAACCACGTTTGTAGCTCATCCAGGTCATCAATGTAGATCCAGGTATTGTCGAGATAGGGGGTGCTGTAAACGCCTAGATCATCTTCATCCTCCGGGGCGGCAAGTAAAACACTTGGGCTGGAATCAGCAGCTCGCAAACCTTCCAAACTGGTATCTCTGGATCGCGCCATAGGTCGCATTTTCCTTCCATTTTCAGTTCTCCCTCGTTCCTCACTCTGCATATATTGGAATAAAACTCATTGTTTTGTTGACAGTGTTACATTTGATATTAAAGTGTTCATTAATTTTATGGGCTTAACTCAAAATAGATGTGACCTAAAAATTCATTGCCACATACGCAATACAGTGCTTTCGTATCAAGTTCAGGTATGACTTTAAATTCTACATCTGCCAAATGTGTATTTTAAGATTGTAAAACATTGTTTACCTTAGCACGAAGTCCCTCCGAGCGGTTTCTGAAATGCCTTCTGTCGCCATGTCCTCTGTCTTCTGACCTATATCGTTTCTCAAACTTCTTGAACAATCTACCAGAAGCGGGATGCTTGATGCGAGGAGAGTCGGCAAAGCCTTCCGGAGGTTGCACAATATCCGGTTGGCTGGAGCTTTTCTCGACCTCGTCGGTTGTAACGATGTCAACTTCCTTGCCACAATGCAGACAATGTACGTGTTGGTCTGAGGCAGCAGCATGGCTGCTAGGGTCGCTATAGAACACGCTATCACTGCCTGGACTTACTGATCGCAGCGACTCGGCGCTCAATGCCTTCAATCTACCAGCTTCCGGTGTAGGCTTTTGCGTAGGCGATACTTCTGGACTATGGCTGCGTGGACTAAGGGTCCTGGTTGTTTTGACCATACTCTGTGTTGTGTCATCCTGTGCATTGCTCCTTTGTACACTCTTTTTACGAGGTAGTGTCCCTGAGAGACTGGTGGCCCTCTCTTCGACGCTGTCACTCCGTTTACGACTTTTTGTAGGAGACCGTGGAGACTTTCGTCCCTTGTCTCGTGTTTTTTTGCTCTTTCTAGGGGATTGCTCGGTGGTAATTGAATCGTCGGAGGTTAAAGCGATGGGTTTGCGCTCCTCACCCAAGGGTCGTTCTTCGTGACACGGCGATTTCTTTTGTTGCTGCTGCAGTAAGAGTTTACGGTGGGTCTGCATTGGACTTCGTGTACGTATGCGGCGCTGTTTTGGCTTGTCACTTGGTCTTAGATGCTCCTTAAGTGGGGGTGCTTTTTTCGGCTTTGGTTTCTCTGCAGATATAGAAAGTTCTTCAAGTGTTCTTGGAGGTTCCTGCAGTTTGGGGCGTTCTTTTTCGGTCCACGCATCTTTAGGATCAGACTTCCATGTTGCACTAATGGGGAAAGAAACAGAATACATTACTAATGGATATCAAAAGCTGTTCATTTATATACTCGTCTTCCAAAGGTGAATCGTAGTATCCCGAGGAAGAAAAATGGGCGCTTCGTTCATCTTCTGACACTGACGGGGCATGTTTCGGTGAAGGCACTGGTGGTCGTTGAGGCAGATCAGGACAAGATCCGTTGAGGCTATAACTACCGGACGATGAGCTGGTGCCCGTTGGGGATAAACGCCCGGTGCGCACGTCAGGCACTGGAGTAAGTTCGCTTGTCTCCTCCGCAATGGGTGGCGAGAAGGACGGTACAACCATATCCTCTCCTGAAATACCAATTTTCCAACTAATTCCATTTCTAAGTTTGAAGGTGTTTAAAAGTTACCCTCAGCCGCTGGTTGGATCTGCACGCTGCGCGCTGTTCTCTCCACTCCCTGAAATTACAAACATAATATTAAATCAGTACATTCTTCTTCTTACTTGCGCAATCTTTGTATACCCGAGATGTGCTGCGCCTTGAGCTATCTGTAGAGTTGGCAGTGATATAGTCATCCGTGGTGGTGCTCTCCGACAAATCCGTGTTGGTCCTGCCAGAGTCGGTGCGCGCGAGCAGTTCGGGCACCACTGCGGCGGGTTGTGGGGACTCAGTCGACTCTACCACCAGCTTCTTGTATATTGGCGATATTGTCGTTTTCTTCTTTGGTTGTAAATAATGTTTGGATGTCGAGGCTTCGGGAACTTTAATCGATACACTTAAGGTGTCAGTTATTGTGCGCGGTGACGTAGGACTAGTGATCTGCGAAACCACAAAAGCCATTTAGGGCATTTTGCACCTTTTGTGTACGGTGTGAAAATTACCTGTATCTGTTCCGGTAGCTCCTCATCCAATGCATCCGTATCCATGGAGGAACGTTGCTGGTGTTGCAACATCAATAAGTGTTTCCGGCGTGAAGACGGCGTGAGCAGCTTGACGGAAACTGGCGAGGTTGTTAATTCGGACGTGCCACTCAGTCCCGTGCCATTATCAGTACCCGAATCAGCTTGCAGCACGGTTGCTTGCGATTCGTTCCATATACCATCGGAGTGATCGCGCAAATCCGTTGCGAGTGAATCGCTCGACGCGCTTTTTTCTTCCGGACGCACGTAACACGTCGGCACGACGCACTCGTCTTCGTCATCGTCTTCGCCATCCCCATCGCCATCTTCCTCCTCCTCTTCAAACTCTACGACATCATCGGCTTTTCTCTCCTGTTCTTCGCTAGTGGAAGACCCTTCTACTTCTAGATATTTCCCGTCGTAGATGTAATTCTCATGGAACACTTCGTCAATGGAGTCCTGTGGACCGTAACCATTTCCGTTCTCTTCATCAATTGACGAAAATATGTGATCCTCCATCTTAAATATGCCCTCGTGTCGAATTGGGACTGTGTGTAAATATGGGGCATATTTTTTCTTCTGCTCCTCGACATCGGCCTGAAGGATGCTTTCGTGACTAACTGAGGATGCAACAACTTCTATGCGACGTTGCTGATCAAGGAGGATTTCGCCATCGGAAGATGTCTTAGTCAGCAGTTTTTTAGCCGTTGGTGGCGGCATCTGCGGCTTGAAATCGATGAAAATCTCTTTCTTAGATTCTGATTCCTCGGAGTCGTGCTCGCTACGCGTAATTGACGAGGAGTCGCTCAACAGAGGTGGTAAAATGTCGGGAGGAGGTGATTTTAGAACAAACGGCGAGCGCGGTGGTTCATCAGAATAAGTTCTGTGAAGAATTTCATGCTGCTCGCTGGTTTCGTGAACTTCTTGCTGCGGTGGGACGGGTCCAAACTTACTGCCGGCTTCCGAAAACGATTTTGTTAATTTACGACCATTTACCACAATGCCGTTGGTTTGTGCTCCCTGGGATACCATTTTGACCTGTTTAAATAGCTTTCTTTACGTGATCCTGCAAATCTTAATAGGTCACATACCCGACTGACGGTTCGTGGACTTAAACTTGGTGGCAGTGGTTTTCTACCCAGGCATGCTTCAGTTTGAGTTGCCTGGGTTTTCATTGGTGTGCGTATGTGCTTCTCTGCTTGAATTGTAGAATAAGTTCACCGCGAGCAATTGCAAAAATGCATCAACAAATAATAAAACATCACAAGTGCCTAAAATACGCAAAGGTACCAAAGATGCTCACCCAAAACGACGACGGGCTCTACTGGCTCCGGCTGCTTGGTAATGGGAGTAATTTTTTCCAATGATCGTCTAACATCAATGAGACGTTCTTGGCTTCGTGCAGTTTTGCTCAGGCTGGAGGTGGAGGCCCCCAATGACACCACGGCATCATCGAAAGACGTTAGAGTGTGGGACCTCGCAAAGCTGACATGTTTCGTTCTGCCAATGGCAATAATAAAAAATTCAAGATGTGATTTGTCTTAGTGGAGGTCCTGTATACCTGTGTGGGGTGGTGTGGGATCCATGGTGGTCCAATATCGACCGTGGCCTTTCCATCCGCACCGATTCGTCATCTGAAGGCATCCATTGGTAGCTGCTGGCATCGGTGTACGCCTTGCGACGGAAATAAGAACTGTTTAGATCCTGTTCGTAACTGTAAATTTCCGCCTGAGCCGGAGGTACCCATCTGCAATGGCATTAGCAAACGCGTCAGCTAGTTTCGTCGTTGAATATTATTTGATTATAACTCATATTATATTGGAATGATGGATGATTAGATTTTACGACATTTACAATTTATATCGCTTCTCCAATCAGGCCGAATAAAGGCCATTCGAATATGGTCTAATTGCAAATTGCTTGGTATTAGACCGACGTATTCATAAAGTTTTGACTTAAAGCATGAATACCGGCAATGTGTAAATATGGACGGATTGCAGGTTCAATTCCGATTTCAAACTCAGAATGCAAGTGGCGGAAATCCTATAAATGTTTGATTGCTGTATAACGCGCTATTAGGATCGCAGTGATTGCCTGCATAATATGCTTACCAACTATTGTATGTGGGTTCTATTATCCTACCTCGGTTTCCTCGGGTATTGTTGATATTGCGGGTGGCGATATAACTCTTGCAGATTTTCGTCGGACGGCACCTTTTGCACGCACACAGTTAAAATCGACGACTTGGTGCATGGCGAGAGCTGATGCGAGGATAGGCAGCTGAAGAAACCCCTGCGGTCAGTTTCCAACGCCCCCAGGCCCCGCTCCGATATGCAGTACTGTTCCAGAATGTCCTGCCGGCTGTATAAGGCTGTGGATCGTCGGCTGCGGGTGTGAGCCCTCCCGGAGGTCTCATCCTCCGACTCGTAACTCACCGCGATGTGTTGGATATCCGCCTAGTTGTGCAAACAAACGCGATCAGACGGAGGATGGAATGAAAACGAGAAAAGCGCGCAATTAGCGTTGGAAACTGGACAACAAAGATGTTGTAAAGTTTTTCACTCCGCTTCATGTTACATTAGTTGCGTGTTAGAGAAAATTAAACTTTAAAATAACGCTTTAAAATTTCAGAACTAGACTAGCGCCCCTTGCGGTGGCTTTGATGTATGTGTGTGTTTTCATTTCTTTCAGCAACTGTGTGGCTTCACTACGTATAAGTTTTTAACTTTCTGCGCTCACAAATACCGCATTAGCAAAAAGTTCTAGTTTTCTGGCTTAATTCATTTCAATTAGGTTTTCTTGTTGTTGTGGACTCCGGAGCGCACGTAATTACTGGTTTTTGCTCTTAGATAAGTTAAAGTGAACATAAAATGTTTCCTCACCTGCGTGGCGGCATCGTAATGATTATTTATAATCACCCGTGAATTACCCAAATAGCCTGTAACAAAATAAAATGTGACTTTGAATGGATATAATTCAAAACCTTTATGTCACACAGAAATTGAGAGGCGATTGGTTTAGCACTCGGCTCTTTGATTTGTGCGCAGCAGGCCATCTTATTTTATTATAACGATTTGTATTTGATTTTCCAATTTCACCTTTGGTTTTTTCTCTGAATTACAAAGAAAATCAATTTATTTCCGTTCCAATGATTTTGTTATTTAGAACATCGCCATTCAATACAAGAAATATAATAACGTTCGGCTGGAAAATGGCCCTCTCCAGTACACATCCGCAAAGCTTTCTTCAAGTATCAAAGAAAATTCCGAACTGAATTTGATGACAATGCTGCACATACGACTACTTTCTCGCGGTCCTCCGGAACGCGAGCAGGAAGGTGGAATCAATACTCGGCCAGCACACGGGCAGGAGCATCAAGCGGTAGGCAGAAGTCCCACTGCGTTTTGGGGTGAGAGTACCAAGAGGCGCGTGCATAGCGCAAACCTTTCGTAGATGAAAAGCGATGCTGCGCCAAGTGCGCTATCTTCTGCTGGAGCATCAAACATCCCGGCTGGAGAGTAACGTTTAACCTCTTTGATACCTCTTCTAATTTCCAAAACTGAGCACACAAATTGAGTTTGCCTACTTCAAACAACTATGATGGTGTGAGCTGGGTTACTAGGTCCCAAAGTCGGCGAGTCTAGGCGAGCAGGGAACGCCATTCTAACGAAATCAGTCCTGCTTTAGGGATTTGAACATCTTGACATGATCGATTTTTATTTACTCTGCAAAAAGGCGACGTCTGTTCATATTGCCAACATTATTTTAACCACGGCTATTGTACCGCGATGGGGATTTTGTGTTGAATCAATGAAAATTGCTGTCAAAAGCGAGATGATTACAATAGGACCGTGGACAACGGGGATAATGATCATTGGCAGAGACACACTTTGAAAAAGTAAAATGTTTTTTATGTCTCTGCCAGGGTTTGGAGCAACATTTATTTGAACCTAGAGTGCATTTTGAAAGACATCTAACGCAGACATATACAACGTTTTAAAGCAATATAAAGGCCCGTACTACCGTGCTACGTAATACTGTACTTCTATAGCATAATGAGATCGTCGAGGATAAACACTTACGAAATGTGTAGAAAGCTTTAATTTAACACGTTAGTAATTTGATCGAATTTAAACAGGGTGTGCTTTTTTTACAATGAATTTCATTAGGCGACACGAATAGATTAAGTGAAGGTGCTGAAGGGAACAAGATAAGTTTGGTGGTTTTCAAAAGGTTTTCAAAGAAAATGTGCCACTGGTGTATTTTATTTCTATTAAAATCGTGCCTTCGCTCATAGCTGCTGAGTAGTAAATCGGATAAAAGCTCGGTGCAAAAATTTATGATAGGTGAACATCCGTGGAAAGAAATGGAAAATTGCGACGACCGCGATGTGTTCTATGAGAAAAACTCCTCTCGGCGCAAATCAGTCCTTCTTAAATCCTTGATATTCGTGAGAATTTTGTTCCTTCCAAATCTTCATTTAAGTTTTAATGAACATAGGGTTGCTAGGAGTAGGCTGAGCTTTGCATTGTAGGAAAGATCTTTTCCAAAATTCTGTATAAATCAGACGATACGTGTGTATTTATCGTTTTCTTCGATCGTAAATCAAAGCTAGCATTATGTCAGAAAGATTTACTGTTTCTTCCTTTATGGTGGGTTTTGTTTGGCAATAAAAAGGTACTCTGGGAATTTGGGTATAGATTTTTGTTTTTGTATCAATGCAATCTTCAATAAGAAGTTTCACCTTTGAATTTTATATTTACAGCGTACGCAAACTATTGAATATCATATTGCATATCATGATTTATGCATGCATTGAATTCTATTTTGAATGTGATGATCAGCATGCATGGAATATATCATTACAATTGGATACTTTTGAGATAACCAATTAGTTGATTTAGTCATTATTGGAATTGATGAATACAATTAAATGTTGACATACCTGTGTGTTCCATGCTATGGCCCGGTCGAAGCTGAACATTCATCGTGATTCAACAGCATTCGTCGTCTCCTTGTTGATATTTGATAGCAATCCAAAATTACCTGGAAATAAACGATACATTTCCCCTTAACCAGTTGCAATTCTCCGAAATTTGATAACACTGGGTATATGGATTGGTGTTTCTATTTTTCAAGTATACTGGGCTGCAAACTTCGTACTTATCAATTTGCATGTGGAGCTTTCAAGTTTGAAGCAATTATTGATTGAGTATATGACTTGCGGAGTGTTCTAATTTTGATGATTACAAGATACTGCAGCAGTGCATACAAACTATTCTGCATTATGTAGATTTCCCGCTGAAAAATTCACTTTTATAATGACGGTGGCAATTAAAGTACAACTCCAGGGTAAGTTGTAGAGACAATTAGCGCGTAGTTGCGTTTTCCGCTGTCATAAACATTAGTTTCGTGTGTTAACTGCCTGCTCGCGTTAGCACATTTTCTGGATTTCTCCTGCGCGAATAGTAAACTGGTCTATTTAGTTGGGCTTGATTTATCCTAACGAATTTACAAAACATTGAAATTTCCGGTGGGTCTTGTTCCGCCTCCCGCTGAAACCCTAAAAGGGCTCTCAGCGAAGATACGGCGGAAGCGAGCAAAAAGGCGAGAAACCCCCGCTGAAATCATGCTCCACATAATAGATGACATGACCACCGCCGCGGTATAGACAACAACTGCAAAGCCACCATTATCTGCACTGTATGGCGTAATTTATTTAGAATTTTACACGCTGCTTGACGTCTGGATGTCGATATTTCACAGGTCCACCTGTCAGTCACCAACCGTCACATTGAGATTCGTATGGCATGAGGAGTTGCAAGCACGTGTTTTATGAATCCCAGTGCACAATTCCGCACGTTTTTAATCATGTTGGTGTGCCTCGGCGCAGCGGCCTGGTTGGCGGCAGATCGGAGTGAAAGTGAACGCCGCTTCCCGCTTGAACGCGAAATGATAGGCGTCGGTCCGCAGTTTTACACGGATGTTGGATACAAGCTGGTCCCCCGTAGTGCCCATAATGCATCCCCCGCTAAAAGTGAATTGCACAAATCGTCGAAAAAAGGTAATTCTTCCAAGTGATCCTGAGAATAATCTTTCACTCTGTTTAGATTATTCTGCTGCAAATTAAATTGAATTCCAAGGAAGGCATTTCACCGTAAAAGCAAATCTAATAAGATTACAGTCCTTGGGGCTAGGATCGTGTCGCGAAGGATGGAAATGTACGGCGCACTGAGCGGGTATGCATGCGTTCAAAAGTAGTAGATTTCATTCAGTAGCATAAAAAGCCGATGTTCTCACTTTCGCAGCCTCCGTTTGCCTTATCGATTTGCATTGCTCGTGTACCTATTGGCTTTTCACGCAAAATTTCCAAGCTGCGTTCAATATCTATCACATTCATTCGGTTGAAATACGTTTGGCATTTTATGGATAGCAGAAAACATCTGCAGCTATTGAACATAGATATTGTCATCCCTTATTGTGAAATCAATTTGATCATAAATGAGATCAAATTCTTGAAACTGAACCCTAAACATTCAACTATTCTATATACTTTAGACACGGGGTAAATTACATTGAAAGGGGTGCAATGACGGGATTAACTTTGGGGTTAATTGCATTTTGAACCCATTTAACCAGCATTTATTAACGCGCTGTCCGTTGCATTTTGAAGCGCGAGAATTAAATTCTGAAAATCTTGAAATGTAAACGGAGATAGTAGTGGCGTGCGTTTGCATTTGGTACTTAATACTAGAAAGGGTAAAATGAGTACTCACCTAATTGTAATTGTCATGTATATTAGCTTTGATTTTATAAATATGTATAATGCAGTTTGCTCCAGTTTTCGACGATGGTTGATATAGTAACATGTCGCTAATGCGTTACATTTATGAACAATTCTTACATTCATATAAAAATCAGTTTAGCACCATATTTGTCATAATTTTTTTTAAATATTACTTCTATTATTTGTTGACTTAGGTTTAATATGCGCTATTAAAAATATCAATAAATTCGTTGGAATTGATGACGACGTCCAGATTAGCTTTTGTTGGAACTGAACAAACTGATGCGGTGGTCGGAGTGCGCTGATGAATTCGTCCTTTCGTGTGCAAATATTAAGTGTAATGCATATGGTGTTGGTATGAAAAAAGTCAGTAAAACGCGAACGAAAAAGCAACGCGTGCTTACGCTCCGGCCGATAGACCGTCACTCCAGCTCCGGGTGTCTGCCAACGAGATGGGTGCTCCATACCAACACGCGCACGACGGCGGCACACATAAGTCCTGCGGCCCCCGCTCGTATCTTGCCGCCGTCGCCGAAGCACGCCGGACAGCGGCTCGAGCGCGTTGGAGGCTGGATGCGCACGTTCCGCAAGCGTCACACACACACATCAACGCCCCAGCCTGCTGCATTCCGCATGCAGCGCCAGCACATGCTCATTCGCAGCATTGCCGCCGACGCCTGCCACCCACAGCCGAGCTCGAAATACATCACACCGGCTGGGATCGTTGCCATGCCAACGTTCCGGTTTATCGTCCGTAGCTTTCGTCTTGCTGGTCCCTTTTGCGCGCGCCCGCCAAGGCTGCTGTGGTAGCGGGCGGGTTGATATGCCGCCGCCGCGTACCGAGGGGATTTGTATACGTGAACGTTGCAGCATCGGTTCCAAGAATTTCGCACGCATCTCTAGCGCCGTTTATTCATATCGAATGTTCTGGGAGGTGCGCGGAATTTGGCACTTTCGCGCTGATATTTATAGTGAGCTCCCCCTTTCATACCAAGACGACGAAGAGCGTGCTGGCCCACTTCATCATGTTTCTGCAGGGCCTAATCAAAGGGTGCAATCAAATGTCAATGATTTCAATGGGTCAAGGGGTCAATGGGTCATTGAGATCTCCCCCACCTTTCTACAAACATCTCTCGATTCCTATTTTAGAAGCACAACACATATAATATCGAATGAAGTATCTACTTATTTGTTACAGAAGTTGCTCACCACAAAAAACGTGACAAAGTGCGTCGAGGACCAAAGATCTGGGATCAGTGGGGCAAGTGGTCTCCCTGCTCCGTGACATGCGGGATTGGAAAGATTGTGAGGTGGAGGCATTGTGTGGGAGGCGGTTGTGCGGCCGGTGAAAAAGAGGCTCAGATAAAAAGCTGCACATTACCTGCGTGCTGAAGGTTTAATGATGCCATAACTTCTTCTGGTATTCATACAACAGCAATGCGGCATTTCGGATTAGCCAATATCTGCTTCACCACCATATATTTTTATTCATAAAAATATCTATCACAAGTATACATTTACAGGATTTATCAAATTAAATATAACCCGATTAAATTATTTTAGAAATCAGTACGAAATATTTACATGATAAATTTATCACTAAACGTGCTTCTAATGCTCCTCAAGATCATCACAGATGGTGATACCATCCCCTACACAAGAAGCGTATGCCATAATGTGAGGAATCACATTTTGTTCAATCACACCTTTAAACAGATGTGACCATGGGCCACTGGCGTAGATACCAACATCATCGCCACCGTGTGTTTCGGAATCAAGGGGAGCAATTGCAGGGAATTCATAGTCTTTATCATCTGTAATGAACACAGAGTTTGATAAATCTCTCAAAAGATTTTAAAACATCTTGAAGCTTACGAGTGTCATCGGAAAAGAAATTGTGCCTAAAACCTTTAATTTCTGCACGGTATCCGGGTCCATTTGCATAGGTCAAAGTAGCGTAGGGAAGACCATCATCAGCAGTGCCAGCAGCTCCAAAGATATCATTACCTCTATTAGCGTATCCACTATAAGTGAATGTGTGGGCATGGTCAGCAGTAACAACAATCAAGGTCTCATCTGAATTTGTCAATTCTACTGCTCTTTTAATAGCCTTAGAAAACTCACTGGTTTCATCCAAAGCCTTGTGTCCGTTAGTTCCATGATGTCCATGGTCAATGCGACCACCTTCAGCAAACAAAAAGTATCCATTTTTACTCTTGGAAAGAATAGTAATAGCAGCTTCCACCATCTCTTCAAAACTAGGGTCTGCTTCAGTGCGGTCTAGGTTGTAGTGGCAATGGCTTGATTCGAACAGTCCCAAAAGGTAGTCAATATTGGCAGAGACGTTCAGCAGTTGATCACGATTCCATACATACTCACGGTTCAAGCTAGCCTTGCTAGCTTGCCATTCCTCAATGAGGTTAACACCGTCACTACGTTCTCCCTTATGGCCTTCCTCATCAATCACATCTTTCGGAAGAAATTTCTGCCTCCCACCTCCAAGAATAACATTAAAATTTTTACCAGTTTCTCCTCTAACAAGCTGTTCAGCAATGTCGTCAATCAAGTCAGCATCAATTCCATCATGAATGATATCTTTGTCACATTCCCAATCACGATTGGCTATATTACCGTAGGTACCAGTAGGAGTCGCATGGGTGACCCTAGTTGTAGTAACAATACCAGTACGTTTGTTCTTCAATTGCGACCAGCGGGCAATGGATGATACATGGTTGGTTTTGTTGAGATTCTCTTCCCATCCTTTGCGTGGTACTTTACCGTTCACGCCAATTGTTCCAATGTTACCTTTGATTCCACAAAGGTATGCAGTGGCGGAGCACGCAGAATCAGCCACTTGGGAATCCACACAATATGTCTGCCCAATGGATGAAGAAGGTAACAATAGGCTACCGTAAAAATTGATTTAAAATACGATACCTTAGACAGAGCAGTATTTGGGAACTCTTCGAAAGACAGGACAGTTTCCTCACCAGGGTTACCATTTAGTTGGCCAATATATGCTCTAGTAGCAGCTATAGTAGGAATTGACATACCATCACCGAGGAACATGATAACATTCTTAGCTTTCTCTGTAAAAGGCACATGTCATTAAAAATTGATTTTAATTCTTCAAAAACCTACTAGTGTTGATTTTTTGAAGAATCTTCTCATTCAAAGTGGATTGCCCTTGATGTAGCCAGTATTCAGTGTCCTGCTCAAATTCTCTATCATTTTTAGACATGCGCTTGGTCCTCCCAAAGACATCCGAATGCATATTTCTATCATCTATATCCAAACAGGAAAAAAATGATACAAAAGAACAATACAATTGCAAAGCGCCATGTCTGATTAATTTGATCGTGACAAAAACATGTTGAACTTGATAACAAATCAAATATCAACTTAATGCTATTTTATCCACTTCATCAATGTCATTATGTGTTTGTTTATCAACAACTTATGTCACTCGGATGTGCGCCACAGTAGCATATTTTGAAACACACTTACCTGATTCCTCAACTTGAGCTGGTTTTGCGTCGATGGTGGTCAAGATAAGCACCAAGGCATAACACGCTAGCCTCACTTTCATTATAGACTTCTTTGATAATACTGTCGATTTCCTATTACTTCCTACGTATTCGCTTAATGCGTCCACCTGTTAAAGAGTCGCTCTCTCGGTGAAACTGAATTACGGTGCCTTTTATATCTGTCTAATACTACTCCAATAGCGCGGATAGATTTATGCAATTCAATTGCGCCCCTTCCACTTGAGCAACATTTTAAAGTTTGAGCTGATAATTTAACTACAAATTTCACACTCGGTGGTCTGTTGACAATGTCAATTGAGTTCTATGATTGATTATTTGCAAATTATTGCAAAGATATGCAACGTACGTCAATTCCAACTTAATACCTCGGCTAATTTGATTGCACCAAGTGAACTGAATTTTATATATTGATTATCACAATAGTTATAATAAAACACGCGCTATTTTTGCATTTCAACAAATGTCTAAGTCTAGATAGATAATCTGCAAATTGAAACGACGGTGCAACGGTAACGACAAATAACAAGTGGTTATTATGGTGAGATATTAGAATTGCGCGATAAGTACCTGCGACTTGAATTTGTTTCTTTGTATTATTGATATGGGTGTCATTTTTATTTGACTGCCATTCTGGTGTTGATCAATATGTTCTACAACTTCACACGTATTAAGGTAAAACAATATTTGATCTGAATGACGAATGATTTCGTCGGCGGCATAAAAACGTCCCAATCAGCCGTTCAACCTTGTCACCTTGTCCTTGTTATTGCTAGTAAATCGTAAATTGCGTTTATTATTTACGATGCAGTCGATCGTGACCGTGTGAAGAACGATAAAAACAATAAAGGAATAAATTTGTAATCGCATGGACAACCTAAAAGCAGTGACAACCATTTATATCTGTCATTAATACAACAATTGCGAAATGTAAATGACTATGATTTACATGCACTGAATCTCTTAATGATATTGTTCTGTGTTAATTCGTTTAACTTTTTGCGCGGGCAATTTTAAATTAAAAGGAGATATTATACAATGAGTCATCTACCTGTAGATCGGATGATTTCCTAAAAATGTGTGATTAGTGGTGATTAGCCACTAGAGCAGATATAGTAACAAGTACCAGTCACATCACATTTCCAAGTTTAGATATATTAAATACAAGATTATACAATCCGTACATTGTTATATTTTATTCTCCATTTTTATAACTTTGTCAGCTAGTGAATTCAACTTGTCTGCACTGCAAATAGTTGTCACATATTTAACAAATTATTTCATGCTAAATCTCAATAATTATAATAACGTTCATATATATTTAGTCTTATAAATAAATAACGTGTCGATAAACTTAATTAGCTACTAATCATATTATCGGATCACATATCCTGGTGAAGAATACAATACTCTGGAAAAGCATGCTCTAGTAACATGATAATTATCGCATTAATTAGAGGAATAAATCTGACAGGCTTTAAATTTGAACTGAACTTTAAGTGTGGGCTGAGTTGTTATTCTTAATTACTTTTAAAACAAACGTAGGAAGCAAGGAAGACAAAGTTCTGTTTGTTCAAAGTACTAAGACAGATGATTTAAGACTCGGCGTGTTTCTTTCCCAATGGGATTTCTACACGTTCAATTCAAAATAGTTTATTGTCGTGTTCATACTGTAATTTAAATATGTAACTAAGAATTCCAACTGTGCAGTTGCAAATCCTTCTATGTTCCTCACACGAAAACCAAAGGAAATCAAAGTAATACTACTTTTATTTAGTAGCAATTTAGGCGCATTGCGTAAGTATAAGTATCCAAGGCGAATTATTTAATTTGATCCTGAATCCTACTTAATAACTTAATGCGCACTCGAAACCCAATAAAATGTTGATTCAAGGATCGTTAAAGTAGCAAAAATATTTACGATACTCCTGCACGAGTGTTTTTTGCGTAGCACTCCAAACAAGGAAGATAAATCTGAAGTGAAATTTCCTGCGCGAACAATTACCACCCAAGTTAAAGTCATGCATTGTGAATAACTGAGTTGAGTGAACCTGATATTATGATCGTCTAACACGAAAAGGTTACTTGGTCCTTATTGTGCGAATCAGCAGATGTTCTATCAAATTCACGCGATCGTCCTGCTTCTCTGATTCCCAATTCCCCCTCGGCATTCATGCATCACCTTGATATCAAATGATACACCTAGCAAGTGAAAGTAAACGGATAGCAGGACGAATGCGAACACATCTATTGTAGGAGGTTTCAGTTAACATTTAACATCAGTCATGTTCTATGTACGTCAATCCCGAGTAGCAACAATAGAAATTGAAGCAAGCTAGACATTGTGACAATCAACACTGGACTAATTAATGTCTCCATTGTTTGACATTGTTGACATACAGTAAGCGACGGTTTCTGCACACAGATTTGTCTAAAAGGCGCAACGAATCTCGCTAATCAAAGCACTTAACGCCAATTCAAATCCAGGTATTTGTAGCTATCATAGGAAAATGTTAGGATTTGTAAAATTTGACTAGTTTAACGATTATACAGGGTGGCTAGGTGTAAAGTTGTGACGTTCGTCACTTTCAATAATAATTGCTGCTTGGAACTTAACATTACGTTTTACAGAAACGTTGGTCAAATTAAGAAATGGATCTAAGTAATATGTTAGAAAAGATGAATAAATGAATTTATAACAACTTTAAACATCTGGAAAATTAGCTTGCCCACACCATGAACTGGTAATGCTGTATATAGTATATAATTTCATTGGAAACGGATGCCGAATTTTGAATTTGTAACAGTGTAGCAGTTTGAACTCAGCGTGTGGAACAAATAGCGTTTGCACCACAAAAAGCTCTTCATAGATTCTTCCCATATGTTATAAAAAACCCTGTTGACTAGAAGTTTTACTGGTTTTCAACTATTTAGTGGACGCTTTAATTTTTGATTTTGTTTCTTTTGAGATTAGCATATTATATTTTAGTGGCTTACGTTTTATGCATCAACGAACCAAATGCCAAGGATATTTTGCGCGACAAAACCTCCATTGCATTGGCTCCGATTGTGTAAAGTCGTAAAATTTACAAATCTATTAGCGAGTGCTTTCAACGCTTGATTTTCATTTGTTATAAACTTAGAGTTTGCCTAAATCTGCGCGGCTTTTTGAAACTATATAATCTTCTTTGTTGTTTTGTCAATAGTTTGAAGACTCCAATATCTTATGAGAGGTGTTAGTAGTCATTAATAAGATTTAATATACTCTAATTCAATACAATGTGAACGTAATAGTAAAGTTTTGGGAGAAAATGCAGCACTTGTCATTAAAGACAACGATTCAATCCTATACGTTTGATTCTCTAGGAAGCTTTTTTGTTTTTGTTTTGCTTTTTGAATGTGGAATAGTAGTTAGTAAGAGTAATCGTTATTCATTTTGTGTGTTGTTTTCTTTTGGACCTTGAATTAAAAAGTCAATGGATAAGACTTAATTTTTCGAAGTCAGAATGGAAACGAATTCTGAAAGCAAGCAGTGATTATTTCAAATGCTGCATCTAAGATGAACACATACCGTCATAGTTGACTTGTCCGTCACCATCAAGATCAGCCTCCTTGATCATATCGTCCACCTCCTCTTCCGATAGACGCTCACCCAAGCTAGTCATCACATGGCGCAGCTCATTTGATGAAATTAATCCATCGTTGTTCTTATCAAAGACTCTGCAATCGAATTCCGTGTGTTAGTTAATTAAGCCTTCATATTTGCTGCACATTTACCTAAAAGCCTCTCGCAATTCGTCTTCGCCGTCGGAGTCCTTCATCTTCTTCGACATCATCTGCAGGAACTCGTTGAATTCGATAGTGCCGTTGCCATCTTGATCAACTTCATTGACCATGTCTCGGAGTTCGGTTTCTACAACAATTTCTTCGTTAATCACCGTATTCTTTGTGTAGGCGACTTTTTAATCAGACATGCTTTGTTGTATCTTCTTTCAACTCTTCATTCCATAGAGGTTCGTTTAAGTTGATCGCGCAGAGCTTCGCGAGATAACAAATTTTATTGCTTTTATCTAACGTATTCTCAGTTTTCTTTTTCTTCTTCATAACAATACACTTTGACGACGATGGGCATAGAAATATTTCGTTTCCGGCTTAAAGCGAAAGAAACCGATTTTTCAGCGGGATTTTCCTAGCGTTAATCATTTTCGGATTTGTGATAAGCCAAGCGTAATCGAACAAGCTGAATGGAATGAATACTGACGACACGGTGGAAATTTTTTTCTACTTACCGGTTGGACGTTGTCCTAATGATCGCATGACAACGCCTAATTCGGCCATTGTTATGGTACCGTCCTCATCCTTGTCGAAGAGCATGAAGGCTTCCTTGAATTCAGCAACTTGATCCTCGGACAACCCATATTCATTCTTCAAACACACAAAACAAGCCTGTGAGGAGTCGAAATGAAACTAGATAGGATTCGCGCATTCTATCCTTATCCCATTTCTGCCGCGTTGCGAATTGGCATCTTGGATTATTTGTTTGTTGTTCCCAAGCGGACACACAGTGTTTTCTTAATGTTCTTGGAATCAATCCAAATAACTCGATATTTTATTGTGCAGGAGACCATGAGAGATATACTAAACAACAACTAGGCACCAGTTATACGGGCGAATAATGGGCGCTCGTTCGTTTTATAGTGCTTTATAAAATTACTGGGACGCATTAATTCCATTCGTTAATGAAGCTTTCCATGCTGAAAAACACACCCTTCAAGGGCAAGTAGGTACGCGCTCGTGAGAATAGCGCGTTTCCGCCGTGTGTTGGAAATTTATAAGTTCAACTTATAAGCTTGTTAATTAGAATGAAAGCTGGTTCCAAGTGAAAGAAAGCAAATTGGTTTGCACATACGGAGACAGTAATGACATCGGTGTTGCTCGTTAGGCGCTTCAGCCGGCTGTATTCTTCATTATAACTGCCCATTTCTTCCGGCGGCTTCTGGTAATTGATTGCAAATTCACTGCGCTTGGACCATGATCGCGTGCTTCGCTTGATATGCGATAAAGTTGAAAGCAATGTTGGTGCAAACGGGCTTTTTCCAAGCACTCTCTGGCGTTTTCACGTACTTTCTGCCATTTCGCGCATTCTTATGTATATCGCAAAGTCGGTCAAAACGAAACTGTCGCTAATAGCTTAAAATAAGTTTCTGCTTAGTGCGCGCGGCTGGACGTCGGGACGGCGGCGCGAGAGGTGAGCGCACGTGAGTACAATTTTCAAATCGTAACGGGGCTCGGTTCGTGACGCGAATTTCATGCACGCGAGTCGCCGCCGCCGCCAAGAATATATCAGAAGTCGGCGCGTGAGCGGGGTCGGGCGACGCAAAAAGCTCACTTCGCAATCTATTAGACAGCGCAATTTACATCGATGCATAAATATAAACATAAAAGATTACGTCACGACAGCCACGAGGGAGGCGGTAATGGCGAAGGCGGTTAATAAACAGATTGCGTGCGCCATTAGCGGATCGATGCCGCATCGCATACCAGGTTAATGGTGACGATGAGGTCGTGCTGATGGTGCTTGCCCTTCTTCTTGTTCTTGGAGTTCTTAGCAGCTGCAGTGGGTGGAACTGCAACTACAGCTGCTGCCTTGGCGGGTGCCTGCTTGGGCTGGCCCTTCTGTTGTGGCGCACCATTCCTTCCGGTCTTTGCACCCTTGGCTGCGGCGTTTTTGGGCCCATTGGTGGGCGTACGTGGACACTGTCCCTGCTTCGGTACACTACCGTCGACAGGCTTGTTGCGTGCCTATAATTGCATAAAAACATTTATTAACTCCCGCGTGCAGGCTCGAGGTGGCTGGGGAGGTGGTTTTTACTCATCCAGGTTGTTAATAAGTGCTGCAATTATTTGCTCCGCACTCTACAGCACTCTACATGATAATGAGAATTTAAGTATTCTTCAAATATTCAGCTTAGAAAACGCCTTCCTGAACCTGGTTAGTCATTCACAACATTCTAATATTTAAGTAACTAAATGTACAACAAGCGAAGCATGTTGATATAAGGACAGCACAGACGTATTAATTATTCGCCTGCTGGAACCCCTCTAGAAAATTAAAAGTGAATTTTTAACACCGGTGAATATTTCATTAATCATCAAATCAAGTAGGCAAGCAGGCCTTCCTTGTAGCCTTCTCATATACCAAAGAGTAAAACGGTTTATGTTATGAGGGATTTGATGTTGCTAGCCTTCAAGATATCATCGGTTGAGTTTTCATCCTGAATAATTTATCCCTTCATTTAACAATAATTTCAAACTTTTGGCGTGCATTACCCGGATTATCCCTCGTTACAATATCGAATGCAGTGATGTGGTTGAGTGGCTGTTATCCTTGAATTTGTTTGTGTTTATGAAACCCATGCAGGCCTCTGCGCGCTTGCGTGTTTCGGTAACATTTAATTTCAGACTTACATTTGTTTCTTTACTGGTCGATACCGAGCCTGCATTTTGCACATTTCGTTAAAAGAAAAGTCACAAAATGAACCGCGCTACGCTTCGGCTTCCTTTAACGCCCAATTTCCAGTTGGGAATTTCGAGCTTCGGGTTTGAGGTCCGCGCGTTGTGGTTTGGGGATTCGAGATTGGGTTCGTGGCTACATCAAAAAGGTCGCCGAACACAAAGCACCTAATTCGGCTGTAAAGTTGCCGATAGTCAATGGCACCTAAAATTGCGTCTAAATTTACACCTACTTCCGCATTTCCTGCATTCTCGGATGCAGCCAATGCCCACCACATTTGCGCCACCTCGTGCAAAACAAATGGTTGCCAGGATAGTATTTAAACAGCTTCTTTACCACCGAAACCGCCAAGAATGCGCATTTTTTTCACGCTAGTATGGATCGATAAATATTTCCATGACATGTGAAATACGAAAGCAATAAATAACAAGCTCGCTCTCACATGCTACATGAACATACTGGGGCTGGGTGCTAGAAGAATTTATGAAGTCCTTTCCCAAGTGCCTTTCTTGTTGTTGAATATTAACTTGCAAATTTAAGTGGAAAATTGACAAGAAAGCAACAAAAAGCTGAATCCGCTACAAGTCGAGTATACCAATGAGGTGGATTGCAGCAGTACGTGCATCTTTTTCTTCCCCAGTGACAAAATCCGAAATGAATGGAATCGAATAAAAATTGACGAACTTGGAGCGAATTTTGTTGATTAAATGGGAACGGTTCCAACTTTTTTATGAACTTTGATATCAATGAAATAAAAGGAGTGCGGTCCACATACGCACTCGGGTCCGTATCGAGCGCGAAGCAGACGGGAAATGAACGTGAAAAGAGTAGAAACTGGAACGACAAGCAGACCACCAATCGCTGTGTCCGCCGCCCTTTAATGGTGACCATTGATAACGACATGCAAATTTCATGGCTGCAAACATAAAAAAGTTCATCGTCGCCAAGTCCACAACAAGGGCATCCTCGACTGGATGAGCGTTGATGTCATATGCACAGCTATTCTTCATTCTTGACGTATCCCCTAGCAAGACGTGTGTCAGTGGCAGGCCTGTTCAGAAAGCGGAAGTCAACGGTGTTTGTGTCAGTACCAAGCAACATAATTCCTCAGCACACAGGAGCACCATTCCAGAGCGAAACAAATATTTTTCAATGTTAATTTCGATGAATAATGTGGTAGATTTATGGGTGAACGCAAGGTACGAGGTGGTTTGGAGCGTTGCGTACGGGGAAAAGTTTGGAGAAGGTTGGCTTTGCAGGCTGTGATACTCAGCGAGTCGGTTATTTAGACGACGCGTCGTTTGGCCCGCTACAGACCATTCTGTAGAAGGCGGCGGCGCCAAAGAGGCGCAAAAGGAGCAAAAGAGCGGAGGCATACCGGTGGCACGATAAAGCGCTCAACACAGTTGCAACTGACATCCGACCACATGCGAATGCGCCCTGTATTAGACGAACTGACGCCGAACGCCCGCCCCTTGCTTAAAGTATATTAAGGGTGCTATCTTTGACACGATGCCAAAATGGTAGTTTATTTCACTGGAAACTCTTTTCGAAATTTCGAAGAAAGCGCCTGCGGAATTCAAAAACAGCAGGAGCAATTCACCTGAGAAATCGTCGCTGGGAAATTTTCCAGTAATTTAAGGACCTGACTTGCTGGCAAGTAATTGTGATTTGTTCGAGCGTAGTTTTTCAGTTCATGAAAATAATTGACATCATTATCATTCGTTTGATGTAAGTGCTCCAATTCAGGTACGGTCCAATTTGGTACGGACGACGTGCCGATTGTACATATTGAGCAGACCCTTGTGACAAGCTCTATTCTCTCCTCGGTGCACAATTATAAGGAGACGATGCTCTAAAATACGTTGCGATTATAACGCGTGACAAGCGACATGTAGGAGATTATCTCCATACAACAGCATCCCCGCCTTGGTGCGGGCCCAGCGCAGCCAGTTCAGGTGTCTTGAGCTCCACCCGGCGTCCCAGCATTATTACACCATTGTTGCACACGAGTAAATGAAAACCCACATGTGTTCGTATTGTTAGTCGGTTCTTGTTTTGATACATTGTACACATAACGTCAAGGTGGAAGATTAAGCAGGTTAAAGTGGTTCTAGGCATTACAAAGCGATTACTATTTCGTGCGGAAGGGCTCAGTCTACCATGCAAGTTGAAACAAACAAAATATGTATATATTCTGCAAAGAGCTACGTCACTCGTCTACAACTAGTTTTAGTAATAATTAGTAGAAAATGTTGAACCATCCAATTTAATCAGCTAAGGCTGAGGGTGTTTGCTGGTTTGGATAGCTCCACACTAAATAGATAGCCTACAAAGAACCCCGGGTTACCTGACTGAGACTTCGATAGCTACTGGCGCTCCCACTGCGCGCCTGCAAAACAAATCCACATTTCACGCTCATTGAAGAGACAAGACAACTAAACAAAGCAGAAAGAAGTAATTGCAGTATAGACATAGTCAAAGCACATTAAACTAACATCGAATATAAGAGTATTCGCGTTGCTGTTTGTTTTCTGAGTTGAGCGTGTGACGTTTGAGTTAGTTCATCGTAAAATCATCTCACTCCTGTTTAATGCCTGCTTGCTGCTTGGAATAAATGATATGCTTGATTCTTTACCTTACTTCTGTTCCGTGGCGTGTACTCTTCTTTTGATGGCTTCCTCCGCTTGTCCTTCAGGATCATACGCGCCGCTGCAAATGCCATTTTTCTTCTCTTTGCACTGCGAGATGGTTTGTTGCTTGTCTCCTGACGAAGAAGCCTTCACAGCTCTGGTTTATTAATCGTTGGATAGTGGGTAAACAAGATTACACGGTGGTTTACGTTATGAAATTAGAGGGTAAATTGCCAAATGCCATATCTTCTAGATGGAATCAAGACAAAAAGTTTAAAAAAAAATCATAGCCATTCCCTACGGTGGTAGAAATGATTATTCAAGAAATAATTATCATACTTTCATCGTCTGAGTAATAAGGAATTTTATGTTCAATTTGTGCTTGATGATAACAACAATGTTGATGATACGTGAGTAATCAATGTATTTGTTCTTTTCAACACGAATAATACCTCAACGAAAGCTGTTTGCACTTAGTGGAGACAGTCTCATTCGCCCATTCGTGAGTTTCTTGAAACTGGTGATATCGATCCGGGGGCACATCGCCGTCTGATATTATTCGGCAGCGGCAGAACGCCAGCTGAATCTCGATGCTAATACCGTGGGGCGGCAATAGCGGCATCCCGTCTCGTCTATCGCGTGAGCAACGCGAAAGTAGCAAACGCCGCCCGCTGAAACTCTCGAATCGCTTCCCAGCGATTTTCAGAGATAACCGCCGACGTTTGCTACTTGCAGCCGGCGATCGAGCAACGCAGATAAAAATGTGCGACTTTTCTCAATTCTTTGCTAAAGCGAAGCGGACGCCGTGCATTTTATTGAGTATCAATCGAATTCTTCGGGTTATAACACGTTCATTCATATAAATATAAAGGGAAACTCTATCTGTCATTGGGGTGCAGATAATTATATCAAAGCTATGTATATCAATTCAGGTATACAATGAAATATTTGTACTGCTCTACAATTACAATACGAGGAGGAAGAAATCTGTTTGAGAAGCAAAGTTAAAGATTTGACTGTAATTCTTGTAATTTAAATCGTGCTTTACTGTGACGCCACGAAAAAAGCGATAAATTAAATTTTAAATAGAAGGTTTAAAGTGGATTTTTTCTGCCGAAAGAAAAATATTTAATATTTACTTTGTTATCATGCAAAAAAACACCTGAAATGATCCTTACAACGTTACTAATGTTGGTAACGTCGGTAATATGTATATTTTAGGAAAACTGTAAACAATTATTCAACTACAATAAATAATTGAGTTCTATGAGAAATAGAAGATTCGATAACGTACTGAATTATCTTTTTTATTAAATAAAATCTCAAATCGAAATAAATTATGTTTTATATCTATCGATGCTTTTATGTTCATCAAATTTCTTATTTGCTTTTATTATATAACAATAAAAGTATTTTCAATATTTAAAGGATTGGTATAATGTTACCCAACGAAAAAAATAATCATTTTATGTAGCTTTTGCAAGTTTGATCGAGTGTGAAGTTTGCCCAAAAGCCAAAGCAAACGACAATTGAAATATTAATTCGCAAACTAATCACATCTTCTTCATATTTTTCAGGAACATAGTTCAATTGTATGACTTTTTGTATATGAAAAAATTATAAGGAATATTGCATATTTGCCGAGTTATCACTTTTAGACGTAAAACAGAGAGTAGAAATTAGAAGCAGAAACTGATATGTAAATTCATGTTAACTTATATGCTAGAAAAATTAATCAACCAGATATTTAAATTCAATAAAAAGTATAAAATTCCAGAATATACTGCATTATATTTTAATTAAATAACATTGAAAATTGCGATAAATTTTGTTTCTTCCAATGCATTTTGCAGTTTGTTTACATTTAACAACAATAAAAGTGCTATCAAAGCAATATTTGGGTTTGGCAAATTAGGAATAATAAAATTAGATTAATAGCCGCACAAAATACTCTTTTCGTTACTACTTCTTTAAAAATTGAGAGTCACTAGAGTAAATCCTAATAAAATGTTGTTTAAGTCAAAAATATTTCATTGGTATTTTATGAAACTATATGGTTATTGCCGTTTGACAATGTTAATATCATCAATTTAAAATTACATTTACGAAGATATAATTTCATGTAAACCATTGCAGTACCCCGGTGAAGAAAGTACTTTCCGCAGGAGTTTTAGACTGACACAAACTTCAGATTCGATTAAAATTACAATTGATGAGGAAAACGACAATTTAAATATTATTAAATAAATGATATCATATTTTGGTACAAGAGAAAATATTCCAATATGTTTACTATCTACCGAGTTATTAATATCCTTCGAGAAAAATCATTAAAATTTAAAAGATTTTCAAACGTTATTATAAAAGTAAATTATGCGAGCAAAACCAAAGTATGATAAATGTTCTGTTCAATCATTATTAAGTTGTCATTAAAATGAATAGCTCAATAAGACAAATTCTTGTCTGAACTAAATCCACTCTATCTTATTAGTTTCACAAACTTTGTATTTGTATTTCATGAATGTATATTGGTATTGCTTAAAGTTTATTTGAAATTCAAAGCATGAATACGAACACTAGTGTGGTGGAATGTGCATGTCGAAAAATAAAACACATCAAAATATAGCGATTGTTAGGGTGATTGGGGTCTTAACAACGGTGCTAGTTGGAGTGTTTGTCTGAGACCTACGTGACCAAAAGGTATACGTTCAATAACAATCATACGTATATCAACGTTAAAGTAACACGAACCACCTAGTAACCAACCAACCATCAGCAGCAACAGTGTGACATTTGTTTGTATTTACAATGGTGACATTTCAGCATTTTATTAGTAAAAAAAACTCAGCACGGGGAAATTATAATTTCCCAGTGCAAAGGCAACATTTTTGTTATATTATTTAGTCTGACTATTTCTTTATTGATTATGTGACCACAAAACGCACTCCAACCTTTGCTACATTAATTAACCACTGAAATAATGAGAAGCATAGAAATGTCATATTAAATAAGCTTTTTTCGTGGAGCGTACTATTTGTTATCTATGGCTGTACATGCAGACACCGCACCCGACCTGCCCCTTCACTATACTGCATTAAATACCAGATTATTAATATTTGAAGTTATTGGAACTGGATTCATATATTATTGGATATACCCCTAGCAGGATTTGAACTCGTGTACCCCGAATATATATGCCGTCGCTGCTACAATCAAAAGCTCTACCAACCGATAAATAATATGTATTGAGGGCAAATATGGAAAATTTGTTCTTTAATAATTTTAGGGGGATTTTTTAGTATCGCCGGAAATCAATCAGATTGTATTCCAGGTAATTTAGTGGCGTTTTGCACGATTTCAATTTGGTGCATGCGCCGGTCACGATTATATTGCATTTTATACCGATTTACCTGCACACATTTGCACTTAGAATACTCTCCGGATACAGGCAATATTTTTTGCAATATGCACCACGTGCAAGAGTTTTTCTGGTGCATATTAAATGCATATATTTACTGTTCCTTGTAATTTACATTTTTGATAAACGTTAATTTAACATGGTTTGTGTGATGGCACAATATAGGATGGCATCCTCAAAATTAATAGAAAATGTTCTCGGCATAAAAATTCGATTGAAATTTAGTTGAAAATGTTAATGTGGAGAAAAAAAACAATTTAAATATTATATTATAATAATTCATGATTGCTAGCGCATAAGTAAAAGAAAATCAATAAATGTTGTACACAATTAATACATGGAGCGAAGCAAATTAAAAGCCAACTTTTTAGATATGCCGGCTTTTATTTTGTGTACGCATGCATGATAATACAATGTAATTAGGGCATCATGCATGATAGTTATGCAGGAGTGCTCAAAGCTATTAGGAAAATTAAATCATACAGATATTTCGACTTTGTATTGTTTCGAAATGACACTGGTAACGTATGGAACATCTATTAGCAATGCACTAATTAATGTCGAGGGTAAAACAGATAATTATTTGTTGAATAATCATTGTAAGGAATAAGCAAAGAACAAGTCAAACCTTTTCACTGTCTTTCTATAACCATCGGCGTAACCCCGTGACACGGTGATGTCAAAACCCACCGCCGATACAGCTCTCACCCTTGGTCCTGCACTCTGCTGTTTTCGCTGATCACAAGATGCAATCAGCATAGAATTGCACCGGGTGACAGGCACGTGGCACCGGTGTACGCGTGAATCCGCGAACGAATTGGCTCGACAAGCCGGCGGTAACTGGGCAACTCAGGCGGGAGGAATTGTTGTCGCACTCGGCTTCGTTTGATGGCTAGGTGGTGGCGGTGGCGTCGGTGGCGCCGGCGGGTGGCGGTGCGTATCGTGCGGCCGGAGCGCGAATGTTTCCGTTACGTTGGCGGCCTTCGCTATCTGCACTGCCACCGTCCGGAGCGGGGGTGCGCACTCTCCAAATGATTCACCGGCAACATTATGTAATAGCCCGAAAGCTTGTCATTGACCTGCCCAAATAATTCCGCGGAAATTGCGTTTGACGCATTTGCATTTCTGCTTTGAATATTGCACTTGATCCATGAATCAGGCTCATTGGTCGTACGGTTTGTCATATTTTTTTGTAAGCTTGATGTGGGTATCGATGGTCCATGTTAAGTTAGTCCCTTAGCAGCTGACACTTGGATGAAGAAGGAATTTAATATCAGCTAAAAACTTAGGAGCACAGCTTTGTTTGCAATTCCGCACTTTTTTTGCTGAACTGAATTGATTTGGAATTGGAATGCACCCTCCGAAACTCATCATTCTCAGAAACGTGCGTACTAATTGGAGATTGCTTTCTCATACATGAATAATGCATGACGCACCTCTAAATTACGTGTCGATTCATAGTGACAACATTAATCATTCGACACCAACCCTGTTCTTGCATCATACGCTTGGCTGAATATAAGGTTCTAATTGTTATTAAATGAAACTGTTCGTCAGCTTTAGAATTTTCGAGAGCTTGCAACTGCACTAATGCACTTACTATACATTTTTCTCAAATTTTCTTTTTAATTTACATACTCCAGGGATCATTTAAGCAAGCATGCTACGATTTACCTGTTAATATTTTGCCACATTTGGGGCGTGCTTAAAGCAAATCTAACTCAAAAAGAAACAAATTAACTTGGTCTCCTAGGGAAAGTAATTTGAGTCAATAATGTCAATCGAAGCAATTGTATACAAATCAGCATGATGTAATCAGCATGTAAGTATGAGATATAAACACATTTTCAACAAGTTTTCAAAATTAAACTGGGCGTTATTTGAAACCAATTTGGATATAAACCATCTGCCCAGCTCCTCAGCTCAATCAGAAACGCGACTTATTGCAGCAGCGACAGCAAAACGTATATTCGAAGCACATGGGTTTTAGTCCTGCTAGAAGTATTTTTAACCATATTGTGATCCGACAAAGGCATCCAACATATAAATATTAACAAAAAAAAACAACAAATGTGGGTTAAAGCGGGTAGAAGATATTTCAAGTAGACCCAAGATGGAGGAGCAGGGAATATTTTGGGTACGATGAGAGAGTGGTGGTAGTCATGAATGGTGTCGATGTAGCCCGAAAAATAGGTAGTCTCACCGAATCCACTTTCAGCAACTGGTTGTGACCATAGTGGTTGATGTAGTATAATGAAGTGGATTTTTGATTTGATAATTAATTTCAAATGTAAGCTGTCAGTGTCTAATAATGGTGATTTCAAATTGCACTGGTTGTAATTTTTCCAACTATTAAGTTTGTGTCGCAACAAAAACGCAACATTTTAAATATTACTAAACAGATTTATAAGTTCATACTACACAGAGTATATTAACTATAGCTTCTTGACGAAAAAGTAGTCTAACCTTTACTGAGTATCCGGTAAAATTAATCCACAATTTTCTTATAAACTGTATGAAATATTGAAGATTTTGCCAAGTGAAACTCAAAGCCTTTAATGGAAAATGTCTCTCTATGCAGGATTTTTAATTTAATTTGAGTCAGATTTGTACACATGTTGTGTAAATTTTAAAAAAATGACATTGCTTTGGAAACATGTTGGTGTTTTAATTGTAATGGGTGTAAAATATAAATTGAAGGGTTGAGTTTAGAATGATATCCAAGGACAAAAGCGTATCCATGTAAACCCGTCATTCTAAATTAATAACGACGTGTGAGCTTAGCTCATTTTGACAAATAGAATATTATCCGAAATGGACCAAATCACTTGTTATACCCTTTCCAAGATTGTTACCAGTTGGGATATTCCTGGTCTTCAAGAGGCTGCCGAGAAAGAAGCGAAGGAAATTGCCGAATTGGAGTATCAACTTCAGGTGTATGAAAGTATTATGTCAAATGCCGGTTCCGATAGCAGCTCGACCTTTCCGATCCTTCCCGCTTTATCGAAAATGGCTAATGATGCTTGTAAGTCCCAACAGCAATTCTAAAAATACCTAATTTCCGAAAAGTTCGGCGGTGCTGTGGCAATAATATTTGCGTATTCTCTTGAGTTTTCTTTATGTGATAGGAAAATTAAGAATGTATGATTGATTTCAGATAATAGAACAGTGAAAATTAAAGATCAATTGAAGCAACACAAGAAGAACTACGCCAAAGTTATGGAAATCATAGAAGATATGAAAAGTGACCAGGAAGAAGCTGAAAATGAAGCTGAAAACGAAACTGATAGAACAACGGAAAAATGAAAGAGTTCGTTACTAAAACAGCAATAATATTTGCAAATTAATAATTCTGAATTATATTAATGTTGATATTTCTTTTTGTAATTTTACATGGTTCTATTAAAAAATTTCATCAAGCTTAATTTAATGCGCAAGAGAGCGCAAGTTTTAAAAATCGTAAGGTACGGGCGAAAACCATGTTTCCATGTTTAATTGTGATAACTGATTCATACAGAAATTGATTTGATATTATTAATGTTCCTGATTGAAAATTTATGTTTACAATAATTGTTGTCGTTTTGTGGAATCAAATTCCATCGAAAATTAAACTGGAACCCACATGTTAATACATGAGCCAGTTTAGCCCATTCTACCATCAGTAAGCTTAGCCGCCTATTCCTTAATGAGAAGGTGTCTAATAGGATTAAAAGAAAACGTAATTGATTCCGTTATTTATCCCCAATGATGGAAGATCCTAGATGTCAATCAAGATATTATGGAGTCCTAACATGAGTAATGCAAGCGACCAGTGGTTTGCGATACTACATTTGTAATGAAGATATTTCTAACAGCTTCAGTCTTCCCGATCCTATGGACCTAGCCCACGAAAGAAGAAAGGACATCTCGGATCAACTTAAAGTAACTTCCTTGGCATCTGCGAGAATGGTCTAGGATAATGGTCTAGTAAATTCTAGATAAACTGCCATGGGACAAAATAAAAAAAAAAACTCTTCTTGAACATGCATACGTAAAAGACCAAATGTATCTTTCAAAAAGTTGAGGAAATGTTGGGGAATTCATGTGCATACACAGTGTTGCCGTTGTTAGCAAATGTAAATTAGATGGCTGTGTCTAGGTGGCGTGTCAAAAAACAAAAGCAAAGAAACAAAATCCATGAAACCTATTTATTCCAGATTAATAAAAGCGTATCTCGGTGTGTGTACCTAGTTTATAGTGTATCAGTTGGACACATAATAAATACACTGAAATGGAGCAAACTATTGAAAATATCCTGGCTGATTTTACTTCCAATCGAAATCTCCCTGGTCTGCAAGAATTTGCCGAGAAAGAAGGGAAAGACATCGAGGAACTGGAAAATCAACTTCAGATTCATGATGCTATATTGGCAGATGTATCTTCCAAGATAAATATAGTTCGTCCAATACTGTTGGAGTTGTACAAAATGACTAAGGACGCTTGTAAGTTATGAACGTTATTTCTGCAACTTGCTGACACCAACGGTTAGAATATTGTTCGAATACTCTTTGATAATTAATGTAATGATATTTATTTCAGATCTAGCAACTGTAACCTTGAGAACGAAATTGGGGAAACATAAGGAAAACTATGCCAAGCTAAAGGAGGCCATTGAAGATCTCAAAAAGGATCAATTAAAACCTGCTTACTCAAGGCAACGGTCCAACATTTAATTAAATTGTTAGAAAGCAATTTATATTTGCAACTCGTTAATTATGCTGCTGATTCCTGAAATATAAATGCATTTTTGTACTTTCACACGTTTATCACAAAAAAATTACTATGTTTAGATAATAACAATTACAATCTTGAAGGAGACATGGACAACACAAATTGCTTTGCTATAATTAAAGTTCCTGGTGCAATAAGTATATTTGAATTAATAATAAAGTGGCCTTGTGAAATTGTGCAATTATACATCTGGAATTTATTTCTGCCCATGCATTAGGTTACTTTTTCAAGAGAACAATAATAACCTTCCGAGGGTTTAGAGGAATGTTACGAAATGTATGTTTGAATATGCAGTATTACCCTCGTATGATGTTGAAAAACAAAAGCAAATTCATAAAAATCATTTATTCGGCTTATCGTGTATCGCTTTGAAATATATTAAATACAGCACAATGAACCAAATTATTATAAATAATACTTTTGTTGCGGTTGGGCCCAATTAGAGCACCCCTGTTCTTCAAGAAGCTGATGAGGAAGAAACGAAAGAACTTTCTGGCATGAAGCTAGAATTATAAACTCCCAAGTATTTATGAACATTATTTCTGTAAGAACCTAACACCAACGGTGCAATAATATGTGAATAATCTTTGGTAATGGTCCAGATCGGATAGGCATATTCAGACTTGTTAACTAAAAGAAGAGAGGAGATTATGGCTCTGAAAGATGACCAAACAAAGCCTGAAGGTCCAACCAGCTAAATAATGAATAATTAATGTATCGTGTATAAATAAGCAAAAATTATTTGTACTTTATACTCATTTATACTTTTGATTCCTAAAATATTTATTTCATTTAGTTCTGTAATTTGATTTAAATGTTTAATTCAGTTACAGGCGAATCTTGAAGATGTGGAGGATACGTGCAAAAGATATTTATGTTTTGTTGGTATATTCGTTGAAAGTTGTTAGAATCATAGACAAAATGCTGCGTTCTTGTTATTATAGATATTTGGAATAAATAATTGTTGAATTTGTATGCGTGTGTCAGGGTTATTTAGGAGCACAAAAAAATAGTTTTTCACTCAGCATCTCTAGACATTCTCTTAAATTAAAGACACTTTTAACCAGCGTTTATTAATCAAATATTCAACACTAGTAGACGATTTTACTGTTATACAACTGCTTTAGTAATGAATGCTGTGGTGTCGAAAAACAAGTTAGATAACGCCTTCTTGCCACGTGCCAAGGAGTGTTCAGTACAAATAATAAAACATTCATCAAGAAAATCGAACGCATCCGAAGATGAAAGTATACAAAGCCATCAGAAACAGACCGGAAGCTTTGTAAGCCCAGGGCATTACATAATAGATGACAAATCCAAACACTCCATGGAATGTGCATCACGGACATGCATTCTATGAGTGGTAATTTTCCATTCTAGCATGCTAGACTCCCTGCTAGCAGGGTGTGTATACGTAATATATTCTAGCGGAATATAAGTAAAAAGAAATAGAACTTACGCCATTTCATCCAAGTCAAGATAAAGTAAAAATGTTTGTCATCCAGTTGATTGCATTTTTTGTACCAGCTGAGATTATTTTGTAGCGCATGGTTATGCAAAGATGATAATAAAATTCGCATGTCGGCGAATTTTATTTTTGTGTTTAGATGAATATGTCATTAGAATATGCCGAGTTGTGCAAGCAGTTTATTTGCACCACATGGATTTCCATGTGTAGAGCGAATTCAGTTTTGTAATAATTTCAACTCTTTTCTACGCGTCGGCACATTTTAGGAATATATTGGAAGAACTGCTAGAAAAGCTCCAGCTACATGGATTGGAGTTTTATCTCATGAGATTTTTATCCGCGTCGATGCGTGGATGTATTTTACATGTACAGGACATGTTAATGGGCCTTGTTCAGTTCGATGCGGATAAAAAATTGGCTTGTGGCCAATTCAAGAGGAAGTTTTCCACTTTACAAAATCGTTGGCCATGGAAAACCAGTCAAATTGTTACGACTGGTGCATATTTTCTTCTGTCCAATCTACAATGTACAAACTCACTACTGCTCCCGGCATTTTCAATATCAATTTCAAACCCGTGTAGTTGAAATAAAATCACCCAAGCATTTTTCAAGCATGTTTCAATTCTAGCTATATTTTCTGACTGTCATGTTGTGGTTTGGAAATAGTCCTCTGGATTTAATGTTTCCAGAAAGTCCTACGACATCTGGTTGTCTTTCTCTGAATGTCGAAATTACCCTGACAAAGAGCCCTCTAGTTTCCTCTGCTGAACATTTGAAAAATCAATAATTCAAGCATTCCAATCCAGCAACGTTTCAATTCTTTGGAATGTCGTATTTACCAACGTCATAACAATATATCAAACTTACCCGTCTCATTACGCGCAAAGAAAATGACGATGTCTTCATTTTGGAAACTGGAAGAGATCTGAAATAAACAAAGTTTACATGTAAAGGTCGAGAGATAAATACGTAGCTGGATCAAGCAAGGTAGAAGAAAGTAGTGTCGAAACTTCGCATTATAAGCACACCGTATATTTATTTCTTGTCTCAGGAAATTTACTCCCAAAACGTACAAATTACAAGATCGCAATTTCATTAGGAGAATCTTTCAAAATAATTCATGTTTTCGCTTAATGTACATCTTGCAGTAATGGCACATTTAAAGCAATGTACAACAATTACACTTCAGTCAAACATCAATCTCACCTTTTAAAAACGCCCAACTCCAAAGTATTAATGCAAATAGAATCACTCGTAGCAACGAGTCAAATGAAAAATCGTACCCGAACGAATGCAATACAATTCAATGCAAGAACGTGATCAGTGAAATCTACCTCTAATCACTACTTCTACAGAACTACTGGGTCAGGATCACTTTAAGCTGATCTTCCTAGGTTCCTCCTAACCGGAGTGCAATTGCAACTTGTTGAACTGTCCAACCAACAGATCCTTGGCAGACGCACGTTGGTCCTCTCGGAGTGAAAACTCGCAATCGACTGAATCATCAGTCGCTGGGAGAATGCGCATATCATCTCCACCCTTAGCTGTGCCTCTTCTATTACCGCTTCATCTTGCTTCCGCTTGTTCTGCTTTGATGTTCGAGTTGGAAGGCATTGGGCGCTTTGCCCAGGATGTACTTGCCAATTTTTGCCAGGAAATAAATAATTTCCTACTTTTTATTTGGAATTTAAACATTGCAGAGTTGCTGAGGGAAGCGAAAATAAGGAAATATTTTATATAGACAAGGGTGGATAGCAGCATTACCATATGAGCAAGAAGAGGATAACCCATTACTGGGTAGGAGAGAATTATCAGAGTGATAGTTCAAAAGATTTGTGTAAAAAGCAAAGAAAAAGATTATAGGGGCTTCTTTATTTACACTTATTGGGATTGTGAGTTATGCCATGAAGTAGGTAATGTAATTTTGCTGTTTAGGTCATATGTGAATAGATGGAATATGAATAAACTGCTTTTGAATTGGATTACATTTGAAATTATTTCCAATGGATTTGTGCAAGTAAATAAAAATACCTTTAGAAATATGCTTCTTCTTAGTTTTCTTTGGGGGTTTTCATATTTACCTATTTTAATTAAAAATTACGGCGTACTATATTATTGATTTATATTTGCAAAGAAAGTTAATGAAAAAAAATCTGTATTTGTATCTGATCTGATAATTTGAAAATTATTGGAGTCTAGCACTGTTTTTACAATCTTGATTTCATCAACATCTATTTGCAACAAAAATATTTGATGTGTACAACTTTATGATAATAACAGTCTAGCAATGAATAAAGATGACCTAATAGGCTTCATTTTAAAGTTAATCTAATCAAGTATCATCAGATAATATTGGAAAAACTAGCCAGAACATCCAAATACATTTCTCCAAAGTCCTTATATTCTGTATCTACTCCGAAGTAGTAAAAGCACATACAATTCTTGGAGAAGAAGCTTAATTTGACTGACATCCATATAATAAAAATCTGTACCTTTTAATCCTCTTGAACATGAAATGTTGTCATTAATGTAATTCCAATCACTCTGTTATGCAGTGGTGCAGATTCCATTTGATTACAACAGCAGTTTCATATTCATAATACTGTTCCATGCCCAAAAACCATATCCCTGCATAAAAATACACATAAATTGAATTAGCAAAAATAATGATTTGGAATGGAACTGAAAGTAACAAATAATATCAAGTAGTTATGCACAAATTTGACAAATCAATATTGCAATTATCTACCTGTTGTATCCAAGACAATTAAATCCACTGGAAAATTGTGTGCATGGCAGGCACAAAATAGACATTGTTTCAATTACCTTGCTGAGATACAAGTGCATCGCTGGCTTTTGAAGTGAAATTACATTGATAGATGAAAGTCAGAAAAGATTAATGGCAGCACATTACAATTAAAAGCCATTATTGATGTATGGTTTTTATATATTTATACATACAATCATGGCAATGTTTTGATGTATCTTTTTGATTGAAACCATTTTCAATCATTCATGTTGCATGGATAAAATACAGTCAGTCCTTGCTGGTTGTATTGGATTCACCAATACAGAAAATAGTATGTACAGTACTTTTTGTTACTAATATGCTTCTACTATCGAAAACCGTGTAAAATAATGATGTAAGACTTGTAATAATTATGCTGTAAGGAAAGAAACAGAACAACGAGACTTTAGCACTACACCACGATTCTGTTAATTCAAAAATTCTCCGACCTGTCATTTTATAGACATTTCAAAATGAGCATATTAAAATTGCTGAAATTCTTTAATATACAACAAAGTTTAGGAATTTACATACATTTTTAACAATTGTCCTTAGTTAATTACAATACATTATCAAACTGTTCGAATGTTAACTGCAGTTCTTGCATTTGTAATTTGAAGTAGCAGTTTTGAGTAGTAATAGATCTGGCAACAGTGGCAAATTATTGGAATAATATTTTGTGTGCGAATGTTTAATCAACCTCTAAAAACTGCTAAAAACGATCGACAAGAAACGCGAACAAATTATATTGAAACGTGTTTATATCAAATGCACATCCCTTGATACAATAGGTATAATATTTATAGCCAACCACAAGGTAAATAAACAAAAAAACAAAGTTCAAGGTATAAACCTTATAATTCAATCTAGTTTTCAGCATGTCGAAAACCGATGGATACCCTACACTCACAAGCGAGGCCGCAATTGACATCCTGAATAAAACCCTTGAAGTTTTAGAATCTCCAGAAAATATCCAGAAAATTGAGGCGGCACGTAATGCAATTGGAAATGAGATGCTTAAAATGATGCAATACATGTTCCCAATGGTAATGCAGATACAGCTAGAGGTATTAAAAGAATTTGGATACCCAGATGGCCATGATGGACCAATCAGGTTTGCTCAGGATCTTCGAGCTCTTGAGAAAGAGGATGAGGAAATTGCAAGACTACATTTATTGATCAAAGCTTACTACTTACCTCCCGTAGAAGTACTTGCAACAAATGAGGCCCCAGCTGAGGAGAAATAGTGATAATTTGTGATGTACATGCCTGCATTTCATTTACTCATTTATTTCAGTTAATGTCTGCATATTTTTATATTTATGCAATATATTAAGTTTCATGTATTATTGTGTAAACAATCTGACTGAATATTAAATATTTTATAGAGGTTTAGAAACAAAATCATGTTGAAAAAAAATTTAGTGTGCAAGTGTAGCTATAATGCAATTATTGCCATTATAGAACACCAGTTTGAAGTTTGTAATCAATGGAAATGTCTTACACGAACGTTCCAAGATTTGTGAAGGTAAACTCATTGGAGTTTGCACTCATAAATAACATTTTGTGCATGCAGGGACGTTTGGGATTGGAGATGTTTGTAAACAGAGTTTTACGATATAACGGATATAACCGTACAACGTTGGTGACCACATGCAAAACGGTAAGTACAGAAACTGCGCTAGGACTATTTTGCACGCATAGGGATCACAGAATCGTACCATTCATTGCTTTAATGATACAAATATTGTGATTCCCGAAATGGTCGTAAAACTGGAATTGGATTGATGGCATGAGTTAGGCAACACAATACACATATCGAGTAATGCGTTTTCAAAGTTTTAAAAGTATTTACAATATTTCTACATTATTTTGGAAACGTAGTTGGAATTTGTTCCAAATTAATAATATTATAAACTTTAATAGAAGTTAGGTTTCTTCAAGCAGTTCAAATGTCCTCAAAACAATGCTACAACGTAATAAATGATTCTTTAGAGTTAAACATTAATATATTCATTGCAATATTTCCTAATATGTAGTAGTAGTATTTGTAAACACCGCTGCTAATATGATCTGTACTCATTGATCCATTTCGTATTAACCCAGCTGCAACGCACGTGAAGCATTCGCATGACTAATAGACATGATTACAAAAGTGCAATTAAGGTTTCCTCGCTCGCTGCAAACGAGGCAGCCACCTCGTCTGTCTCAACGCGCAATTCTCACAATTGTGAAGTTGCAGCTACAATAAAGTAATTGGCTTTAAACCCGCAGCGGCAATAAAATCATTTGAGAGTAAAAGTTACGCAGCGCGTAACTCACGGACGCGTGTTGTGATGTTCTAGTGATGCACGTAAAATGCGAACGCAGATGAGCGTAATTAGCCTCTCGTACTTGCGGAGCAGCAAGAATTTATGTAGCAGGAGACATGTTTGTCTCCGTGCAGAGTCGCGCAGAATGCGTCCACGGCGTTCATTCGTAATGTCCCGCGGATTGCGCGAGGAAATCATACGCAGTGTCAATAATCCACAATTCAAGGCGTTTAAATTTTCAGCTCGCGTCCATGGCTCTTATCCTGCTATCTATCTTCAGTCTCGTCGAGTCGGCAAGAATCAGCATTCGCCGCCGGCGGGTCGCGGTGTTGCGCGGCGGTGGTGACGAGTCGCATACCATAGTTAACGGTATCCTGCCTACCTGGCCTCACCTCGACGATGCCCACCTCAACCGCGCCGCCGTGCGGTGCTCAGTCACTCTTCACCTTTGCGCTACGCAGCTGGCTTCCATCCGCGCCGTGCTCCTAGAAACTGCCTGCGTCAACGCATTTGGTTCTTCGCCTCGCGGTTTGGTTCGATTCACGCGCGAAATATGTGCGGCACTGCGCGAGTTTCTGGTGATTGTGCGTGAAGCTGCAATTCAGGAGACGTACAGATTGATAGCACCGGACGTATTGCGACATTGGCCCAACTTTCGTGCGCACAAACATGACTTGAGCCAACGACGGTGCAATTGCTACATGGTTGCGGACGCAGTGACTTCAATGCCGCGCTGCCACCGAAACCGCATTTCACGCAGTAAGGCGACGTTTTCTCACTTGCATGCTTACAAATCGCTACAAGCCACCACAAACACCATTCTCGAAGACGTCATCTGTATGCGCGACACTCCTATCAACCGGCAGCGCACTTGTGCAGCGCAGATAATTAATAAACATTCGGATGCTCGCGCGTCTGTAGCATGTACATGGCGGCGTACCATGCCACATACGCCTGCATTACATGTGTGTAATTTCTAAACATTCCTTCCACATTCCACCATATTTACGTAATCCCTAACCGATTTAATCGTGCGTAGTATAAATGTATTACATTTCAACTCGGCTCGATTTACATCCCGATATTGCGATTGCAGGAATATTCAACAAGCTGAGATGTCGCCATAAGTCGAAGGTTTGCGCGTTAAGCCGAAGTTATGATTTTTACAGGCTTGTACAGTTAGGCTCAGCACGTCGCCTTCTCGATGAACCGTAAAGACACCTTAATTTGAGCAGACGATTTTCCATGTAAATATCTCTTCTGCCGGTGACGCGCAGACCACATTAGCCTACCATTTAGAAATTAGGCTTAAGTGTTGTACCTACTTAGCTTAGAGAGCGACTAGTCTAGACAAATAATTAATACGCTATTAATAAGCTCATTAAACACACTTCTTCGTTACCTTTCATTGCACTATATTGACTCCGATATCTAGCAGAATATGAAATTCCTCAGCGATTAAAAAAGCAATGTTTCATTTAGTACATCATGCTAACTCCGGGAAAAGTCTAAAATTACTTCTTTTTCAAACCAAAGTCACAATAGTCATGCATGTAGATCGAAATTCAAGAGTAACTTGAAGCGATCGCTTGGAATTCCTTGGCGTCGAATTTGATTAAGTATTTGTACTTTTTGATGAGGTATTTCGTAGACTAGTTAAATATATTGTCTCATTGCGAAGGTAAATTTCAATGTACTCAATGATCAAAACAATGCAGCATTGTTTGTTGTTTATTTGTAACGCTAAAATTCGCCTTTTAATTTATTCGGGTTCCTTAGCAAAGCTGCTCTAACGTCCAGATAATTCCGGATGGTTGTTCGACAAGTGTTCCTTCGGACGTATTATAATGAAAATTGTATCCGTTATATATTACATACCGATATACGCCAACTTTTGTTTGTCGCATTGAGCAAAGTGAACGAACAACGTACGAATGGAAGCATTTACTTTCACTCGCATTGTTGCGGTGGAATTTTGCAAATCTTGACGAGAATTTGTTAGATAAAGTAGTGATGATGCCGATCCTCATCCTTGGCATAATGCCGATTGACACAACAGTGTTGTTGTACAATGAACGAAGACATTCTTCAGCAGGAATGTTAACAAATGCCATGTTAAGTAGTTTCTTGACTGGAGAACCATTAAAACATAATTTCCCAAACACGCGGAATATGTGAGGTATTTATAGTTTGTTGTCAGACTGAGAGTCGAATTTCGGCCATCTGACACCAACACTTTATGGACATTTAACATTGACATTCGTCTGCCTTCAATACACTAGACACATCACAATTCTATTGAGATTGTTGCGCATCATCAAACAGTACGATGATGAGATGATAATCAGGATATAAATAACATTTTTGCAGATGACGTTTGAACGCTTTGTGTATCTAAGAGGCGGCATAAAGTAATATTTGTCAAATATTTTCCTTCGGCCTGTACCCCCCTAAGTAAACTGTAAAGAACTGGTCTTCCAATTTGGGATTTTCTGGCTCAATATTTTCCATTAAAACCATTCATGACTAAGTAAATTCCTCAGTGTTAATGTCATCGCAAAGTCGTAACAATATATGACAGGTAGTTGATAATTATTAACACTATTTTATTCCTCTGATTAGAAACTGTTTGTGGCACACACATCGCCAAAGTCGGACACAGGTCGTCAACGTTTGCATTCTGATATTTAAATGAATGTGCAGAGAGAAAAGTTGTAAATATTTAACGCACGACAATGTACAGACCGTTGTTTATTTTGGTACCACGAATTGTACAATTATCCGACACCAACAAATACTTCATTGGCGATTTCTAGTCCCGAGTTGCTGCGCAAACACCTCATCCATTCGAAATGAACTTCCAGCGGTTTGTCCGAATCTAGTTAGCTTGCATTTGTCTTGTGTCCGAGTTCAGGTCGGAATTTCTTTGGAATACAAATTGGTGTTCCGATTTGGCACAAATAATGTCACGGTACGGCAGGCAAATTAACACCAATTGTTGTTTTTGCGTTCAAGGCAATTTTGCCTCTGGTTCAGTCACTCTCTTGGCATAGAGGACTTTGAGTCACTCTGAGTACATTACACTATAAAATGTCTTTGAGTTGTTTGTGTGCCACGCATATTCGTCAATACAGGGTGTGCCTTTTCTTATGCCAACCTGAGGGAATAGCATTGGTAATCAAGTAACCAATCAAACAAGCCAAACAAAATTCCTCCATAAATTTCACCAGCGCAGCCGGACAATGGAAGTATGCAGAGAACAAGAAAACAGCCAAATTTCATATACACACAGTAATTAAGAGCGTCTTTCACCTCTGAGGTGACTGAGGAGATATTTGCAGAATTTGTTTTTGCTGATTCATTCCCCATTACAGCTGAATACAGCTGAAAACAAACGAAGAGATCAAGAAAACAATTTATTTATTACGTTCATTCCGCGTGCAGAGAAAGAAGTAAATGTCGAGATAGTCGATCGTTCCGATGTGCATTGCATCGTGGTGCTATGCAAAACAACCTTGATGACTATTTCCCGCCATGCTTGGTTTGCATCTGCGTCTTTGCTGTTTGCTCTAGCACAAATCAAGCGCCGTAACGTAACAATGTTATCTATGCTATAACATTGACTGCGGTTGGAATGGAATTCAAACGAAACGTTGGTAATGGAGAAGTTGTGTTCGATCACATTGGCTACAATCGTACCTCGACGCGAGTCTTGAACAATTAGAAAGTCTAATTCATAACAAAAATAACTCATATTTAATATTTTATAAAGGAAAATGTAGTATTATTAAAAATATCGACGTTAAAGATGAAGTTGACTTAAAGCATACAGATCAAGCATTTTGAAGAATTTTGTCCAAAAATACCAAGGTTAATATTAATAAAGTAGCATTTCCAAGTCCAGTCTGTTCCTTCCTTTTTGAAATATTTACTTCCAATTTAAAAACAACATTTTATTCTTGGTCCATCGATTGACCAAAATTGGCTTTAAAGTATATCCAAATGTGTACGTTTCTTCAACACTCCTTTCAACCAGAAATGTTTGAGCAACTCTGTGCCCATCGCACTAGTACCCGCTTTTAATTTTTTCATCTTCTACTTGTTTACGTACACGCCAATGCAATTGCATTTCGGCCCACTCCAAGCAGCGATGAAAAACGCTTTTCTCTTTTCTTCGAGCGCAGTATGTTCTGCGATGGCAAATAATCAAGAGGATTGGAAACTCTATAGATGATCATGACCTACAATGTTGACTTAAACCATAAGCGAGCCAAAATCCAATACCAATCTTGATCGATTTTGTTTCCAGATTTGCAGCACTTGACATCCCAGGAAACAATTGCTGATCTCCCAGAAGCATACCAAAATGGAGCAGTGGAATACTGGCGATTTAATCTGGTTTGATCCCGGCATAGGGCATTGGCTTCCGGGCGAGATCCTCGAGTGTCATAAAAGCGCCAACGTCCTCACCGTTCAGGCCGTAATCAATGCCAAGGTATGTCGAAGATATTCACTTTGCAGATCGCGGTAGCGGTTTGCTGCCGCGGTCTTTGGCTTGCGGTGCGTTGGTATGTCAATATCTGGGCGCAGTCTTCTTCTTCATGAGCACAGCAACAATCAAACATGGCACGCACCAAGGCCTCACGCCGCGATACGCATTTTAAAATCTAATCAAATACGTGGTATTAATCTAATAGGCAATACATCCGTCTTGTAGATCTCAATTGGTCGTGTACGTCTCCACGTTAACTTTAATTTGTCGCGATTTGCAGAGTCGTGATTTGTTTCCGCTTGCCTTTCTTACTCGCACATTATCATGGGACACACCGTGTGCGATACACCTTCCAAAGGGTATATAGGCACGCCATATGAATGTGTAGTAAAGCTTATAGGATTAAGTAATCAACATTTACTAAATATTGTCTACTTCCACAGTGTTTACGTTCGGTTGTAACGGTATTTAAATAACACCAGAAACAGTTGTAAACGTGAACCCATTATTAATAATCAAAGCGGCCGGTACGACTGCAGCGGGTACCTACGTGCGTAAACAGAAAACAAGACGTCCTCACGATCCGGGTGGTACAAATACTGCCACGGTTGGTCTTACTACGAGTACCACTAACTGAAAACTTGGTCCGTGCACTCATCGGGTCTGCACGCAAGGCTTATAAGTCCATACCTTGTAATGCTAGGCATTTGAAGCTGCTCGGAACTAGAAATATACTATTTACGAATGTCATGCACGAACTACATTTGAAGATTGTTCATTTTTCTGTGCATCGAGGTAAGCTTGCACAGTAATTACTTATTGTTAGTTGCCATTTCTATGTTTTTGGATATTGTTCAGTGATTTGGTACCATGGACCGTTCCCCACGCAGTTTTACCTCTCATATACATCATCTCTCATACACGCGAAGAATTCCTTCATAGATCCGAATATTAAAATAATGATAAACCGTCATTGAAAGCTTTGCAGAGTGTTGGTATGTCAGCAAATTTGTCAAGAAATTACCGTACTGGCAACCCGTCATGCATTTTGGTACTCCGCACTCACTTTGGATGATGAGTTTTGACAAATGTTAATGTTGATGAATTTACAATAAAAATTCCCACAATTGTCTTTGTGAAAATGATCTCATTTTAGAGTGCCACCTCGCTTAGAATCATCATGTTTTTGAATATGCACCTCGAAGTTTTACAGATGCACATGACTATTATAAGTTGTTTTTATGCAGGTTTCCTCTATGGTCGAATTGATTCTCTTTCACAGGTTAACAGTCAATATATGTCGAAAAGAAACGGAAGTTGTGAGATGTGAGACTATTATTTATCGGAATGCTTTCTCTTATTCGTAGTATCCACACTTTGTCTTACTGCGTATGATTAACCTGAATTTGTTGCTTTGATCCAACGCAATCATATGTTGCAGCCACAGACATTTGCGTTGACAAATGGGGAAGGCTCTGTCCGTCTTCGCCAAGACCTGGGTACCATGGGCGTCGAGGACATGACGCAACTCAATGACCTGCACGAAGCAGCGCTCTTATGGAATCTTAAATTGCGATACGACCGGAATTGCATATACACGTACGCCGGAAGTATTCTCATCGCCGTCAATCCATACCGAATGTTTGATGCCAGCTATGGCATCGAGGCGGCGAAGCGGTATAGAGGAAAATTGATCGGGTCGCTGCCACCGCACCTCTTCGCGCTGGGTGCGTCCGCCTACGCCGCGTTACCGGCCTCACAGGTCGTCGTCATCAGCGGCGAAAGCGGCTCAGGAAAAACGGAAAGTACCAAGCTGGTTATGCAGTACCTGGCTGCAGTGGCACCTAGTGCCCCACGAGGGCAGGCTTTGGTAACTGAGCAGATTTTGGAAGCGGCTCCATTGTTGGAGGCTTTTGGAAATGCGCGTACTGCACGCAATGATAATAGCTCTAGATTTGGAAAATATCTGGAGGTGTATTTCAAGAATGGTGCCATCGTGGGTGCACGTGTCACTCAATATCTATTGGAGAAGTCGCGCATTGTTACCCAAGCGCCTGGCGAGCGCAATTACCACGTGTTCTACGAAATGCTGGGTGGGCTTAGTACAACGGATAAGCAAAAGTATGGATTGGTCAGTGCTGACAAATACTTTTACCTTAACCAGGGAGGAGGCGATTGCAGTCCGGGGCACTCTGGATCTGGATCTGACTGGGGTGCTCTCACTCGTGCTATGCAGGTTTTGGGCATTGGCGAAGCAGAACAAGAAGGCATAATCAAAGTGCTAGCATCTGTGCTACACTTGGGCAATGTCTATTTCCACCGCAGACAGTTAAGGCATGGACAGGAAGGCGTCGAGGTGGGCTCGGATGTGGAAATCAAATGGGCGGCACATCTCCTGCAAATTTCGCCATCCGGATTGCAACGTGCACTTACGTCACGGATCACAGAGGCGCGTTCAGAGCGTGTGCATAGTCCGCTGAGCATCGATCAAGCGTTGGATGCACGAGATGCATTTGCAAAAGCCTTGTACTCGGCGCTATTCAATTGGCTGGTCACGCGGGTTAATTCGATTGTGCAACGCGGCGGCCTCCATGATGCCGCAAGGATTTCCTTGCTGGACATATTCGGCTTTGAGAATCTGTCCGAGAATTCATTTGAACAACTGTGCATCAACTATGCATCCGAGTCACTGCAGTTGTACTTCAACAAGCATGTGTTCAAACTGGAGCAACAGGAATATGCCAAGGAACGCTTGGAGTGGACTAATTTAACTTGGAATGATAACACGCCGGTTATCCAACTGCTGGGTAAGAAACCAGTCGGCATTTTACACCTGTTGGATGACGAGAGCAATTTTCCACGGGCATCTGATTCTTCCTTTTTGGAGAAGTGCCACTATAATCACGCCCTCAACGAAAATTACTGTAGACCAAGGGTTGGCGCACGTGAATTTGGAGTAAGTTACCTATCAACATTTATTATCAACTGTTGCATAATATATTTTCTATTTAGATTCGCCATTTTGCTGGCCAAGTCTGGTATCAGGTTGATGGATTCCTAGATAAGAACAGAGATGTCCTTCGTCCAGACGTAGTTGAATTATTGGCTTCTAGCAAGGAACTTTTGGTATCAAATATTGGTAAACCTTTACTGACACAAGCCCAAACAAGGACATTGCCACGAGGTGCAAATGGCAGATTTGTTACGATGAAACCTAGAACCCCAACTGTTGCTGCAAGGTGGTACTTTTGTCCATAATTCTTATTAAATTAAGTGTAATTTTTATTATTCATATTGCAGGTTCAGTGATAGTCTACAACAACTTCTAGAATCGATGTCCAAATGCAATCCATGGTTTATTCGTTGCATCAAACCCAATAATGACAAAACTCCCATGCGTTTTGATATGCCTGTTGTCCTAGAACAGCTTCGCTATTCTGGCATGTTAGACACAATCAGAATTCGTCAATCCGGCTATCCTGTCAGAATGAAATTTCAAGAATTTGTGGATCGTTTCCGTTATCTTCTCCCTGGTAAAATCCCACGTGGAGCTCCATTCAGGGACTTATGCCGTGCCATCTTGGAAAATAGTGCTGCTACGGGAACCCCTGGACCTGATTATCAACTTGGAGCCACTAGAGTCTTCCTACGCGAAGCGCTAGAAAGACAATTAGAAATTAGTCGTGGCGAGCAACTACGTGACGCGGCGTTAGTATTACAGAAAAATATCCGCGGATTTCTTGCAAGGAGGAAATTTGTCAACCAACGGAAAAGTGCTGTCACTATCCAAAAGTACTGGAAGGGTTACAACCAACGAAAGAAATTTAAGAGCATACGTAACGGTATTATCAAAGCCCAGGCTTTGCACCGTGGTAAACTAGAACGTAAGCGCTTTAAAGCCAAGAAGGTAGAGTTGAAACGTCGTTTAGAGGTTGAAAAGATGGCACAGGAACGTGCCAAACAACGCGAGCAAAAGGAACTTAAACAGCAACAGGAGATGCAACAACGTGCAAAGGCACAGAAAGTGTCTATCAACCATCTTGAAATTCCCGCTGAGTTAGCCTTTATTTTTTCAAGACTAGATAGTTACACTCCACCACATACCGAAAGAAATCTGGTCAAGGTAGTTGGAGGTGTTACTGGCCAGCCCTCCAATTTACCACTCCCATCAGGTCTTAATCAGTTTGAATTTGCCAAGTTTACCTCTGTTTACTTCAAAGGTTCAGACCTGGGGGTCAAGAAAGAACCAATATCAACCCCATTTTTGTCTAAAGCTGCTGCTAGAGATCAGGACTTTCAAGATGCTGTTGCATTGTTCAAATTAATTTTGCGTTGGAGCAACGACACCCAACTGACTGGCGCGCGTGAACGAATATTGGCTGATTACATTGTCCATAAAGGATTGAATTCGCGCGGTCTACGAGATGAACTTCTTGTGCAGCTGGTGAACCAATCGTGGCGCAATGAAAATGCCGACCGTATTTGGCAATTAATGTCTCACTGCTTGAGTTGTTTCCAGCCTAGCCTTGCATTGAGCAAGTATTTACTACGATATGTCACGGATCATTCGCCAACAATGTACAAAGAGGGTCTGCAGAGGAAACTGATGCGTGGATTACACATGGCCCCGCATTCCAGAGCGCTGCCGCCCAGTCTTCTGGAATGGCGTACCAATCGACAGAGGTCTAATATGGCCTTACCACTTACATTAGCTGATGGTAACGTGGCGACAGTTACTGCAGATTCATGGACAACATGTGAGGAAGCAGCTGCTATAGCAATAAGTGCTTTGGACCTTCCAGTGGATGGCTGGAGTATTGTTTTAGATGATGCTGGGGCAGTTACTGATTGCAATGGATGTGATTACATATTTGATTTAGTCTCAGAACTGGAACTGTATCCCTCATTCCCTGTAACCCGCCTCCCATTACTGAAAACTGGAGTGCGCAGATTTGCTCCAGTTGAAGTAGACCACATGAATACATTGATGAGGCCACAGGTCCCACCTCCAGAACCACCAGCACCCAGAAAAGTATCGAGACAGCAGTCGAATTCTCCAAGTGCCGGTCACCAAAACGCATCTAGAAAATCATCGACACAGGACTACGCGGAGTCCCCTCAACATACCAGCACGCCTGCTAGGAAATCCTCCCACGAGGCGTTGTCCAGAAGCTCAGCACTGAACGAGCGATACTTTGATATTGAGAAAGTCCGTTCGAGAAGTTTGGACAATTTGCTGAGTGAACCAGAACCGACAAATCTAAGCGAATTAGGACTTAGCCAAAGCAGACTAAACGACCGCTATCATTCAGTAGAGCAATTAGCACCTATCAAGCCAGTGCTTGCAAATACAAACTACAAACAAGAGATCGACTTTGAGTATCCGGATATATCAAGCATCAGTACAAGTAATCGCGGTGGACCACGTTACATCAAAAGTCAATACAGTGGCAAGAAAGCGCCTCCTGGTTCTCATTCCAGCCGTGCCCACATTGAAAAATCTGAGTTTGCCGTGCGTAGCTCAGCTATGTCAGATACTAGCGAAGCGCCAAGCTTAGCAAGTCACGTGCGTCGGGTTCGTGTTCCAAGTCAAGCATCCGACGTGGATCAATTCTTAGACGAGCTATTTAGTCCGGTGTTGGATGGTAATTTGGATGAGTTGAGTGATGCGCGTTCCTTGGCTGCTAGTATTAAAGGCGGAGGAGATAAATTCAACTCCCAAGGACATTCAGCACTTGATAAAGAGGTAGAGACCATTAATATGCAAGGTACATCCGAGAGTAATGTTGATGATTACATCAGCGATTTGTTCAGACCCATTTTTGTGAATGACAGCATTCGCACATTAACAGAAAAGCACAACCTTGTTGAAAGTATTAAAGGTGGAGGAACTGCTCATCAACCAAATGGTACAAGTAATACCAGTTTCAACTACAACGCTCCTGTGGTCAGCCCGCAACCAATGTTAATGCCAATGTTGGGATCTCCTCCTGATAGTTTCCATAGCGTATTTAATGGCCAGAATATGTCCTTACCACCAAATGGCGACATTGCAGCGTATCAGCAAAATTTACAGCGTGCCTTCTTGCAATCAGCAATGGCACAAAATATTCAAATTCAACAGCAACTGTTGGCACAGAATCAAGCACTGCAACAGCTGTTAACACAAGGAAATGCTGAGGATGGAAGTAGTACCCCTACGACCACTAGAGCTCAGATTCATCAACCTTCAAGCCCTAACAGAATATCCAGCTTTAATGGAAGCAGGAAATCTAGTTCACCAAGCGACTATAAATTGCGTAAATCCAGTATTGAAATTAAAAGTGGTGTTCCACCACCGCCTCCCATGCCTCCTCCCTTAGATAGTACCGATCCTTCGGGGACACGACCATTTTTGGACCCATACGGACGTGCTAAGACAGTTCGTATAGGCAAATGGAGATGGCCACCTCCAAAGGATGGTACTAATGTCGAAAATGGTGAAGATTTCTTGCAGTTCAAAATGCGGCAAAATCAACGTAAAGTTACACCAAACAGAGAAACAAATGGACATTCTGTTAATGAATGGGAAGAAATTGAATTTGAACCAATGGTTAAAGAACCGGAAAAGAAACTGTCAGCTAAAAGAAGTTTTGATATTGGTGCAAACAGGCCGACGCCCGGAAGTGTAGGTAAATTGAAGCTGAGCTCAGAAATGCGTCAGCGCCTCGAACAAGTCACAGCGAATCATTCAGTGCGGTCTACTAGCAGCAAGGTAGAGAAACCTGCTCGGGTAGTAAACAAATTAGAAGACACCCGTAAAATGATGTTAGAACAACAATTGGGTGGCCGTTGGGGTGAATCTGTAGATGAATCGAGTGGACCACCAAGTCCTGTCACTCCATCACAAGCACGCAAATCACCTGTACAGCCAAACTGGAATAACTGGAAGCCAGGTCCACCTCCACCGCCAATTGGTCCAAACTCTCTACCACCTGCACCCAGCGGACCAGCGCCACCCCCACCTATACGCCCACTGCAACCTCCACCATCCAATGATGTTCGAGATTCCTTCATGGCTCAGAGACAAGATAGGGACACATTTGGAGTACATCAGAACAAAGCTGTCCTGAGTAACAACTCGAAGAGGAATTCCTTCAGCGCCAATTGGGATATTCAAAGTAATATCACACAGGATACCCAGGATGACGCCACTAGTTGGGCAAAGGACTTAGATAAACACGACGGCCGCCTATCCCGGAATAGCTGGGAGGAAGGAGAAGGTGATATCCGTCGTGTGAGTGCCCTCTTGACCCACCGTTGGAACGATGACCAAAAGGCTAAGATGCGCACTGAGCCGAGCGAAAGGCCAACATTTAGAACCCATCAGTTTAGCAGCAAGGTTGAGAAGGAGCGTGAGAAGAAGCACTCGATTTCCACCATTTCTAATGCGGATAAAAATGACGGAGGTAATTAACATCAATTGATTTAGAATTACATAATTGATTCAATCACATTTTGTTTAGAATGGCCTGAGTTTATGCGTCCGATCAAAACCCCACCGGCATCCAAGTCACCGACACCTATACAGAAAGATGTGTCACTTTCACCAAAAACCACATCTAGACTCATACCATTGGGTTCATCTGCATGTATTACGTACAATAGAGTATCATGGCATTTGCGAGTACGTAAAGAGGTGTTTAGTCCAGCGGAACCACTGGGGCCACCTAATGCCTTGCATCTTATTTTCTGCCAAATCACCGCCGACGTCTTCGGTATTACCAGCACAATAAGACTGAGTCAAAATGAACGACGCGCAGGAGTCAGCATGCTAACTGGCTATGGGGTCACCGCGGAAAACATCAACTCATCGCATCGTGCAAATGTTAAACGTCAAGTCATTGAATTGGCACGTACATGGCCATTGTACTTTGCCCGATTCTTTTTTGTCTCTGGGGCTGCTCAAGTATGTCATATACCTGTTGCTCATTTAAACAAACTGATTGGATTTGTTTTGTTGCAGTTTTCTGATGTCCAAGTATTTGCTGTATCTCATTGGGGTATCCACCTAGCAAAGCTGGACAGTGGTGGATTGCAAGTCATTCAAAGTATTCCGTTGAGTGACATTTCTTCTTGTGTGGCACCTAGACCTACGACGGTCAACATCGAAGGTGCTCAAAGTAGGATCTCTCTTCACTCAAACAGAGCACAACAACTCTCTGAAATGGTGACCAAATTCTCCGCAGAAAATAAGAAGGTAAATTAATGAAATTAAATTTTTGTTTTTAATGAATGATTGTTTTATTGCAATTACCGCACGCAAAAACAATAATATTCAACGCACGAAAAATAGCACAAACGCAAAGATAATAACAGATTGAATCGTTTTAATTGCAAACTCTTGAAATCAACATACATGACGTTGAGTGCACTAGTCGATCAGGTTAATTAATGTGGTTGAAAATTAGACTTTCAGAATGGCAGTAAACCGAGCGCGCCATAAAAAAACACGGCAATTAAACGTTAAAAAGTATTCTAATTGCTTAATATGCTCTAGTAACTTTTTCAAAGCACCAATATTTGTGGAATTGATATCAAGAGATTTCAAAGCTCAAGGCATGAAAGGACACTGCTGGCATTGAAATTCATAGATATTGGTTGCGCAGCAAAACTTCTCGCTATTTTCTACATGATGCAGTTTCAAGTGAACTCAATTCAATCATAATGGCATATAAATAGTAGAAAATAGCAGCGTTTTTTAATTGCTGAAATTTCTTTCAAAGACAATTGCTGGTGTATGGTATGTGCCAATGTTGTGTGTACAATTTTCAGATAGTGAGAAATCAATAACCAGCAAATAATTGTCACATAAGAGTTTATTGCTAGTTTTATTTAATAACGTTAAATCAGTTTCTTTAATACGCTTGGAAATTAGTGCCTCGTTATTTGTCGCTACTTTCTGTTGATGAACAATAACGATTCTTAAAAGTGCGCAAATGCGTCATATACGTAATGCTTAGATATGACATGCTCGGAAGATCGCGGTTTTCACATTTCGCCCATACATTTAGCCCGCAAATTAAAACTACATTAAAATTATCAAAAGTATTGTAGAGCCTGAGCGTGGGCTCAAAGTGGCTTGCTGTTTTCAAGCTATTGCACCGAATTGGAAATTTAAATTGAAGCGAAGTGCCATTAATGAATAATTCCATTAATTCGCGTTAATATTTAATTACTGATATCGCGACATGCATGTAAGGCACTACGGAGCGTGTAGTTCGGAATACATTTAACCCAAATAATTGCTCATTGCTTAAACTAAATACAGTGGTGTTCCGCACATCGTCTTTGTCTTCATCGCTGCACATGAGTTCCATCTCCGCGAACTTGCCATATACGCCATTGTGCAATAGTGGTCAACAGTGGGTTAATGTGACTATTAGAGCTTGATTTAAGTGGCGGTAGTCGCGAGGACCTCGTCGCTCATTAACAGTACTCACCGTTTATGACTGCCACCACCACCCAGCCGCCGCACATCGCTTAACGAGCGCGGGGAGGTGCAAGGTGCGAGAGGTACAAACGCTTCTGCCGGGAAGCATCCGCGATGGCTGACCGCAACGGACACTCGCCTGCTGCTCGCCTAGTAGTCTCATTTTGCAACGCGCCGCGGGCCGGTTTTCACGTACTCGGGGCACCGCGTGATGCCGCATCATGGCGACCGTGACGTACAAAAGTTTCAAAGATCTGTCCATCCGGAAGAACTACAAGTCGACATCCTTGGATAGCTTGGCCAACTCGTCCAACCCATCGGATTGTCAAAGTGACGACAGTCACGACTCAGACTCGGACGCTAAGTCCAAAAGCTCATTTGCGGTGCAGTGCGAGGTGTATGCGGAAAACAACTCCTTTGCGAGTATCCGCTCCTGGACCAAGTCCGACAGTTCGGAAGCGTCCATTGAATACGACGATAAAAAACCAGGAGACAAGCGCATGGAAACAATACCCGAGGAGTGCGCAGAGCCGAAGGTATCCGTCAAGGAGATTCTCGCGCGTTTTGAGAATCTCAAAAAGGGCAAGCGAGAAATGTTTCAAGGGGATTCAGTTCCCAAAGAACCCGCGTTACCACTGCCGGCGCATTCACCCGAGCCACAAATCTGCGTGCCCAACGTGGTCTTGGACAACTTTAAGAGTTGCAGTGAGGAGTTTACGAATAACAATAGTGTGAACAGTAAAAAGAGTGTCGCGGCAATAGCAGGACCGCACGTCCTCGACGAGGACAAATTGGTTAAAAGTGCGGACAGCCCTAAGGACAAGGAGAAAGATCGTTGTGATCTAAACAACAACCATAGCCACACTCACCATCATTACCGGAATGGCCCGCATTCAAGCAAACAGAGTGATAACAGTTCCAAGTCTTTGGTTAGATCCCACCAAGGGATGCAACCAAATGAGATCACCAAACTGTTGGAGGAACCCGCTGTCCTCAAGCCACAGTGCGTCGAGTTGATTAAGAAAGCCAAAGATAACGTTCCCAAAGAGTTTAATAACAATGTGGACGAGGTAACTGTCGATAATTGCTAGCGCACTTAACATCAATATCAATTGACATCCGTGTTGTTCGATTAGCGTTGGTGGCGTTTCAGAGAGCATATGAAGCCCGCAATCAATTTGTTTCTTTGCTTTGCACACATTTCATGCATGCATTGTAATTAACAGCGTTGAAAATTAATGACGCCGTAAAATATTCACAAAGTAAAAATTCAGCATCCTTGGAAACAACATTATACTGAGATTTAAAATAAAATATTCAAAGCAATGCTAAGAATAAACTCGATGATTCTGACTAAGAAGCTCATCGCATCAAATTATAGACGTGAGATCATTCGAGCATTGATTAATCCGCGGTAGATCACGCGGCGTGAGCAAAACATTAATTCGTACTGATGTGAATCGAACAAATATATTATTAAAGATGTGAAGCGAACGCAAGTCCCGAAGCTGCCAGCAGAGGCAGCATTCTACAAAACACGCAACCATTTAATTGCATTTAATTTGCAGTAAAATCGCCGATGTATAAACGCGGAGGACTAAAATATTTCCGTTTCATGCCGGCGTACGCATTCGCGTTCGTGTCTGTGTGCCGCGATGCGTCTTTAATTCGCATTCTTCGAGTCAATAACCGTATGGCGAAGACGTGCTCCAATACATGGATTGCACATGCAAACAGCAGTTTTGCAAAAACTTGCAAAATTCAAACGCATACCGTAAGACAATGTTTTATGTTTGCAAGAAGATTGATTTCTTCTTAATGCGGTGTCGTTGCACTATAAATGTTGCACTTTCTACGCAAAAATTTAACTTAATAAGGATTTAGTAGAAACAAGTATTGATGATGCATTGATCAATCAATTTGGGCTTGTGTGTAAAAGGGGCGAAAGCATCAGAAATGAAACTTGTCTGTTTGGTTTCCAGATTCAAAACAAGTCACCGGTACCAACCAGGATTCCGGCGACCATTAACATCAGCCCTGAACGCGCTGAGACCAGCACCACCGTCGTCACCCAACAGGAGACTTCCAGGATGGTAGCACGTGGTACAGGTGCCCAGTCACCTTCAAGTCCACCGCCTCCATCCGGAAAGTACTCCTTGATGCAGTTTGCTATGCAAAACTTCCGGCAAACTTCTGAGTAAGTCATCACCTATTATATTTGATTCAATTGAAAACAACTGAACAACTATAGAAACTAATCAACTTCATTTGGTTTTTGCATGTTTTTATGCAAAACCATCCTTCGTGCCAGTTTGCTTCCATAAATAATGCATTGGCGTGTGTGGATAGACTTGGTGCGCATTCCCGTTCAAATGCATTATTGTTGGAAAATTAGAAAGCATGATTTTCTGTCAGCTATGCTAGTTTCTATGCCTGTATTTAGCCGAGTGGCTTTATCTGGTTCTCGCAACATGGCAGTTTTATTCTCGCTTGTTTGTGCCACGATTGATGGGATTTATGGCGCTGGGACGTGAGTAATCGAGAGTAGACCACGTCAGGGAGCTATAAACATCAATTTTCAGCTGATTATGAGAGGTCGATAATTAAATATACAATTTCAGTTGCATTTTCTCAGCGAGAGTCGCTTAATTATCGTTTTTCGCAACGAATTCTTTATACCGGTCTAGCGTTGCAACATCTGTTGCATAGCAAATCAGAATATAGAAGGTCGAGCTCATGGTTTTGCAATTGCGGATTCAAGCGAGCCATACTTTGTACCGACAATTATCAGTAGACATTTCCTGTTATGCGCACTTATATCATTAATCTTTAGTTTGTAATTGCTGCAATTCGCAGCTCTGATTACCACTTATGTGAAACGAATGCCACTCATATTAGACCAGTACCTCAATAGCCCATGTTCCAGCGAATATAACGCCACTTTATTTTGGAGGAAGGGAACAACATGCTTGTTCACAGTGAGCATCCGAGTCAAAACTTTCTTTTGAGATAGCATTTAACGCTTCTATTCTTCTCGAATAATGTAGAATCGCTGCCAAAATTCGACTCATAACTCGACCAGTAGAAATCAAGTAATTTAAGTTAGCACCAGTGAAATTTCAACTCGGGACGCACTGGGGCACGCACGTTCCGTGTGCGATCGTATTTGGCATTTCTGGAACTCCAATGCGAAGAAAAGAAAAAGTGTTATATGCTCAGTCGCGTGTGTTCGTTACAGAAAAAAACAATAGCAATGTTCCCATACCGTTGGGAATAAAATAATAATATGATGCGCGATTCTCTTTGTATTTTACATTATTTGGTGCGGTGCGTTCATAACTAAGCAATTGTTCGTTTTGATTCTAAAATCGCTCCAGTTCTTCGTTTGCCATCGGCGAGGATGCAACGACAGTTAAATGATTTACTTACACGACGATTACGTTCGCAAGTTTCAATCAAGTGTAGCAAATTCAGAGCCAAAATGTTTCGATTTATACCAAAGAAGGTGAAAATGCTGAAATTCTTACCCAATTTAATGCACCAGTGTGTAAATCGTGTTTCTCTACTTCAGGTTGGAGCTACTCAAAATGGATTCTTCCTTGAAATCCAAAGAAAAGCGAAAGGAGTGGACATGGAAGCAACAAACCGATTTAGTCAAGTGGCAAGCCAATCCCATCGACGGGCCTTTATTGAAATTCGAAGAGACTGATCTAGGACCACTGGCTGTCGAGTGCTTTGAGTGCATTCTGAGATACAGTGGGGACCTTCCATTAACTCCCGAGATGTCGGAAGTCAAATGTGTCTACACTGTATTAATGGTAAGTGCACTGTAAAATGGCACCTTAGGGCACTGTTGAAACAATCGATTTTACAGCATTGTCATAAACACTTCCAACTACGCGATGAAGTCTACTGCCAACTCATGAAACAGACCACAAGCAATAAGTCTGACTCACCAGAATCCTGCCAACGTGCATGGCGGCTTCTGTCCATTATTGCTGCTTATTTTGCATGTTCGGATACTTTGGGACCATTCCTCATTGAGCATCTAAGCAGTGCAGCCAACGACCGTCGACGTATATGTCATGGCACTGCAGCGGTTTGCCTTGCTAACCTCCGAAAAACACAGAGATGTGGAGGACGTAAAAATGTCCCATCTGTGGAAGAAGTAACAGCAGTCAGTGCGGGTCGCAGTGCTCGCAGGCAAATTTACAGACTTCCAGGTGGTGCCGAGCGAGTAGTCAACACCAGATGCAGCACAGTAGTCGCGGATGTTATCAACGAACTCTGCGGATTAATTGGAGTAGCCAGCGAATCCGAGCAGCAAGAATTCAGTCTTTATTGTATAGTCCAAGGAGATGCCTTCACAATGCCCCTTGCCGCTGATGAGTACATTCTTGACGTGACCACTGAACTACACAAAGCTGCGCAACCGTTTTATCTTATCTTCTGCAGATCGGTGTGGTATCACAGTCTGAAGCACGACGCTAGTCCCCTGTACACAGAGGTATTGTTCAACCAAGTCGCGCCGGATTACCTCGAAGGTCTTCTTCTGCGCTTAGCTAACCCGAACCTACCCCCTAGCATTATTCGAGACATGTCCCTCATCGCATCTCTCCTCCACCGCGCGGCTGATCTTAATCACTCCCCTACTCTGAAGGAGGTAAAATTCTTACTTCCCAAGCCAGTGTTGGGTCTACGGGAGCCGCGACCTCCGCAATGGCTGGCATTGGTTCAGACCAGCTGGAGTCAAGCAGCAAGTCTTCCAGTATCTCGTGCTAAGCATCGAGTCCTCCAGGTGTTAAGCAATTGGCAGCTGTTTGGAAGTTCCTTCTTCGCAGTCAAACGCGTTTTGGGTGGGGACATTGATAATTGGCAAGAGCATATCTTAGCTTTAAATCGAAACGGAGTGCACTTCTTGGATATGACCACGCACGAGACCATCCATCATTGGCCCTTCGCCGAAGTCATCTCCACCCGGAAGGTACGTTCCGAGGATGGGGCGTTGTTCCTGGATATGAAGTGCGGAAACCTGCTACAGCAGCGTGTAACGCGTCTGCAGACAGAACAAGCACATGAGATTTCCAGATTAGTCAGACAATATATTACTTTAGAGCAGGCGAATAGCCCGCGAAGTCCCAAATAAGTGAAAATACTCATTATCTGGCGTAGGCGAGTGTATATATCTTCTATAATCTATATCGTTGCATTGTATTACTATGTTATATTCTTATACTTGAGAGACGTTGCTAAATTACGTTTCTTTTTAATTTTTCGTTTAACTCCGCACATATTATTATGGGTTTAGAATATCGTGTAATATTAAGCATTTAATATTCTATATATGAAATTGTGGTGTTTGTAATCTTCCATTTACTTTCTGAGAAACATTTAATAACAAATTTTGGGTAATTTTAAGTTTATATTATTTTACCGTGTTTATACTTTGTTTCCAGGTTTGTTAGATTTTTAAATCACATCTTACTAACCGCAATATAATAAATGGTATTCCTCCTATTTCTAGGAATTACTAGGGTGAAGGTGATATTCTCACCTGAAATGAAACATTTCAAAGGGAAGCACAAAGCACTTGAAAATGTTACTTTTTCATAACACTAGGTATTCATAAAGAAGACTAAATGGTTTAGTATGGCCTTGGAGTGGTATTTGAGAAGTCATTTTTTCAAATATACCTATTTTGTTACCAGTATTTAGAGAAATTTGAGAAAGCGTAGTATTTCTGAAGCTGCAGGCAACCAACCCAACTCAACCATAGCATGATATAAAGTGAATGCACAGAAGCAGCAAATGCATATAGCATAAAATAAAAATGTAGGCTGTGATAACATTTCATATTTGGCATTTTTTTGCATGGATAGAGACACTATGTATGTTGGAAACACTAGTCATATGCAAAGATGCAAATGATTATGTACCTATTCGTTTTAATTGGTGGCATTCGTATTACACCAGGCTGGAATTACAAGAACTACCAGTAAGAAGTGATATGACGGGGCGGTTTACAGCAGGGCAGGATGTAGAACGCTAAATTCTACGCAATATTGTGGCTAATATCTCTAAAAAGGTTTGCCAGCTCGAATTCAAATATAGTACCACTTATTCCTTTTTGTGAAAAGCGATGCGAGCGGGTAACGTGTCATCACATATAGTTTTTTGAAGTTTTATTTATTTGAGTACTTTGTAAGGTCGAACTATTGTTTTTTGCCTTTTAGGCAATACAAATAGGTGTGTTAGGAAATTATCACAATGCAAACAGGAGTTTGCTTCGTATACAAGAGATTGCAAGTAAACTGGACTATTACAATTCTTATTTTTAATAACTTGCTTTTTTGTTACAAGTTTTAAAGGAGATTTGAAAAAGCGTAGTAATTCTGGAGACATAGGCAACCAATACTACTCTAAGCAGAGAGGATTACGTTGGTTCAAAACAAGTGCACGGGAACAAAAACATATTGGATAAAATAAAATTGAAAGCAGTGATAACATTTCACATATTTTCCATAGATATTTGCATATTGCATACATTGTTTGTGTGCGGTGATGCAAGTAGGTTGTAATATTTATCGTATAATTTTATAGTTATATGTCACTGCGCCTTAATTGGTGGTGGTCTGTAGTACTAGAAAGTGTCATAAAGAGGGCAATAGTAGTTAGTACGGCGGCAAAATTCTACACAGCATCACGGCTAATATCTCCAAAAAACCAAAGTTCAAATTCAATTTCGTTTTCCGTGGAAGTGCGATCAAATGGCCAGTTTTTATATTTAATTTGAAGATATATAGGGTGAAACAATTATTTCTAGTTACTTAGGTAATACAAAGTTTGCTGAGTCTGCTAGTAAATTATAACTATAAAGAGGAGATATTAAGTTTAATTCCTTTTTTGTGGCACAGTTGCCTAAAGTTATGAAACCAGTGCACCACGTTGCATCATTAATTTTTAGATAGTTCTTAAAGTTTTAATAGAGTAGTTGAGAGTAAACATAAACACTGAAGTTTTCTGACAGTAGTCTTCGGCTTTACCTTAGGAATTAATTCCATTTAGTCTTTACATTTGAAAACATTCATCTGACATTCTTTTCACCATTAATTCTCTTATAGATAATTAGATTCTATTAGTTTTAGGACAAAGTGTTGATAACTGTGCCCATTTATAATCAAAGCCCTTAATATGGGATAACCGAGTACCACACAGTTCGATATCCAATTGAACATAATGTTCAACAAACATAAAGTAACGCCAAGAAAAACGTACCTCTCAATACCAATTAAATAAAGTACTTTTTATATAAATGGTATAACCAGAAAAATATTTTAGAAATCGCTTACAATGATTCCAACGCTAATCAAAGCAAAATAAGCTGGAGCAATCTTAAATTAAAACGTAATGTTAACAGTACCTTATCTACATGTGCAAATCATATGTACTTAATAAAGAGCCAACCTCGACCATTAGATAAATAAATAACGTACCGTACGAAAGACAACTAACCAACTAATATACCTCCATTACATGCTCGTTCTGTGTTCAATCATCAAGCCTCGTAAATAGTCTAATGGCCTCCCGTAAACTTCAACAAGCGTGAAGTAAAATAAACAGTCCACATATCACTTTCATAGCTGGTACACTTTTCAATGCTTAGAATTGCTTCATTTAATCATCGCCATCTGAAAGGGCTTCTTGTTTAACAATATGTGGACTGTTCTTCTTCTTCTTTTTCTGAGTTTTGCATACAGGTGGAGAATCGAATTTATCTCCCTCGGTCTCGCTTTCACTGCGATGCTCCCTCTTGACAACAGTCTCTGTTCGTACTTCATTTGTTTTACTATCTGGATCACCACAAATACTCCGACTCTTTTTCCGAGACGGCTTCGGACAGTCTTTGTAGTAATCATGAAGTTGTTGCCATCGATGTTCCCATAATCGCTTCTGACGCTCAACGATATCGGCGTGCTTAGCAATAAATTCCAAGTCTTCGGGGAGAAGGAGTTCCCATCCTTTGTTGTGACGAAGTCGAGATAAACTCGTGAAGATTTCCTTCACTTCTTCTGTTGGTAGACGAATAGTTTGACTTACTTTTCGACGTTCGACATAATCATGTTTTGTAAACTGATAGAGCTGACAAAATATGTTTGATATAATTTAGTTCATTCATTCATTTGTAAGTAAATTTTGTAGTACTTACAACGTAATCCCGCGCTTTACACATTTGTTCAGCAGACACCCCACTAATTGCAGAGAAACTGTTTTGTGGATAAAGAATTTCTGATTTAGCAACCCAATTACCTTTCACCAGCACGGCAACTTGTGGCAGACTCTTGATGACAGCTTCCCTTGTAATACCCTTACCTGATGCAAGCAACAACATTAGCTGCTGAAATTGAATCATCTTAGCTAAAACCAATGGAAACTTACAGATGCTGTTAGTTATTAGTATGTTTACAAAGTACATACTTCCTTTTAACAACAATCTGCATTGCTCCTGTACCGATAGTGTTCTCACTGCATGTAATGACACCACATGTGATGGTAATGATGGCTTGATCACAGCTTGTTTCTGGTCCTCAGGCACAATCATCTTAATGTACTCTGGTTTTGTCACTAAAGACAATTTTGCCATGTCTTGTTTATTTTCACAATACAGCTTGTGATTTAAATAGTCATATTCTTTATTTATATTAGTCTGCCACCTGCAATACATCCATTTTTCCATGTTAATTCTATCTCTCAGCTGCTTATAAGTCAGTTCACTTGGCCTTATTTTATCCAATTCATTCCTTGCAAACTTCACAGTTATAGCTTGTGCACTGGATCCAGGTTCAGACTCATCACTCTCATTATTAAGTTGTCCTTTCTTTTGGTTCATGCACATGTCAACAAAACCCAATGAAGGTCTCATCTGGATATATCCTTCGAGGGGTGTTATATGCAGTTCATGTCCATTAAACAATCCAATACCATAATGAGAAGTATCATTTAGAACTTTGCTGGAGTCCAGATTTACTTTACTAAAAGTACCTGTGCCAAAACCCCGCTCCTTCTTTTTGTCTTTTTTATCTTTATCTGCATTTCTAATAAGTCTAGCTAAGTCCTCTGCCCTTATTGTGTCAAAATTGTTGGAATGCATGTTGATCGTAACTTCCATTTTGACTTCCTTGTTAATGGGTCTCATGCAAGTCTTTTGCACAACCATATTTGTATTGGCTCTGGGAATTAGTGGATATTGAAAGACGTATAGTTGTTTCGACATTCGTTTCGCCAAGTAAACTGGTATCTAAAACATTAAAAACGTGGTTTTTTTTAACAAACAGCGTGCTTAACCTCCACTACTTAGAGACACACACTTCTTTAACGACGGGGTCGTCATCGATATATTTATTGCCGTTGAACATTTTGAGAAACAAAATTCGTAAATTGCGAACTTAGTTTTTCAAATGCACCCGCGTTTGGCACTATTTGCATTTTATCATCTTTCAGGTTTTCCCACGGCTGTTTATCTTCCAACAATCATGGAATCAGCTACTAGAAACCGGCAAACTAGCATATTCTTGTATATTTAGTTGCCTATCTAAATCAATAAGAATTTACGAAGCTTTCAATCACTGCATCGCCCACATTGTTTTAAGTTAAAAACATTTAAATGCGCACTAGAAATCCAACGAATGTCGCAACATCTTGTTTCAAATCGATCAAATCATGAGGCGTGCACGAATTCCACTCTTACTGCCACATATTTCTTCATTTGTATATTACTGAAGAAAGTATTATTATGAAGAATAATGAACTTTTATCTTATTTAGTCAGTAGCTTGACCCATGAGATTAATCATCATTTAATTTAAATGATTGAAAGGTTTGTCCCATGAAATGATCGTAATAGGCATGATAAGCATTACGTTAGCTATGGTGACATTGAGCTGCATTGCATGCGAAACTATTAAACGTGACATTGCTAAACCTAGCGGATTTCACTTTCTAGGTGTTATTTAATGATGCTGCGTAGAGAATATGCAATGTACTACGCTTTTGATACCAAAGCACAAGTAATTGGATACATTTTTGATGGGTAATGAATTAACTATTCCTCATTAACAAATAAACATGTGGCAGGAACAATATTAAAGTGCTTAGATCGCTTAGATCACACGAGTTGTGAACAATTGCAAAGCACCACAAGATGATATTGGGCTTGTGTGGATGTGCTTAATACAAATTGTTGCTACAGGTAAAGAAAGGTAAGGAAGACACAAGTGCGAATCTCACTGAATCGGTACTAATAACTATTATATCACATGTTTTGATTGTTTAGATAAGTGAAACTGTATAATTACATTAAAAGGCAAGAAATATATAAGCTGTTTTCAATTAAAATGTTGGTATAATATAATGGAATACAATAATAACTCAATCCACCATAAACTATCCAAAGCTCATAATAACAATATTAAATATCTTTGCTTATGCCTGGCATGGCAGTGTGAGGATACCAGGAGACCAGACTCAGAAGGTCAAGGAAATGGATTAGTTTCCAGACAAATAATAATTGTGCGACGAAATTCAATGAGATTTCTACGTGTTTTATGGAAAGTGATCAGTAGAAACTGAAACTGAACTTCGTATATACAATACATAATAATAAACTGTAAGATAGGTCACCCATTTTAAAGATGTCTATCCCTAAAATACATGCGCTCATTTGAAATCAACATTAGAATGTATAGCTGTTTCCGAATGCTTGCAGCTCCCATCAAATGCACAAGAAGAAAATGCGCCAGGTTGATTTGACAAAGCCACTTTCTAAAATCAACATTGCAAAACAATGAAATTCGTATATATCTATGGCATTTCTTACTTTTGAGTAACTACAAACTTGGCAATGTATTTTAAGACCACCAGCAAATTTACGTGAAAAATCCATTCGAAGGTTTCGGGAGGTTTAGTGGATGACAACTGTAAATTAGCTTAAACCAAAGGCATCCCTTTGACACTCAGAAAACAATACGAGTATCCTGAAAAATAACTGATGCGTGCGAATTTGAAGGACCCAGAAAGAAGACCAGATATTCTTTTGGTGGTATACTAGCAATTGTGCTATGTAAATCTATTAAAGGTATACCTCTTGTAAATGGCATGAGTGTTCCCAAGTCAAGTTTTGGTAGCAGGATTGGGTAGCTATTGAAAAAGTGCCTTCGGTTCAGATTCCACATAAATTAGGTTTCACTGCAGAAATATGCATCCAGTTGTATATTTTAAGGTATTCCTTACCACCCCTACACCCCACCTCACCCCATCCCACTTTTATGATACACAGTAAAATGTGAGAAAGTAAATATACACTCGAACAAAATATTATTTCAATTTGAGGTTTTCTACGCATTTGATTAGTAAACTATGCATAAGTGTAGACCAAAAGAATTAAGTAGCAGTGTCGCGTCATAGACTGATAACTCTAGAGAAGATAAACAATTGTAAATAGTTTTTCATTTGAATACAGTTGATAAAGACTTGTGTTGATTGCGTTGTAAATATTGTACGATTGCTTGGTATAAATTATAACAATAACACAAGGTACAATAAAGATAAGTGCGAGCTTTTTGTTGGTCCTAGAGCGGGGGCTTTCACGAGATGGGAGATAACGATAGTGGTGGATGCTGCGAAAGTGTGAAGCGGAATGTGTCCGATTGATTCGGCGTTCGGGGGTTGGCGCTGAAGAAGTCGGATGCAAGTCGGAATCGAAAAGGGGCGTCCCGAAGGACCCGCTTCGGCGGGCGCTGCGTGCCATAGATTGGTTGGAATCGCTGTCGTCTTAGTCTCGAACACCACGGTGCCGTACGGTGTTTGCACTAGTGCGAGTACCGGCAAAGTTGGTAGCCGGGAGCTTGGCAGAGTCGCGCACATTAGTTGTTGGCCGTTCGTCGCGCTCACATAAGCAACCACGAGATTTTTAACGCGCGTAGTAATCCTCCGATCTTACCGGCACGTGTGTCTTCAATCAGCGGGATTACATTTGGCGAATGGAAAGGCCAACGAGAGCGTGCTCGCTGTAGTGCTAGGGACTCAGAAAATGCCGCTTGCTAAATTTCGGAACTTCCAAGAGCGCATCATTGAAGCCACCAGGATCATGAAAAATATGTGCAGTGTGTTAATGAACTTTTAAATGTGTCCCAGCTAATTATCCAAGACCGTAAACAATCTAGTAAGTGATTTCTAAGAAGTTTTAACAAGTTTAGCAACTTTCTTTTACTGGTAACTGGAGGCCTTTCGAATGGCATTGCGCTTGACTTTGCCCATAGCGAAATGGATCCGATTTTTCCGAGTATATTTGCAGCAAGAGGCAATACATAAACACTTCAAACAATCGAGGAGTATTTTCCCCGTCACCTTGCGCGTTTTGGGCGCGTATCAACTCCGAAAGAGCAAATAGCGCGAGTTCTGCCAACATGTCGACGACCTTGGCAATCAAATTTGATATTATACCACGCGTTGTTCAATTTGCCGTATTGCGTACTCAAGAAATTGGCATACAATGCGGGTCACAGTCTGAATTTGCGAGTGCCGCGAAAACGCATGTCAGCAATCAGCTTTTATCGCGACTAGTTTTCTGCATTTCTAATCAGGTAATCGATGTAATCACGCAATCGCGACGCGAGATCGAATGCATGAGCAGAGCAATGGTGCGCGAATACTTGCATATGCAAATAATCCAGAATAAACTGAAGTATCATGCATGAAATACGCTAATTGCGAAGCGAATGCAAATATTTACCGATTGTGGCATTTTCTAACCAAGTGATTAGCCTATTGTTTTGGTAACATCGTGCCCGCCATCTAGTCATCGCGGTAACGACGGAATACTGTTGATAACTCACCACGAACTGATTGCCGATTGGCAATCTGAAAACAGGTGATCGCTACGTGGGCTTGAGGCTCAAACGGCGGAAAAATTGAATACCATTGATAATGAATCACACAAGCCAGCACCGTGTCATATCATTGCTGTAGGCATATTTCCAACACGCATTATTGATGGAATATTGTTGCTCGTTACAGGTCACAAATATACGTTTACGGCCGCGGATCGTTTTGGGCAGCGTCCAATTCGAAAGCAGTAACTGCCATCCGGTCGCCCGGCCGAAAATTAGACACGAAGTGGCGAGTAGGACACAATAGTGAATCTCATCAGCATGCTTTCCATGCGGACCAGCGTCGCGCGCTTTGCGTTCCTCGCGCTTTTGGTCTCCTTATCGTGCTGGTTTCCACAGTTCGCACACGCCATTGAAATCACCGACTTCATTGCGACAAATGTGCTTCCCGACGGCGAGATTGAGACTAGAATTCGCTATAGAGGGGTTTCAGCGAAGGAAACAGCAGTCCTCAAAGGGTGAGTCAGAAAATACTTCTTAAAAAAACGTCAATCACGCATAAGAAACATTCGGAAATCTGCATAAACTAAAGAAGACAAAGTCCAAGAGCTATGCTTTCAGCTTTTCTTATCAAACTGATGCGTATCAAGTTATAAAATGATAGCGGAAGAGTTAGAACAATCTTTAGAAACTTTCAAGAAACCACCAAAAACAATATTTCTGAACAAATTGCTTCTGTCATTACATAGTAATCCTACCACTCTAGCACATTTTAAATTGTTTGAAACCTATAAAGAAGTCTTTACATCTCAAGTACACCAAATTATTAGCCAAACTTTAAAAATGGTAATCCCCAACTAACAATTCATGGACACTCTTCGAAATGCCAAAGAATGGCATGTTCTTTTAATAATTCTTCGAAACAAGCAAATTCACATGTTTTGGGTTTCAATTCTCACATTTTCTTCAGATTGCACTTGAAGAATATAAAATCAACGGTAGTTTTCCAACATTAATCCATGAATACTCCCCTCAAACGTAGAAAACACTTTCAAATACTCGCGTATATTCAAACATTCTAAAATCTTTGAAAAATTATTAATGTACGTCGAAAGCAATAAAATGATTTTCAAGCATTTTCCAAAATAACCAGCAACACTATTTAACTCAACTCGTCCCGTCCAATTTGGAGCAGCAACACCAAAAACTACAAAAATACATTTTGATAATAAACAATAATTAATAATTGTTCTCCTTGAATACTCGTCACACCTCTTCAATTGTCTTCTCAATTGCGCTGGCGGGCACATCATAAAATATTTCAATTATCATACTACTTCGGTGTATGTCTTGCGCGTACATGCCGAAGAGTATATAATTACCGATTTTCATTCGAACAGGATTCAATTGTTTCGCTTGTTGTCGATGTCGGCTACACGCGTGTTGCGCAATATTTCGGCCGCTTTTCGTTCGCTTCTTTTTCCCAGCGTACAAGTTAACGACGATGCTGACATTAAATTAACGGCCCACGGTTTTCCGCAGCGCACCGATTGACTCAGTCCCCACATAAATTATTCATTACGCCTAATTATTGTTATTTTAAGTAAATAATAGTTGGATGTGCAGGCTGGCATATTCATGGACAGATAGATGTAAATATAACCGAGTCGTTAAGAAACGCTGACTTTGAGGAAAGAAAAATTGAATTCGGATTTTATTTTATTCAAATTCAATTTTATTTCTCAACATAGAGACATTAGAGTCTAATGTTTGACTCTTAGAGGAATGAAGTAAAATCTTATTGGGTGTATTTCGTGAATTGGTAAATTTTCTACTTTAAATCTCCTAATAATAACGTCTTTGTCAACTCCTTATCAAATCTCTGTGTATCAAAATATAAAGGGATAAAAAACAGTAGTCCCCAAAAAGAAATTTCCCAACAATCTTTCGGTTAATTGTTATGAAGAATGTGAAAGATATAGCAATTCTCAGCCACTAACCCATGGCAAATCTGCGAAAGCATTCAAAAATGAGGTAAATCAATGAGAAATACACATCTGAGGGCGGGATGATGTCCAATGTTGTAGTTTTGTTCCGTGAAGTGGCCAAAGTTGTCGTATTACAAGTAATAATCAAGTCTCAAGTAAGGTCATGTGTTACTCAGTAGATGCCTTGCGCAATTAGAAAAAAAGTGAACCACTTGCTTCCTGACTTTCATGCATGCGTCCTTACACGCGGGCCCTCAGCGCAATGCTTTCCGACTGCTCGAACGGCCCTCCAAGTAACATGCATGTATTTTAGGCACATAGTCGTTGAATTACAGAACACTACTTTACGGCCACTTCACACTACTTTATTGCGTCGTGTGGAAAAGAAAAAAACCGCCGGGGAAGCACCCTTAATGCCCTTTTTTTTTTTTAAATTTACCTACTCGAGGCGCTCATTCCCTCGACAGCGCTTGTACAATGCGATGGATCGCACATGGCGACACTGCGACATATCGACACTTCGGAAACAATTTGCTGCAGATACGTTACGTTTCGTAGCTGTGGGTTGTTACGCAATCCAGTCCAAATCGCATTAAACATAACTTTATTGCATATTGGGACCTAATGTGTTTTCTTAAGAGTATCAAGTTGCAAATCGGATTTGTGTTTGATCTGCGATTCCGTTGCGCTTTTAGTCACACTTTAAAACTGGGGACAGCAATACATCCCTAGTATCTCTCCAGAGGGATACGGTGCACCCTTGTTTGCACTACTCTTAGAGTGTACTAATTTCTTAATCGAGATTTCGGACTTGTGTTCTGTATGATATAGTAGGAGAGTATCAATAACCACTTGATAATTGTTATCAAACAATAAATTCAATCTTTTTATCTGCACATGAGACAAATGAATTACTTTGTATAGAGGGTGCATAAACATATGGGTATGGGTAGACCCAAACTTGAAGAAATTTCAAAGTGTTAATGATTTTTAAAACAACGACAACAACCAAATATCCAAATAATCATCAATTTATTTAACAAATTGTTTAACAACTACGTATGCCTACGCAAAATAAAGAAACAGTAATTCTCTAACATGAACTTAAAACTTTTCAAAGTGTTGAAACAAACATAGAAATATCAAAATCAATCTGGAGACACAGAAATAATATTTCAAGGTATACTAAGGAATTAATATTATTTCTTAAACGTTCTTTTATGCTAAGTAGCATTTCTGAATGACTACGTATTAAAATATGAAACTAAGCGGCACTGCTGAAACATTAACCAGTGAAAATAGTGCGTAAAAGCACATAAAGCTTTCAAAATCTTCCAAGAACGAAACAAAAACAAAAAATTCTTTAAACCCTTCTAATCTTATTGTTAATGTAGTTCTATTTATTTTCAGCAAGGTATCCTTTAAAAAAGGATTAACGTGAAATAAAAAAAAAAATTTCATCACAAACATACGAAATATTCTCCCAGAAATCAAAAAACAAGAAAAGTTTATAACCATAAAATTCGAACCTGTTTAAAAATTATTACTTTGTTTATATTTAGATGCTAGACATATTAGCATCCATCCATCCACTTTCGAACATCAACAATTAGTTTTACTACCCTTAAGGTTTACTAATTTTATACCAAAGTTCGCATAGTCGTCATGACACATCACGAAACGATCAATATTAACTTGTGATAATTAAGAACAAACATTAAATTTAATGTAGAAATGTTCACATGATTCAAATGTCCATTATTCTTCTAACGTAGGGTGAATAATGCAACGGACAGAAGGAGGGACACTTAATCTCTCCACATAATCGAATGATACACGAAGGCAGTGCGCATTCAATATATCAACGTATCAATTCCACTCGCTTCATCCAATTCTCATCGAAAAATATAACGTAGTCAACATCATCGTAGAATCAAGAACCTAGACTTTTGTCTTAGGTACCTACATTTAAGAGCGGAAGACTTTCTCGGACAGTCAGCGCTACGCATCAATGAATCGCCGTTATCTCTGCATCTGCGTCTAATCCTCGATTTCGTGTTTTAATTAAAAGTCCAAGTCACTCTGGCATACAGCATTCAGGTTTTATCAATCACCGATGCGACGATTAGTTGCATTTGTGTGATTGTTTTTCAGGTCTTAATTAAGTTATCTTCTTTGTGCGGCGAGCTCAAAAGTGGGAGGATACGAGGTGGTTGCATGGAGGATGCATTCGATTCGATCCCAACATGTTTACTTATCGCTTTTATCACGCGCAGGGACTACAAATTAATAGGTTCAATAAAGGGTTGTGGGGAATTCCTAGTTGAAGGTATTTCTTGGCATTAAGAAGTGGTTAAAGCGGTAAAATTTGGATTTGAAAGGTGAGAAACAAAAAGAACAACATTATATTGATCACGGCAATAAATTCCTTTTTGAAATATAGTGATTAACTGCTAACTTAACGATTGTGTTATTGATTTTTTATATGTCTGGTAGAGTTTAATAGGATTATTAAGTAATTATTTTTGCGAATAATGATCACGCCACTTTATATCATGCCGACTCAGCAATAGAACACATTTAAATATTGGGTAATGGACTTTATATTGCATTTTTTTAAAATATTTTTAAGATAAACAAGGAAATGATGTGCTCAAGGTAAGAAAACTCTGTAGGAAACCATTTTTATTGCTAGGATTAACTAACTTAATAGGACATTTATTACAGAATATTTGATGTTATAAAAACGTTTTTAACGTCTTACCTTCTTCAGTTACTCATCATAAGTTGGGATTAAGCTAATTAGCTGTAAGCATTTGATTTCGTTTAGTGCGCAGCATTCGCGGTGGTGTCGCATGCTGTCACAGGTGATTCGCGAAATCCGCGAGGTCACGCGATAATTTGCGACCTTCATGCCTACGCCGCAAGCGCCACAAAGCCATCGTGGCGTAATGGCTACGAATCCTGGAAACTGTATGACAGTCGACACTCAACCACCGCACGAACAACATCTAATGCAAGTTACTCTTCTCAAAAAGAATTCCATATGTGATCATATACGATTAGAGCCACTGATCACCAATACAAAGTTCAACTCAACCGCACAGGTTATACAAGCAGTTATCAGCAATACAATACAATATACTCCAATATAAGACTAATAAAACCTTAACTCCCAGGAGAATCAATACAATTAATATAATACTAACTATATACACTTTGTGGATATAGATTACTTACTATAAATCATTCATATGCATTGGCAATCGAAAATGTTTTTGCAACATCAAGTATTCAGTAAGTGTCAATGTAAACTCATTTCAATACAATGAATATCACACATTTCGTAACCAAACTCAACAAAACACTGAAAAAAACTTTACGTTTTTGTTTAGATTACTTTCACCCACTCTTGTGGTTGTAGTTACGCTTCTTATATACACAAGGCAGACATAAATATGTACATTGTCTCTGCGAAATATGAAACCACAAGTTAAATTATTGCCTTCTTGGTAGCAATGCATTCCTGACACTGTTTAATTATCCTGATATCAGTGCGCAATTATTTTCGCGGAGTGAATGAATAGTGATCACGCCACTTTATATCATGCTGAGTGCATTGGCCTATTGTTCGTTGTATTATTGTTCTGAGTGTTCCGGCCAACGGCCAAAAAATGCCGAATGACTATTACGAACTAATCCCGTGCCAATTACGATCATTTAAATACACTCGTTATTCACGCTTCACCTGATGATATAACAAATGTGATTTCAGCACAACATGCGTCAATCACAAATGTTGATATAAGAATATGTCTCGGTATCAAGTGTGCTATTTATTCAGAATTCTAGTTCAGGGATAATGATTGATACGTGTCTGTTGTCTGCGGTTAATTATACTTTATATTTTTGCGCAATTACCACTGCGGAGTTGTGGCATATTTGCGCTTTCTTTTGAAATAAACTAATTTTTAAGGCGTTTGAAAGATGGTAGACGTACGGCACCACAGCAGAGTAAAATAAAATCGTAGTAAATTTTATTAACACTTAATAATATACCTAATAACTCTTTCAGTCGTAAATTTTCGGAGGCGCGTGGAGCAAAACAAAGTTTGGAACTATTGCATAGCCTTTTTAAGTGCCTAAATATATTTCGAATTTAACGATTAGTCGTCTCAACACTGCACATTGCGTGGTGTGTGAAGTCTCTATTTCTATTTAGCCGAAAACTTTTGATCCGCTTTAGTATTCGAGCAGTTTGTCCAATGACAAGAACCGCATCCTTACAATCCTCCAGCCTCCCAATATTCCGCACCAAGGACTAGATTTTTTATTTGTCAGATTAACTGAGATCACTTTGAGGGTGATTAAGCCCCCCTGTGGTCTTTCCAGATGGCATTTTGATGTCGATCGGATGTAAGCCATTTGCTCATTTTGGAAAGCGCAATAACCTCGAAAAGTTTCGTAAACTAGGTACTATTTCAATAAACACCGAGGCGTTTTGATGACGCTAAAAGTGCCTTAATTGTTATTCCCGACCAACACATGCACCAAGCTGTTGAAATAATGATCTATTTTTGAACAATTTTTCAGCAATCGGAAAGGTTTGAAATACCGAGAGCTAAGTGACGGGAAGCACTTCATTCAGCTGGTCTACGATGGCGATGAGGTCCTCCGTGATTGCGAGTTCCTCCATGATTATCACCAGGTGATAAAGTTCCTAAAACAATTCCATCACGAGCTAAGAGAGTTGACAGCCAATCAGAACCTCACAATCACATCGCTGGATGGCGATGATACAACCTTGAATCCCCAGGAGCACGGCTGGTTCCACTACGCCAACCTGCGGGATCAGTGCAGACGACGGCACAGAGAACTCAAACTGATGCTGCGAATGGACCAGACGAACAACACCACCACCACCGCAATTAAAACCGAACGGTAAGCATTTGTCATGCACGGCTTTTGGGGTGAAGTACACATTGGTCATGACGTTGTAGAATTTTGAGCTGTAAGTCACCAAAACTCGTATCACCGAAATGCTGCTTCCACAGTATTTTTTCATTCTCGTTACAACTGCCTCGGGTTTCCATGTCTCTTGCCAAACTCTTGTCTGCGCCGGGAACTGCATTGGGTGCCTTTTGATGTGCTCGTACCTTCTGGGTGCGAACCCCCACCACGAATATTGTTTGCACGATTTACTCGCGCCGCACAAAACTTCGGCTAATTGGCTTTTAATCGTTACTATTATTATCACGCACTGCATGTTGAGCATCAGTTTCATGTCGTTTGTGTTTTATTTCCGTTTTCGCGAAGCACACATTTGCGTTTTATTATGTACGACGCTTCCATTTCACTGTTTCTGTCAGTTGTTTCGCTTTCAATAGGCCAGCACCATTTCATTATTATTTAATTATTGTATGTTGAACTAGCTTTTGCTTTCGTTTGTGTGTGAACGCTTTCTAGTTTCTACTTGTATAGGTAACGAGTGTGGTATTGTGTTGTTGATCTATGAATATTTTTGTTCATGCTTTTTTTTTATTTAATTCTTTTGTTTGATTTTTTAAACATCAGGAGTAGATCGCGATCGAAGCGAGCCTTTTTAATTATGCCCGGTACATATTGGTGCGGTTTGTCGGACGCATCTTCGTTCTACACTGATTTAGGAGGCATGGAGTCAACGGACAAATGCTGTCGGATCCACGATCACTGCAAGAACAACATTTTACCGTTCCAAACGAAATTCAATTATCATAATACCGGTCCGTTTACGATATCACATTGTTTTTGCGACGCCAGGTAACTTGCATTTTGTTTTCTTTTGTATTCTTTTTTTTTCTGTTAGACTCGTACATGCGCATTTCCACACACATTCCGCGGCATCAATTAATGTTGTGAATGAGCGACTAAATGGTTAATTATAGTCGGGACAAATGGGCCTGTGATCCCACGGTGGAAGCGTATGAGCCAAGGCGAACTAAAAATATCTTAAAAGGCACTAAGAAAGGCATTGACAATAAGGAGACAAGTGATTTTTGGCTAACCCTACAATTGATCAGTACTGAATTTTACGATGATAAATCTATCGATGCAGAATTTATCGAAAGCCGAGTGTAAAGACTCAAGAATTTAATAATTGAGGCATCATGGTTCTTGGCTGATTTAAATATCACACCATCCCAAATGATGATTTTATAAAGGAAGATTTACTTTTTTCTTTTACATTTCTCCTCATGTACACTAACATGGTGACTCCTCATCGCGCTGAAAGATGCGCGCCTATCGACCATATTCGCTTCCTCAGCCCTGATAGGAAACGCGGGATAGGTCAGAAGCAAGTTGGTCAAATCTGGGATAGGTAAGAGTACATCTGTACGTTTGTCAAAGTGCACCGAGGAACAACAACTTTTGTATTATTTAGAACGTCCCGGGGCCCATGTTTCAAGAAGTGGTTTATTTCCCTCTATCCCCACTTTAGCTCCCTGCGTCAAATATTTTCTGTACTTATTTATCTGCAATAAACAATCTTCGAATTTTACAAGATGCGAGGAAATTAATTAACGTACAGCGATGAGTTTTGCCACAAACAGTCCCTCAATTATTGAAATTATAAAACTTAAAAGTCCTGGGTAATAAGAATTCTGCTTTCGATTAATTCTGTTTCGGATTATCAACTGAGAATTAATTTGGAGCCTTCTCAGCTGGTTAGTTTTGGCGACAGGTTGTAATTGAATGAAACGGCCCTCGATACGAATTTTTGTGGCGCCAATTTGACTCTCATTAGCGTTACTCATCTCGTGCAGATTAAAGCGCGATCTCTCCGACATGCTGCGTGTGCCCGAAACCAAGTGGTGCGGCAAGGGCTATTCCGCGAAGAAGCCAACTGAATTGGGCGGCCTCTCACCCACGGACAAATGTTGTCGCAAGCACGACACATACTGTCCCTTTTGGATCGGCGGCTTCGAGACCAAGTATGGTCTCTTCAACTGGCGCGTCAACACACTCATGCACTGTGGATGCGACGAACGGTAGGACACTCATGCAGACTCACCATTAACATGCCTAGGATTCGATTTCTTAACTCACACAATTGCCAGGTGTACGGTTACTCCAATGCATAATAACACGGCCAACGCAGGGCTGGGTTGTGGTCGATTGCGCTCTCTTCTGCATGCGGAAGTGTAGGAATCGCACCACGGGTCCAGCCTGGGCATTGCATTAATAAATAATCCATGAGGCGATAATGTTATTCACTTGCTACATGGAATAGATAGACGCGGTTTCTTACTGCCTTTTGACTGACAGTCTTTTCGCAACAACATTTGTGTTATGACACTTCTGGCACAGCTAATAGATCACACATGTTTAGTCTATACATTGCTCAAACTGCACTCCTAATTAGTGTGCAAATTGGCGTGGATCAAGTGATTGATTGTGACGGTTATGCGAGCTAATTCTAGGAATTCGCTGCTTGGTGATGAAATTCGGCGTCGACCATGCATGTGTTTAGCTTGCGGCACCTAGGAAAAATTATGCGTGATTGCGAGGACTGTCATCAGACAAAAAGATTACTAATGGCCTACAAAATGCGGCATTGTCAGCTATCTGGATGGTTTGATGGAAATAAATCAACCCGGAAAGTTATGTTGAAAGGATGCGACAAATGCGACATACTTGAAAACAAGATATAATATAATCACGTATTATCGTAGATTAGAATCGAGCTCCCCCGAAATACCCTTCGAAGGTAGGAAAAGATAGTCATTCGGGGAAACTCTTACATCTTGAGATGCCAGATTCGGGAATCGTTTTTTTACAAGATACCGTTTTGACATCGCGACGCATTCAGTTTTCTTGGCAATGCGACAAAAAAAGCCCTGGCGTATGAATAAGATGCGCCGGAAATTAATGAACACCAGCGAAGGTTTTGATCTTGATTAAGCGACTTCTTGGCCCATATCATGTAACGCAGTATTTCGGACATGCGTTTTTTGAATTGCGGATATTTACCCGGAGTTATCGTCTCCTATCTTCTGCGACTTTTCGTTTACGCCATTCGCGAATTATAATTGCAAGTGGACTGACTCTTCCAGCTTTTCTGACAGCCCTGTTGCTGCTACTGGAAGTGAGCTGGTAGTGAAAAAGCATCCTGGGTAAGTGGGCGCTACGAGAAACAAAAATCCGATCATTAGTCATTTCGAGGGAATTCTTCGGTTTCATTTACCGCACGTCAGGCTTTGTCAATTTGTGCACATGCTGCGACAAGCCCGCGAAGGCCGATGCATAGTCGACGCTAGCGTAGCGTTGTGTTGGCTGTTTAATAATGAATTAAATGCCTTTCTTGAAGCTGGCGGGTTGCGTTGGGTGGCAGGCGGCGTTTAAACGCGGGGCACACGCCGCCGCCGCTGCGGGTGCTGCATTCGTGCTAATAATGGGAAAAGGAGGGGACCGCGATGAATTATTAATTGTCCGCATCAGGCATCAGCCCTTGAGGTTGAGACTGCGCGGTCTGCCTGTCAGTTTGCGGTCTAATTAAGACGATACATATTTGACTCTTAAACGACAAAAAGACGCTGGAATGGCTTCCGTTACAATAACAATACAATTCCTCCTAGATTGCAACTGTAGCACCCTTAGACACCTAGACAACTAGACTACTAGACCACTGAACCCTCAACCGCTGAGACCGATTTGTAGATTTGTTCCCTCGCCTGGTAAAAGTGCAATACAATATGTTTTTCTTGTTTTTTCTTCTCGGGTTGCACAATGTACAATGACATTCTTAACAGTATACTTCAAAGAACTTAATTATTAGAGGCCTTTGGGCCTTCTTGTACCCGTATACTGCTCACCGCAAACCACCTTGCGAAGGTAACAATCACAGTGTAACTGTGCATACTTGAAAACTGAAAGATGTTGTATTGTAAAGATGCTCTTCAGCTGAAATGAATTGATATCTGATACGTTGACAAAGCGATGTTCCTCCACAAACCATCGACAACTCTATTTGAAGCCCATTGTTTGATTTCCAATGTCAATCTGGAAACCTCGAACGTTCAAATTTGGAATTCCGACTCTTTCAATAGCATTTCGCGGTCATAATGGGTGTTTGAGGGTCGCCCACCGTGGTCAAGATGACAAACCCCTCGACTCGCACAACAATCGTCCCTGTGCTGCGCTTGGCTGGGAATTATTGACTCTTGTTCACACGTTTAACGACGACATGGGTGTTATTCAAGCTGAAGATATATAAAACTGAACACTGAACATCGCGCCAACCTCAGATGCAACCTATCGTAGGCAAACGACGGTCATACTCATAGAATATAGCTCAGTGGAGCGCCAGAAACACAATGGTCCCAGTGCGCGTGTGTGCGATACTAAGATTTAATACGGTCGGTTTCATTGAGCATCATAATAGACATGTGAACGGGACTTATTGGCGCGTTGATATACCGGCCCATTATACGAATTCGACATTGAGTCATACTGGTGGGTTATAATTAACGAGTTTGGACTTTGTCAGTGATCCTCAACAAATTCAATCAAACATTTCATTATAATTCCTCAATTGACTGAATTGATTTCTGATACAAATTTGCACTTTATCACCGCTCGAAAGCACAAAACGCTCGAAGTGGATTTGAATGGTTTCCTGTTGTGTAATAAACACGTGCATTGGCGCCTGGGGACTGATCCATCGCCGTATGAATAAAAAGGGAAAGCTGAGGTGTGGGTATCCGTCATGCTGACGCTAGTAAAGATTAATCGGATGTCTTTTATTGAATATTCTCAAATTGCCAAATCTCCTTGCATACATAGTTGCACGCTGTACTTTTTTGTTTCCGTTTGCCACCCCAGCGCCGTAATACATATATAACACACATAAATCCTTTATCGTTTACTTCCGCTTCAACGGAGCGCGCAGTCGCTATTCTTGCACGCTGCGGCCTATGCCTCCTTGGATGGTGAGGCCCTAGCTAGTGGCGATGGATTTGAAAAATCATCGTTTTTCTATATCTACACCAAACGGGCATTTGCTCTAGCCCAACCTGCAAATTGCTAATGTTGTAGTAAAACCCCATTTGGAGACATTGCGTTGGAGTCTCTGCAGTGGTCTGCAGTTGGACCCATTTCGAACCATAAAACAGTTTACTGCGCTCCTGAACAGTCGACGCGGACGACATCGACATCTGAACTTGTAGCTGGAATCACGAAGAGTAACGACATATAAAACGCCTTTTTTCAGCAACGTGTTTTGTTCAGTGCTGGGAGAAAAACGTTGAAACGCGCGACAACTGAAGGTTTGATCAGACAAGCGATATAATATAAATATAGAGAGGAGAGATCGAGCTGTGCGATATTAAGTCGTCCCGAAGGGTCGTAAATAACATTTTGCTTTCTTCATTCGGTCAGATTGTGGCACCTATGGGGAGTTGGTTCTTCTGCGGCAACCCGGAATTGCTTAATAATTATCATGTGAGAATTATCAGGTAATCAAACCTTTCATATAACATGATACTCCAAAGTCTTACAGTTTGCGTAGGTCATATTCAGTTTGGAGATGTTCTAACCTATGTTAGACTTCTTCGGTGATACTGGATTTTACTGTATGTCCTTCGGTCTATTTATTTATAACTCTTCAACACTTAACTACTGAGAATCAATGCGCTCGAAGTAAAAATTAATTACCACTATCTGTTCAACACGATTACATCGTCAGGCAAGTCAACGTTTACAATTGAAGCAATAAAATAATCGAATCTCACTTCAATTATGCGCATAAATTGTCGATTATTCTCTAGGCGGATGATCCAATTTGTAAGAAACAAACAATCCGGAGGCGTATCGATCTGCCACATCTTAATTTCTTAACTCGGTCGGAATCAATCACTTTGGAAAGCGGTTCCACTGCAGCAACTCTCTTGTAAATATCACATACTCATTACGTTCCTCGTTAGAGGTTTTCACACCGCGGTTTTATTCGCTCTATTACATTGTTACGCTTCTGTTGGAATCGCCTTTTATTCTTTCGTTCTTTGACACTATTATTCTTTGATTCGTCCAACTCTCGAATTCCGTTGCTGGAGCGTTAAACAATTAGGAGCGACCCTTTTTCTTTGGGAAAAGGTCTTTTGGGAGGAAACCTCATTAGTGGTTTTATTGTTTCGGCTCTGTAATTGGGCGATATGTGAGCGATTCGTGTTTAGTTGGGGGCACATGTATCACGAGTCGAAATAATTACACGTTAAGATCTTAATCTGATTGGCATTATTCGGACTTAGCTGACACTTACTGGACTAGGATGGACTTAAAACAAAGCTTTATGGTGGTTTCCTAAGGGTGAAGAGATTGTTAGGAACACATTGTAGTTTGTGGCATTTGTTAGAATTGGATTTTTGACGAGAATAGTTGAAGAGTGTTAAGTTGAAGTTAGCTTACCAAGTTAGGTTGGTTAGTTTAGCAGTAGTTGGGATAATTTTTCTTGAATTGAATTTGTGAATGCGTGTGACTTCAAAAATGAAGGGATTTAATGGTCTTTGCCATTTATTTTGGGAATACTTGAATAGTTGGTAATACTTCTGTAATTGTGCTATAGGGAATCATGTCAATGTTTATTTCAATTTGAATATAGGCGGCTGGGTCAGAACAAAAGAAGGTATTCCACAAAAAAGATTAAAGATTTTGCATACTATTTACAGAATGATTAAATTTTTTGGATATCAATGAAAGGGTTAGTATGCCAGAAATGCAAGGACTCTACAAGTGATGGTTAAGGTGTTGTAATATAAAACAAAGACTTCGTTCTTTAGAGATTTTGTAAGCCCTAGAACATGTTTTTAGTGGTGTGATATAAAAGGAATGTCTAAAGTTTACGAATTTTAATCGGAGAATTCTAGAACTATTAAGCTTAGTTAGCTCAGTTTAACTCAAATTACTTACTTTTTATTCCGTGTAAAAATATCCGACAATACCCTGTTCATTGATAGTCCTTAATCCGATTCCATTTCAAAAGCTTCATTCATATAACGAACGATGAATATCAATACAATAAACATGAAATGAAGATGTTGAGATGTCCAGTTAACTGGTTGATGCCTGCACATGCAAAAAAATCTTTGCGAGATACATAGAAAGACGACAAAGCCGCGCACTGACTGCAGGTTATTATAGGGTTGCCATTGAATTTGGAGTCGCATTGTAGGCCATGTCGGCGCGAAGTGCGAGGGCGAAGGAAGCGAAGACGGCGGCGCGCCGACTGAAGCGATTGCTGGTCGGTGGGGGTGTTTCGACGTTTCACGGGGTTTATGTACACGCTCGTGCATGCGACGCCAGCCGCAAAGAAATGACCCGTGCGACGTATTATCAAGATCGGCAAGTATCTTCACAGACGAGCGCCTCCATTCTAAAGGCCTTGTCAATTGTCATCGGGCGGAGCGGCGGCTCGCCGCCCGAACATGACCTACAAGTTGCCGACCAGCTTTTTACATTTTTTTAAATGGGCATATAAACTATAAACTATTCGTTGTTTATTTCGCGTGGCGTGGAGATTACGGCGTGTCCGTTGGAGTATGAACGGCCACGGCGTTATGAGATCAACCCCACGGACCCAAGCTATCCATAATCACAGATAGGCTTCTCTTTATGGTCTTCTGTAAACAGAGACGGACTGTGGAGGTGGGTTTTATGCAGATGATGAAGATTTCAAATTGGAAGCCTTCTCTGGAATTGCTTTCTGGTAAATTTTCCTGATCAACAAGTCCAGCGTGGTGTAAACAAGTTTTTCGATCACAGCAAATGGGTCTCAAAAAAATTGGCGGCGTAATTTATTCAAATTAATTACGCTGGCGGGAAAATGGGAACAACAAGAATGCAATCCAGTTTCCGGCGGTGCTGATGTTGGGCATAGTGGGCATGGAATTCAACCGCGAATCGATGTGCAAACTTCGCACATTTGGCGTTGGTGCCCGGCCGATAAAACATGCGCCTTCCACCAGTGCCAATAATAAAACGGGCGCAATACGATGGGTATATAGAAAGATAGAATAACAGTAGATCAGCTGCCATTATCTCTTCAGACAATCGCCGGCTAGCTGCTGCCCTTCGTAGGAGAGAGAACGTTGAGGATCGTGGAGAATATGGGCTCGGACTGCGCAAGATATGTTTACGACTCTGAGTTATGAGACCAGTGGCTCTTTTGCTACTTGGATGTCTCCAGTCTCCACGCAGCGCAGGCGCGCGTCTCGAGTGGCATTCGATTTGGTCATCTGCCTGTGTCATTTATTCGCGATATTTATACAGTAAATCAATTTTTACTGCAATTGCAAATTGTATGCCGATTCAAATATTCACGACGTCCCCATGGCGATACCATTTCACTTAACGCCGAGATTTATCCGTTTTGCACCGGTGGTTTAATTATTTCTGAATTACCAGTCGCAAAAAATGTGTGTCAATTAAGAGTTACGACCTCGGAATTATTTATCGTCGTACATGCATACGTCAATCGCAGGGCGCGCAGCTAATTGTTATTCGCAACTCAGTTTCAGGGCCTGCTTGAAGATGGTCGGCACGAGCGATGCGAACATCGTGGGCAAGATCTTCTTCAACATCGTCCAGACGAAGTGTTTCGTCATCAAGAAGAAGCCCGTGTGCAAGGAGCTCACCTGGTGGGGCAAATGCGTGAAGAAGAAAAGCATCAAGCAGGCGGTGCTGCGTTCTAATCCTCGTTACAAATAGCTTCCACTACGGATGCTAATCCTGATTGCGATTACCTACGTACACTTAGATTAAGTCTTAAAACAATTTGATTTCGATATACCTCATTTGTGGGTTGTGGGCGGATGGTACCCAATGCAGATCAACCCACACAAGCATTATCAAGTCATGATATTTTCAATTCTTGACATCGCCGTGTTGTGGTTTCTATCTCAATACATCGATAAAGATATTTATATTTCAATGTACAAATGGTTTATATTTTTTTAATGTCTCGTTGCTTTGATCTTAGCTAGTTTCATCTGTGTCATTCATTACATTGTACGAAACAACAATTAACGGAATCCGTCAATCAACGGAAATGATTTACTATTTCAACTGTTTTATTCGTTCGTAAAAAGCGAAGGTACTTTGTAAACTAATATTTATAAAAACAAAAATGAATTTTACGAGAAACTGAGTAAGCTGTAATGTTATCACGAAACTACAAAAAGCACATTAATGCATCCTAGGAAATCATTGCCAAAGTAATGCCTACCTTGTACTGAAAAAGTGTTATTACATTATACCATTGAAACATTGCACGAATCTTGTTGCATATTGTATCGTGTCAGTCTTGGCCAAATTGTATACTACTATTTTCACTAGGCATCCTGATATTGGAACACATGTGTAATTGGTAAATCTTTAGCATATCAGGTGTTTTGAATGTATAGTATGATCGTAATCTTAAGTTTGTCGATATTTTTGTGAAATTTGAAGCGTTTTCGTGACAATGTCTTTGTAAAATGCGAGTGCCAAACGTGAATCTCAATCAAATAATGACAATATTGAAAAGCTGGCACCTCGTCCAACCAATTCGCTGTATTTACCGCTAAAATGGTAAATATTTGCTCTTGCACGCCATACATTTGTATGTTTGTAAATAATTAATGTCAACTTAGAGCTACCATCTCTAACTGTTAGTTATAACGTGTCAGATGTATGAATGAAGTATTAAACTAAATTCTAGAGTGTCTAATGAAAACTGTGTTTTAATAACCTACTTCTCTTATTCTCTTATTTTTGTATTTTTGTTAGAACTGGGCATTTTCAGTATCTAACTGTTCTAACTGAAGTAGCAGATGAGCAGATGACAAACAAACTCTTCTTTGCTTCCCTCGCATTCTTCAGCTGTTTTTCATCGAGTGCATGTTCTACTTGAGCTTCCATCTCCTGCTTAATTTGCTCCTTAAGTTGGTTATTCTGTTGCTGTAATTCAGCTTTGTATTTCTTCAGGTTCATCATTTTGATGAGGACCTTGCTGTAGTATCGCCAAAAATTCTCCATCTCCTTGACTTCAGCATAATACTTGCCTAGATCGGGCTGCTCATCTAAAGTGATGGATGTAACGTCGTCAATTTCAGGACTCGAAGGCTCTCCAGCAAACTGCAATTGCTCCTCGTCGAGATGCGACACTGTGGCGAATCGTGTAGCAGCTTCTGCTTCGGTCTCAAACTTGCGACATATTAACGATAATTGCAATATTTTCTCACCCTTGACCAACTGTTTCTGAAGCTCTTGAATGACAGAATTTGAGGCTTGTGATAATAATTGTATATTGGCATCATCCTTTTGCAGATTCTTGAAGGTAGTTGCCTTATACTTAAGGGAATCACACTTTAGGGTGGTGATATATTCTTCTAAACGTTGAATTTCTAGATCTGTGTCATTCTGCATCTTGATAAACGTCTTTTCAATACTATCTAGTTGTAACTGTGCGTTGGTAATTTGCAGTTCATTGTTTTTTATTTCTTCTGAACTCTGAGCATCTAATGAAGTCAACTCTGCAAGATGTGCTCTTCGGATATCATTTTTCTGGACGTAATTTTTGAGAAATTTGCCAATTTCAGTCCACAGTTTGGTGATTTGCTTTTCTTTTTCGCTGCGCATATCTTTGAACTCTTTCGTATTCTGCAAAAATCCACATTTATCCTCCACTTTATCCACGCAATTCTGGTGACAACATAATGGTAATTGTATATTTTAATCGTGCTTAATTAGGCGTTTGTCGGAAAAATCTAGACCACGAGTGCATCAACGGAAAGTGAAATCGAAACGTTTCATAATGTCTTTGACATATTAATTGATTTCCGTTTCCTCTTCATTATACTAACATTACTCCACTGCATATATAAATTTATCTCTGAACTCACGCATGTCAATTGTATTCAACATGTCTGCATCAAAACCCGCTCAGCTAACCATGCTGATTCTAATGGTGGCATCTACTAATGTGAGCGAAAGTTATAAATTGACCACATGAAATAATCTTAACAGTGATCTGAAATTTAGAGTCTTGAGTGTGGCATTCTTCTCAACGACACTGGGAAAAACCTGTCACAAGTGATTACTACCTGCCTGATACCAACAATTCCAGTGGTTGAGGAGAAGCTTGAAAATGTCACCGTGGTCATGAATACTACAAGCGAGGACGATCCAGAAGAACCAGAAACACATGGTTAGTACGCCAGCAGGTGTTAAACGTGGTTGCATCTGTAGAAATAACACCGATTTGTTTAATTTCTTTCCAAATAATCTACTACATGAAGGTCCCAGAAGAGGCTTAAGAATTCGCCGGGAAACTCCAAATAAAACAACATCAACAACAACTACAAACCCACTTCTACCTGTTTCTAAACACAATGGGAATAAACATAATGTTAATGAAGCTGCAAAATGTGTGGTACATTGTATAATGACCTCATACAATATGGTAATTTTTGCCTTTCTTTAAATAATCCTATTCTAATCAATTTTTCTTGTATCTATGTTTTAGATTGGGAGTAAAGGTTACCCCGAATTGACCGGAGTTGCTGCAAGTCTAATAAAAGGCATAAGAAGTCGGGAGTTACGAGATTTCCTTCAAGATTCAGTGGATGAGTGTTTCCAACAGCTTTCTGAAAGTATGATCTTTGAAGAGTTGCACTGTTAGTCCTAAACTAATGATTGCTTTTCTCCAGGTGTCGACCTGGACTCCTGTACGTATTCTGCCCGATTGGCAACATGTCTGGCTGACAAAGCGAGATTCAATTGCGTCGAATGGCCAGTCGGCGAATTACCATTTCCTCATAAATTTTAATCACGCGCATTCGGTTACGATTTACTGAATTACCTCATAATCCCAGACCTAATTCACTATTATTGCACAAACTGCTAAATAAAGGTTCTTAAAATTCACCGTTTGGATTTCGTCGTGGGAACTTTTGAAGTAGTTGTCGTGGTTATCCCGTAGCTCAGCTTTGAACTTCTCGTCAAATTGGTAACAGAGCGTTTTTAAATGAACTTCTTGGTCTAAAGCAGCTTCTTGGATTGTGGCACGTTCGGTAATTGCTTCTTTAATGCATGCTTCAACTTGCTCATTATACTCTTCATGCATGTCATCTAAAGCTTGCTTACTAAAATCTTAGCAAATATGCTGTAATATCATCAGGACATAAACTGTAAGTGTATTGTGTAAAAATACCTATTATTTTATTGATATAGTTCAAGTGAGACTGTAAATTGTTGGTATATTGTTCTTCTGCTTCTTGTACTTCTGCAAGAAGTTGTGTTATGGTTCGGTTTTTGAAGTTCAAAACTCGATCAACATATTCCTTCATATGAATTACTTCTTCTTTCATTTCAGCGCATTTTGTTTTCCTTAGAATTTGATGCCAATTTTCATTTAGTTTAGCAATATTTAGCCTGGCGAAGGCATCTTCACGTTTGATTTTGTTTTTTAGAAAAGTATTGATTAATTGTTCTTTTCTTCGACGGACTTCTAATTCTTGATCTGCTTTATGTTGCAGGTATCGTTGTCGTTCTTCTTCCGACATTTTAGCTAGCCGGTTGGCCAAATTCTTTTTTTTGCCACCCATTTAGCCAAGAATTTAGAATTACGTTTTAAAATGCTTAAATAAAACTATGAACATCTATGGACTTTCAGGCTTTTGGATGACTGATGCAAATATTGATTTAATAAGTCAATTGAAAGCGTTGGTTTCATACAGATAATTTGTAAAGTTTGATCAATAACACATATCAAAACATTTCTTATAAATATGGAGTCTGACTACTCAGAAGACAATTTCAATTCAACATCATCTACGGATGAAGCAGTGTTACTAGCATTCAAATTAAAAATCTTCAGTAAATCTACTCCTTTGTACAAAAATCAAATCAAGAAATTTCAGGATTTGGTGACAAGTGACCACCCAATTGAAAATATTATCAATGGCACAGAAAAAATTAAATTTCATACAAACATCATCGTTGCAATTATTAACAACTGTATCACACAAATTGCAAACTTTGTAAGTTATATACAATACAAGAATTCTAACAATTGAAGTATTGCTGTGCCTCAAATTTTTAATTCCCACGAATTTACTAAAATATACTTGGTGCAATTACAGCCGCATATGGAAGCTTTATTGAGATTAATTAGAAAGCTTTCTGATATCTTCAAGCACGACATGGGAAAGCCAGTGAGTAATAAGTATGATCACACGGATCATCTCCAGAGTCTCTACCAAATGACACAAAAACGACAAAGTTGCATTAATAGTAACTTAAATTCCTTTCATTTGCAGCATTTTAACAAGTTTTTAAGATAGTATTGCGTTACAGATATATCTGAGGACCTTGATTCGAAGACGCAGGAGCACAACAAGTTTACGAAAGAGAAGACCAACCATATGAATCGCACTTTACAGAAGATTGACTTGGCTAGAGGTTGCCTGGAGCAAGACATATGGCTTATGGCGTAAGTGAATACTAATTAAACATGAGACAAGCCAAAAAGAATTATTAATAATTAATTTTAGATTTGATTTTGAAAGAATAAACACTTTCAAATCTGAAGAGAGTGCATTGCGAATGAAAACAAAGAATGACTTATTTAAAGCTCTCACCAGGAAATTTAATATGGCCATGCACAGTAACAAGAAGGAGGAAAGTTCTTTAAAGCACAGGAAGCAGAAGTTGGATTTGCAGTTATCTGAGTGGATTGAAAAATACGATGTGGATATTGGGCACAGAGAAGAGGAATTACAGAGGCTCAATTTAAAGTGCATTCATTATTTTTATGTTTTTATTGGAAAGCTTTATGTAATTTTATTTGCAGGTACAAAATATCTTCAGCTGAATTCACCGAATTGAAAGCTGTAATGAATGAGCACGAAATTCTATATATTAAATGTGTTCATGAGAGGACCACCGAAGAAAAACGCCTCTTTGACATGAAATTACAAGCTTTAATGTACGCCAGAGCAGCTAAAACCCTCCAAAGAGCATGGCGTACCCATCGGGCCCAACAAAAACGCAGAAAGCGCAAAGGTGGCAAACGAAAAAAAAAACACTAATCAGTGTACCCATGGTGTGTTTGACAATTTAGAAAACGTCATTATACACATTTCAATTTCACCTACATCTACTACAACCATTTTTGTGTGATATACAAAGCTTACACCCCTTTTTATTAATCATGGCCTTCGCACGCAGATTACCCAGCGACTCCTCCATGGATTCATCTCAGGATCTTTCGATGGAGGATTCTGTGATCAGCACGGTTGAAGAACCAGACACGTATCATATACCTAAGAAATTTCCTTACCTTGATGCTGTTTCAAAGTTCATCAAAATCAAGCAGGATTCAAAGTACGACATGAAACCGTCTTGGTGTAAGATGAACGTGGATTACATTTCAAAGAATAAGTTGGATATGGAAATATTAGCTGATCGAGTTAGGCTTCTTGCACAAAATGCAAGAACTTTTGCTCAAATAGCGGTAATGTTGATCGGATTATTAGAAGATTATTGTTTATTGTTAAACAATGGGATTTTGTAGACTGCTTTACCATCCCTGATTGATAACGATGGCAAATTACTTCACAAATGGATGCCCGCCAAGGATGCCAATTTTGTTATAAAATGCATGAAGAAAGTGGAAGAGGATGTAAAAAAGGATCAAGGACTTCGTGTTGATAAATGTACGAGGCACATCTTTCGAATTTTGTCTATGAACAAATGTCTTCCAATGTATGTTCAGAAGTACCCACCACAAATGCCCCAAGTTTACAAGGCGATCCTAGATGGTCTAGATGAGTTTGTTTTTTATGCTGCTAAACATGTAGAGTATACAGCTGCTGGCATGGTGCAAAAAGAGAAGAAAATGCGAGCGCTCTTCGAAATGATGCATCAACGTCGAGTTGAATTGAAGCGGCTGAAGCGTGCTGTTGATGCAAGCATGAGAGAATTCAATAACAGGATGAACCGTAAACTGGCACAGATTGCTGAGAGACAGCAGGAGCTGGATGATACCTTGGAAATGTTCAGAAAGCTGGAATCAGCTTGTCTGTATGAATAGAGCAAACTTTAATTGTTGTAATGTTTACAATTTAGTGTTTTAGGTTGAAATCGGATAAATATCTGTATCAAACTGGGGAAATAAGTTCTGCATTGCAGGAAGTGCTTTCGGATGACGCAATTAATGCGAGAACAACTTATGCCTATACCCTAGATGCACATTTAAATGAAGAGAAAATGTTGCGGACGCGGAAAATCAAAACCGAGGCTCAACTGAAGATGTGGTTGACAAAGTATGATGGTGACGTTGGCGAAAAGCAACATATTCTTGATGAAATGACAGAAGGGTAAATAAAAAGACTGATTAGCCAGAGAATGCTTTACTGATAATCTTATTTGTTGTAGGTTTGAACGAGAGAACTTGGAATTCCAAGAATTGGAATGCTTGATGATTGAACAGGAAACAGTTTACTTGCGATTAATTGACGAAGAAAATAATCGAATGATGGACAGTATAAAAGATAAACTTCATGCTATTGCCGTTAAAATTGCAGTTAGGACCTTACAAAAATATTGGCGAATTTATTTGAAACGTAAATTGTCTCGTAAGTTAAATTATTTTCAGGTGAAAATTCTCTATTAATTATACATACACCTCTTTTTTCTTCAGGTAAATTATCAAAAGACAAACGCAAACGACAAAAAGGAGTCAAGAAAGCTAAAGCATCACCGGAATAATTCAATTTTTGTATAAATTTCTATTGTTAAAAAACAACCTGGGGTAGAAAACAATTTACGCTTTTCTGAATGTGTTAATATCAACACCTCCAATAATAGGCCTTTCTTTCGTGCTGGGCATAAATGAATAAGCTCTTCGAATCATTGCCCCTTCCTTCTTCCGTGTCAAAGTTCTTCCACTTTCTACTTCCTGCAGAAGTATCTCCAACTGCTCTTTACGTTCATCTGAACTCTTGGTCTTCATCAGCGCCAGTTCCAGTTGATCATCTAGCTGCTTTCGTTCCTTTTGTAGCGTTTCTAGTTTAACGAGAGCGTCTGAAATACGCAATGAAACTATTATTATTTGTGATACAATTTATTTAGTATAAAAACCCACACCTTGTAATTCTAACTCATTCTGTTTCTGTAGTCTTTCATACTCTTGCCTTTTCTGAGCTTCCTCCTTTAACAGTGCAACCTGCTTTGCTTGTAACGTTTCCAACTCTTCCCTCTTATCCCATTCCTCAACCAATAACCTCGCTTGTAATGCTCTGACAATTTCTTCATCCCGTTTGGCTTGAGTCTCTTCCTCGAGCAGTTTCTCCAACCGATCTTTGATCAACTCCATCTCCATCAACTTCTTAGACTCCTCTTCAACCACAACCTGCAGTTCTTTTGCTTGGCCTTCAGCAAGCTGTCGAGCTGATTTCTCCTTCTGAAGCTGTTGCTCAGCTTGTTGAATTTCCTGAGTTCGTCGTTGTCGTCTTCTGCGTCGTTCTAATGCTTGCACTCTATGGTAGGACTGTTTCCCACCGGAATATTCGATTGCATACTGAATTGCAGTGTGCCATTGTAACAGGGTCATATGATCTTGAGTTGCTAACTCAAAGTTACCATCAATTGTATGAAGGATGAATTTGAAGTCACTTTTTGGTTCAACTCGATTCCCTGGTTGCAACATGATGGTTCCACATTTGACTTTATCGAATGCTGATTTATAATAACTTAGTTCACAGGGACGTAGGACAAACCAGTATTCTTTCATAGTTGGAAAAATATAACCGCGTTTGCTCAAAGAACCTTTTTTAATGACATCTTCGATGAAGACCTGGTATAAATCATGTACAGCTTCTACAATCGCTTGTTTATCGATGACTTGTCCCAAGCAACGAGTTGCTAGTATACTTAAAAATTGAGGTAACGGGAAATTCCCCATAGAGACACATAAATTCGTGAAATCTTCCTCATCCCAAGGATTTCCGAGTGATTCTGAAAGTTTCTGGGCAATCATCTCCACTTCAGATGGTGATAGTAAAACATGCCACTTATTCTCATCGTCCACAGATAACTCAGCCAAGAGGCAGAATATTCGGAACAACTTATATACTGATTCATCGTCGAATTTGCTTTTTAGGAGACTTAGAAACTTTTTTCGACACACCAACCAACACACTTCCGCAATTTTTCCTTCACAGCGACGTAATTCACTCAGAGTATTATTGAGCGGAATCGATGCAAATACTTCTTGTATTAAGTACTCTTGGTATTGAGCAAAGTCGAGCCATTGCGTGTCTTTGAATTGATCCAGACCTCTTTCCACTCCGTGCAAATCAAGCAGCGTTGCAATGTTGGCCGTCAGCACCTGAAATGCGCGCTGCATTAGTGTCAAGGTAAAATACATCAAGAAAAAGTGCTACATCAACAATAGACCATATGCAATGAGCTCTTAAAGTCCAACAACAACTCCAACCGGGGACGACTTGATTTTGTATGCGCATTCAAAATGAATCAAGGCAAATAAATATCAACTTAATTCTCCTATTATATAACAAAGAACAACTGATAAAACAATACAGCATGCATTATAATCATCCAAAAATGTAGGTTGGTGCAAATAATGATAGTCAAACAAGGTTCAATTTAAGTTGGGTTGGGTATTCATTGCAATGCACTTGAAGTTAGTGAAAGTGCGCGTTTGGTCAACACCTGTTCGGTTGAACTGCTAATATTTGAAAATGTCATGATAGTTGAGTAGTTTAAACACAAAAATGCGTCGAGGTCGACAGAAAATTTTATCACGTACTTACTTTTAGTTTTGACTTGGGCACTGATTTGTCTTGGGTTAATGATGAGAACGCCAGCGACAAGCATGCTGCGACGTTCTCGGACAACACTGCCATTTCGTAATGATTCACGTTGTACGGAATAAAGCAAACAGCAATACGCCCACCATGAACTTCACTGAGTGGCCAAACTGGCTGCGAGTGCGGAATAAAGTGAGTAATAATAATTGTCGCCTTGTATATATCAGTTTATCAGCGTTCCGTCTGGATAACGCCACGTAGTTTCAATAGACGACAAGTTGACGCTGATGGTCGCAGCGTGAATGGGCAGGGAATAGGAATGATGAAAAAATATTCTTCTTCTAGGTATATATTGATGGTAATTTAGACAAAATGGATATTGTGGTTAAAGGTTAATTGCCTAGGAACAAATCCCAGGCACAATAGTATACTGTAGAACTTAGCAAGTACTAAAACGTTTCTTAGAAAGAAATCATTGTGATAAACTTATTTATATTGGAAAGGATTTGGAAGTTGCAATTTGAAACAAACAATTTGGAGTATTCCTCGCTTATAATTATACAGATGTTATTTATTCTGCATGAAAAATAAGAAAAATGTAAATAACATAAACTTTGTGTTTGTTGTTTAGGTGGGAGATAAGAATAAGTTTTCTCAACCAGGGTATCGCCTTTCGTGTATATTATGTTAAAGAATGCAGTTTTAGCATGTTGTTAAGCAATGAATATCATAAGTTTGAAATTCGAAGATATAAAGCTACGTCAAGCTTTATCGTCATTTCACTTTTATTATTTTCCGGAGAATGACATCAAATTTGCAACAACACTTTGTTTTTCTTTTGCACGTGTGAAAATGATTTCTGATTATTTCAATAATTACTTAATATTTATGATGGGAATTTTTACATGTGAACTTAGCATGGGCGATTTTGTGGCATACCTAATAAGGGTACGGTCTACGTTGTTGTTTCAGGCAAATCACGTAACAATCATAAATTTTCCACGATGTTAGAATCGAATTCACCCAGATCAACAATCATAAAAATCATTTATTGGCTATTGTACTAGCATTAAGTTAGTAATACCATGTTGCCAATATAACATGCTACAAAATTTCGGTTGAAATTACATTTAATGGATTTCAATTTTAGGTACGCACAACAGACATAGGCTTGCAAATGTATGATTAATCTCTATTTCACTTCTTTTTTCTGTTACACTTTAGATTTTTGTTTTAAAGTTACTTGTTGACTACCATCCATAGATAGGCATATATAGATATAGCGGTTTTTTTTATCTTCTTCGTCCTTGTTTCCAATTCTTCAGAATCCAGAATAAGCCATGCATTTGTTAGAAAATTTGGGAACCATTGTTCTGGGCTTTTGTAAAGTATGACCGGTTTAGTTATTAAGCAAGATTAGAACACATTCTTTTAACTCATTTCCAATAATAGTAAGCAGAACTGTGACATTTGGTAAGACTCTGTGTCTGGGAGCTGGGGAAGGGTAGGGTTATGTATGGTTGACTCGAGGTTGTTGACGTATAATTTTTGCCGATCATATAGTTCTAGACCACCACATGTTGTTATTTTATTCCACCCAAAAAGTCTGGTAAAAATACCTTATCAAATGGTTCACTACAAATTCACCACAGGCCCATAAACCCATTTACTCGGATTACCTGAAAACGTATCAAAGAGGAATTTGTCGCATTCGAGTTCCATGAGTGGTTTGTTACCTGGCCAAAATTGAACCCAATTCAGTAAACAGAAGGTATGGGACAGTTTTGCAGTGCAAACAATTCATGTTACTAAGAAAAGCCTGGGCTATGTTCCGCTTGGTCCTATTAAAGGGACTTGTAATAAAGATATGGGTGGTCAGAAATACAGAACTATTAACGATTTCATGGCACTACAATAGCCAATAAATTTTGTAATTGATTTATGCTTTGTTGACTAGGTCTACTTCGAATCTAAAATAGTAGGATATTTATGAGCGAAACGTTGCAAATAGATTATTTTCAAAAGCAATGCAGTGGCTTTGAATCATTGAACAGATCGAAACATACACATGTTTGATATGCCTCGAAAACTTAATACGCACAATTAGGCCCAAAGCCAAACGTCCGCGATGATTCTGCATGGTCATTATTCTGACATTACGAGCTTTTTCTAACGCGCATTGCTAGCGTTTCATGCCCACGTCCACATAACGGTAGTAACCCCGCTTGAATAAAATATGAACGCATCGATTCGACACGGAACATTCTGCGCAGATGAACACATAAACGCCTGCGGCATTCTGGACACTGCTATCTACTGCTGTCCACTACTATTCACATTTTACTTGTCAGAGCACTTTTTTCACGATCGATTTAAATAATATAACATCCTTGTGAGGGCACGCGCCCCTCTCTTTTATAATCGTTTGTTGCCTGTTTTTAAATATAGAATGTCAACTCTACAGTTTTCACAAGCTGATGCCTCATGGAATTGTAAGCGTGTGAGCGAAGCTGTGTCATGCATGATGTTAATTCAACTTCAAATGTAGGGTAAACTCTTGGCGATGTTTAGCGTTCAAAGTGGACGTGATTAGGTGCTGGCTTGCTCGTTAACTCGCCACTTAAGTTGTTTTCAATCATTGTGGGCTATTTCGACGTACGCCATGATTGTGTATTGTACGGATTTCGCAACATAGGGCGGTTGGACATTAGTTTGTACTTTGTCGCCAAAATGATTCCGTGAAGGCTACGTGCCTTGCGAAAATAAAATGAGCGCTATTTGTTGCAGGTCTTGCGCACCCAAAATATGTGGCAGACAGCGACGCTTAATTAAAATTAATAATACGCAAACGTGCGCATCCTCACGTCGGGCTGAAACTAATAACGAAGTCGAGCGCAATATGTTCCCGTCTGGCGGGAGTGTCACGAGAATTTGGAGTCGCCGCCGCCGCCGCTGCACAGGGAGCTCATCCTCACGTCACAGCACACTACAGGATGCTCGTTACCTGTGTACGTGGAGCGCGTAATTTTGTTGTTGCTTTCGTCTGAAGTGAATATTTTCACACGACGAGCACACTATCTGAAATATAGCCGTTTGGGAAATATTTTCGAACGCTTTTCGAACTTGCTATAAACTTTTTCCGTGCGAATAGGTGATGCCGGTAAGCGCAAAGCGATCCGAAAAACGTCGCATCGCGAGGTGGGGGCGATGAGGAATTTTTCCGCATGGGTCTATAAATTTCCCTGCGTGCCGCCACCGGACATCGCATTCAGAAGACACTCCAACGAATACACTCGTTGCACCTCCTGTTCTCCTGCAAACACCCCGACAACTTGAAAAGTGATAGTGAAGTGCTATTTAAATAACGATGGCAAGTCCAACGCGCAGCACTAAATTTGGAAGATCACAAGAATCTAGGAATTAATTGCTTTTCCATCAACAGGATGACGATCAACAGAAAGTCGCAATTTTGCGCAAACTTTTCCAAATGTTTGACACGCAAAAGACTGGTTTCATCGAGACGTTGAAGATCTCCACCATGCTGAACACAATGGGGCACATCTTCGACGACGACGAGCTGAACAACCTTATTGGGGAGCATGATCCTGAGAAGACTGGAAAAGTGAATTTTGACAGCTTCTGCAGTATTGCTTCTCATTTCCTTGAGGAGGAAGACGATGAGTCCACAACACAAGAGTTGAAAGAAGCATTCAGGTAATCCATTCAGATACCAGACCAGAGAATTTATCACTTTATCAAAGTAACGATTTGAATTTCATGCATGCAGATTGTACGACCGCGAAGGTAACGGTTACATAACCACCGCCACTCTCAAAGAGATCTTGGGTGCTTTAGATGACAAACTCACCAGCAGCGATCTGGACAGCATCATTACGGAAATCGATACGGACGGATCAGGCACTGTTGATTTTGATGGTATGACATCTAAACCCCCAAACAATAATAGAATAAATTTGTAATCAGTATTTTTATGACGCAGAATTCATGGAAATGATGACCGGAGATTAAATCCAGTGCTACTGGATGAAAGCCTAGCCCGATACCTGGTAGTTGAAAATTGCTACTAAAATAATTAACAACTGAAAGTAATGTAATGACACTCAGTATGTATCCAAATTAAACGTGTAAAACTAAAATGGTTGATATCATATCTAATTTTCTACATCAACGGCATCCCAGTGATTACCACGGTTGTTGAATAATCATGATACTTCCTACATCGATATATACAAGTGATACACATGTGAAACGTAATTTAGAAATTAACAACTTTATTTGGGAATTAATCACACACAAGTATTCAATATAACATATTTTTTGCATTTTTATGCCTCTTCTGTGCGAGTATGTGTACAAACAATTTTATGTGTTTTAATAAAACGTCTTACCTAACGCACAAATTCAGTAATAATTGCATTGTATGATGTCTCATCTTGTAGCCAAGATGCTGACGCTCGCACCTACTTAAATTTATGCCTGTGTGCCGCGCGCAGCCTCAGTACAGGTGATTTATGATCTCGGATTTTTTTTGAACAAAGCTCAAGTTTAAAAAAGCCCAACTCTTCTTGCCATACACATACACATACATCGGGTTTGCTAATTACACAAGCCATGCTCTGCTGAGCTGTGATTTGCGTGACTAGTACATTTTCTGCTCTATTTGCTGACCCCAACACTGTGCAATCGACAAGGTCGGACGAAATCCCAGCGAATGGAAGGAAGGCCATCCTGCAGACTCCGAGGTAGAAGTTCCGAAAGCACGTGCGATAAGCGAGGCGCCAGTGGGAAATTTATTTGAAAAAAGTCGTGTCGCCTATTTTTACACCACATTACGAGCATATCTCATTTAATAATACAGTTTGAGTATATCTAGATGATGTGTTTAAAATGCGGTGTGGAATAAGTGGCGGTGTGGAAATAGCCGGCGGAATAGTAAAGTATTGAGGTGCCATCGTGTCAATTTATCGCTTCAGTAACGAAAATTAATGTCTCCCGCTACCTCAAATTTCCACAACTTTAATCATAAATCGTTCAAAGGAATTACGTTTTGCTTAATCATAAAAAACACATAACTGATTGATGGTCTCTGACGCCAGCTATTTAACATGTCGCCATGGGTGACTCAAGTATTGTGCAATGTTTGGAACAAATCAAGCTTAGAGGCCAAATAATAGTCATAGAAAATGTGTAATGAACTATAAATCACGTGGAAATGGGAAACATAGTTAATTTGAATCGTGTTCTTCGTAGGTCTTGAATAACGTCCAAGCAAATCCTAAAAACATCTTTTATGGTTCAACAGAAACGATTATAAAATGAAAGAATGCTAAATCGGCTTCGTTCTCATTTCCATTTTAAAAAGCTCGTTCATGGATTTGAAGGAATACTAATTGTTGATGTGCAGAGAGTAAGAATAAGAAAGTGATAGTGAACTAGAAACACACCAACAATTACTAAGTGATAATCTATTCATAACACATCACAAATTAACCTAATTAGATTTTGATAAATCCGCTACAAAATGTAAAAACTAATTCGTACCATATCTTGTACAACAATAGAGGAGTTCTTCGATGTCAAAATGTAAATATCATATTAATATGTTGTAATCCTTTACCTCTGAATTAATTTTTAACCTCATTTAGTTCTTCTTGTTAAATCAATGTTTACATAACTCATAGACAAAAGCAAACATAGCCGTGATAAAACCAATACCCAATATTGCAAACGTTGTCGCCATTTGCTCCACACCCAACACTTTTATCTCCAATTGGTTGGGATTAAGCAACTCTCGGCGATTAGTAATCGCCTGCATGAAATTGATATGATCATCAAAATAGTTAATAAACCCACCTCCTCGAATCCACATCAGAAGTAAATTAACCCGTTCCCACATAGGGTGTCCTTTAGTAAAGAACAACACGGTAAAATCTGTAAGAACGGTATTATCTTTGATGGGGATCATTAACTGCTCGCCTTTTTCACTCATGTATGTATCAAATGTAAGATACCTCAAGATTCTTGCAGTTGTCATTGCAGCCATGTCTTTTTTGTAGGCCACCCTGTTCCAGCAACTGATCAGGTTACAAGGCTCATAGTGCTCCATAATATATTGTCCAATTGCATCGCCCGCATAAGTTTTAGCCAATTCAACATGAACCCCAAAGTGTAAACCGCGTTGCCATATTTCAGAGATACTTTTGATTGGTTCTTCGTAAGTGATATGGGTTAATGAAGCGGTGAGATGACTGAGCCAAGTGATGCTCACTATAAACCCAAAAATCCATGAGGACAGATACATCAGCTTAGTTGGTAACCTCTTAGGTGCAACTGGAATTGATAGAGACAAAAACAGAAGGAATGGTACCTCCACAGAATACCAGGTTGCAAAATATCTTCCTTTCTCAGTGATCCTCCCAATTCCTTGCCAACAAACCAAAGATATTATTAAGATGACCAATATGCCGTACCATGCTTCAGCAGAGAATATTAAAATGAATGAATTCCAATTGGAAATGGGTACTGGACATGGTACAGCCCAGATTATAGGGTCTTCAGTATAGGAAAACGTGTATTCAAAGTCAATTAGAGTATTTGGATCTCTCAAATGGAAATGCCCAATAACATAATCGGTCTTCTTATCTTTAAGAATTTTAAACACACCACTATAACTTCCATTAGAGAATGCAATACCCCAATCATAGCGAGGTTCCAAGTCAAAGACTAAATCCATTCCCAGTTTCTTGCCAAGAACATGGATTAAGTCCATATCAATTCCAGTTTCTTCTTCTACAGAGATAACATAGGGATTAATTGTCACTGGTGTGACGTACACCGTAGAATTTCTCCATGCCATGGGTCTTTTATTGTAGAAGGCGTTTTCTTCTGGTACCTTGCCAATTTTAACCACGTTCAAATCAGGATTATTCAAGTCTTCCATTGTGTACGGGATGTATGTGTAGATATCTTGAGCATCAGTGACAATTATGACATCAAAGACATAATGTTCGTAGAAACTGTTGATCATAGACTGTAGTCGGTCAATTTGTCCTAGATAATAGACTATAAACTTTGCTTGAGGGTGCCAGGTTACCAGACTGTGCAGAAAATCCAGTAATGTTAAGATATTTGGCGTTGACATGAAGATTATATAGAGAAATGGCTTGCCAAAGTTGTCAAAAGATTGATATGGTATTTTTTCGTTATAGATGATTATTGGTTCTTCAAAGGTCTTGAGAAAATATTCGTAGTAAGTTTGTAATTTTCTCTCCCCACTGGAATTGTCATTTTCACGTACAACTGCGACAAACTTAAACGGTTGAATGTTGATTTTATGAAGTCGTTTTATCCATGATGTAATAACATCAACATTTTCTAAGTCGTTTTCTGCTCTTAAAATCAACGCAGAACTTTGCACCAGAATTAAAAGAGAGAACATTACGATGTTTATTATCATCTTGTTCAAGTTAAGCAACAGTTATAAACACAAAACTTTATCAATTTATACATTTTATAGCCTAATAAATTATTCTCTTTGTGGACTGTGATTGCATCAACAGCAGAAAACGGTCTGATTTATTTGACGACATAAACTTTATTAAACATTTAGTTTGTATAATTTACCAGAATCACGAATCGAACGAATTCATAACTAAACAAAGAATAAGGCAAAAGGCCCTATAAGCCCACTGTTGTTTACATGGATGTGGATGTAATATTCGAAGAGATACAAGATAAAGCAAAACTAACAACAGTGGGATATCGAAATATTGAGCGAACTGTTGCGGATGCATGGACTAAGGCTAATTAAGGGTATTTAGTAGTGGTAGTATTGGCGGTGACAGAAAACGAAGTCAAAATTAATAGAACAAGTAGAACAGTGAAAAATACCTGGGACTGATATCTATTAATATCTAGAAAGACTGGATAAGAAGTAAATACTTAGAGCAGAATATGTTATTCAAACAAACTGTATCATGCATTGAATAAATATGTAATAAATAGAAAAGAGATTAGCACGCAAACGTACCGATGTACACCAGTGCATGGTAGCGTAACATGGTCGAGAAAACAAAGAATGAAAAGTAAAATCAATGCGTCAGAGATGAAATACATAAGGAAAGTGGAAGTAGTAACTATTTTACACAAAGTAAGGCGCGAGGTGATTAGGGAAGAATTGTTAGTGGAAGGAATAGAAAAGTGTACCGAAGGGCGACAACTGGCATGGTGAGGGTATGTACAAAGGAGGAAGAAAAATACACAATCAGGAAGGTACGGAAAACAAGAACCCAAAAAAAGAAAGAAAAAACAAGGTGCAAAGATGGCGGAAAACAAAAAGAACTGGAGAGGGTGAAAGTAGAATGAAAGAACCCTACACCCTAAAGCGTAGAAAGAGTGCGGGAGTATAAATTTTTGGACCATTTAATTTAATAGAAAACAACTATAAATAATTTAATACGTTAAAACGTTAAAACCTGTTGTAAATATGGAAAATAGTATATGTCAAGAATAAATAATTTCAAGACCAATTGGAAATAGATATTAATTTTACCAATTTACGTGCATCTGTTACATCAAAGAAAACGTCGCAATACAGAGTTTAATAGCTTCCCATAATTTATATATTATATGTATATAGTTGGAGAACCGAACTCTGTGATATATCAAAATTTAAATTTGTTTTAGTGCGCTATATAGTCGCATATATATATATATATACTCTAATTAAAACCAGTTGTACTTTTAATACTATAGTTGTATATATTCCAGGCCAACATGATATATACTTCCTTCCACTTCAAGAACAAAGTAGTTAACAATCCAAATACAAAAACTCCCGTAGAGATTGGAAATTCGTCATCAATGGCATTGTATATAGAAATATGAGAGAGTTTTCAAGTGGTAATCAATCGTCATTGATCTTTGGTTGTAGTTTAGTCCGTTCACGTACACTGGTAGTGACACATTATAACATTTAATATACAAGAATTGTATTAGCATTTCAATGTTTCTGTGTATTACGTTATTATGTATATGAAGGCACGTTGAAACAGCTGTGTCAAAAAATTACATTTTTAAACTCTAAGTTCTCTAAATAAAATTGGTTGTAACAATTGTGTTATACAGTGGCAATATTTGATATGAAGTTTGCAAAACGACTTTATACCAAGTTCGGAAAAATGTCCATATGTCCACAGTTTATTCAACCAGACAAGAGTTTTTTAAATAGAGCAGAAAGTAACCTAGAGCGTATTGAAGAGTTGACACTTGTGCACTGAAGATGACGTTGTCGCTTCAGTGGTTGCTGTAGGTGCTTGTATGCCTCCGTAGGATTGATAAAGTCGCTGCATGATCGGAGTTATCCCCACCACTCGTACGTTAAATATAAAGCAAGCTCTCACTGCAACACAGTCTAGTCTTCATTCCGCTCTCTTTCGGGTCGGTTTATGCTCTGGTATAAATGGGACCCTGACACATAGTCCGTTTCGTATTTAATAATTAAATTTGGTTCCTTCATTGCTTAGTTGAATAAACCATTGAAGATGTTACAGAGGGTGTCCATCTAATCACTTTTTGGACATTTGAATAAATTTGACATTCTCTGATATAGTTAAATTCGGAGAGTTGCAGTGTTGCCTCGGTTATCTCAAAAAATATGTCTTAAAGTATTATATACGTACGAAAATATTTACCTACAGAAGTAAACTTCGAAATTCTTTTTCTATAAGGTTTCATAAATTCTTAATTTAATACCTTTTTGCTTGGACACATCCACAGTGCGAATGGAAGTACTTTGAATCCGACAACACTACAAACTCAGTGGTCAGAATTCCACAACAATTGAAGGAAATTCCTAAAGCACCTTGAACGTCATATAAAGTGGGTATTGCTGTACAGGAAGCGGATTTATAAAACGCCAGTTGCCAGCCGCGTGTACTTTCGCCAACTGTCTTTTCGGGATTGTTTTCGCTTCTTGCTAAACCGCCAATAATTCTGTAATAATTTTGCTGCTGTTTGTTGTTGCCAGTACGTGCAATTCCTAACGTATGGTATTTAGAGTGCGAAAATCATCTAGTTGAGATATAAATAGAATTCACTTGTTAGTCTTGTGTATAAATATAGAGAATGCGGCACAGATCACCAAACTTGTCCCACATTGATAAATCGTTGGGAATTGTTGTGGAATTGCAAAGAGATGCGATGCATAACATATGCGAGAAATGTAGTGGGTGAAGTAGATGTGGACAACCGCGGTAAACAATCATTATATATATATATATCAATCATCTAGTATGGTCCAATTCAAAGACGTCGCCAAAGTCGAAGCAATGCACGATTAATTCTAAGTATTGCTGGCAAACACGTTTAGGAATGAAAAAATGTTGGAATTTCAAAACAGAATTTCCACTCGTGGGATTGCAATTTGGCATTGTAATTCGGAGTCATTCAGTTTTATCTATCGTTCTATAATTTACCACCCACCCATTTTGTTTGGTCAAATTTAGCTCTGCGAAACGTTTGGTATACAAATAAGTATACAATGTGTATAATAAATTATTTAAAAAATACTTTTGTCCTTTGGAATCTAAAATGTTACATCACTACTGATCACTAATTTATAATTTGTATAAAGTTTGGAAATGTAGAAGAATAAATTTCGATATTTCTTGCATCGTCAGTTACGTTCGCAAATATGTTCATTATAAATTACCTTAAAGTTTATATCTGGAATAGGCAAACAAAGGAAAGTGTGAATGTCTATTTCGAGTTCTTCATCCTCTCGTTGCCATCGCTGTGGTGCGCTTTGGGCTTCTTTTTAATCCGCACCTCCTCCGAATGATGTTCGTTGCTTTTGTTCTCGCGGACTTTCTGACTCAACTCCTTGCCTCTCGAATGGCCATCCTTGTGGCGCTTGTCCTCTTCGATGACGATGTCCAGCTCAGATGGTAGTGTCGCCTAAAAGCACACTGATTAGTCGTCTGCTCCTGAATTAATACAAAGTTGAAACCCAGCGCTGCCTGAATGATCCAAGCTCGCAAATTAAATCGCTTGGCACTGGCTCAACTTTGCACCAGCTTAACTTGCATGAATTAAAGCGTAAAATATCCCACTATGCCAATGGCCACGTATATATCGGTGTCTACCAAACGCAACGCAACAGAGGGTGGACGGGAGGACAATCTCTACGCTCAACAATTACGTGTCCGCCTTTACACTTCATTTCCAACTCAGTACACACAAACTAATCACACACTACTATACTATTAACGAGCTAGGAACATAAATGGCGACACAATGCGCTAGTTTGGCAAATGGCGAACGTACACTAGGTGTCTGTCTGTTAGCATGGACATGGTGTGCTAAGAGATTTTTGGTGGTAAGTAGATATCAGCTACATCACTGTGCCATACAACTAGCAAGCAACTACCGTTGCTTGAAAATATGACTTACCACTAGCCTCATCCACAAGCTGACATTTGATCAACTCAAAAAAAGGTCGCTTGAATGCAATGTGGCGTGTTTGCAACACATTTCACGAGAATTTACTCTAGGGGTTGCGTTTATTTGGTTCTCACATAAAAATACTCCAAAGTTAACAATAAAGTCACTTACGTATATGTTTTGTACCAAACATGGACAGTTCGAGGAGGATTTGTTAATTAATCAAATATTTGGTGCTACCCAGGTTGGCACATACATTTGGCTTAATGAAACTTTCGGAGTTAATTAAACTTCCGCACGTTTAGGGTGGTATCCTTGGTATAATGCTATTTGTGATAAAATTTGATTTTGATATTTAATTTTGTTAACCCAAGGGCTTAATTTCCTAAGATTCATACCCAATATTGCTATTTAGCGAAGGGTAACCCTGAACAAAGCTGTTTTGTACACTTGATTAGAAAGCCATATTTTGGACAGTCAAATAAATCTTATAAAAACAATGGTTTTAAATAAAGTCAACCTACAGGACTTTATTTGATGAAACAGATGTATTTGGTTCAGATAGGCGATATTTTGAATACATCCATGCACGGACAGAAGAAGTATTTTCTTTTAATTCATGGATGGATAGAGATGTTTTTGAGGATACGCTTTTTTAATTATGGTACATGTTTTGAACATTGCAGTTTGCAATATTGGAGCGTCCCCTCCCGTTTGGTCTTTGCTAGGTTATGTAGGATATTGCAATATCATAAAAACAGTGAGTATGAACTTTTAAAAATTAACTATCAAATTTTCAAATATACTACATCTATTTTTGTTTTGTTATCCCTAGTTCGATATGTTCTGATTTTCTGTAAGCTTGGTCCTGTCTACAATCTTACTCACTTCCTTTAAAAATATAGACAAACTCTATAGGAACATCAATTGCAGGTCTTTACAGTATTTTAGGAATAAATAAGATGCTTTGTCTAATCCGCAATATCCAATCATTCTCATCATGAAATATATCATACTTAGTTTGGTCTAAAGTTTCTTCATATTACACAATTTCCTTAAAAGTTACTTTGCACCACATGCCATCGCTTCCTTCGAATTCCATCCGCTCCTCGCGTGTCAAAAGCTATATAAAAATATAAAAATGCTTTGGACTCAGCTGCGAAATATTCTGTTCTGTGGTGTAAATTGATCAATTAAAGTACTTGGGTTTATCGAATGAATCTTCTTGATATGTCAATAAAACGTATCCTAATCCTTTCGATTTGGCCTAGAAAGAAACAAACCAAACGTACTGCATGAGTAAAAAATTCATGTTTCGTCCACGATGTGATTGGAAGTGTGCTACATCGCTAAACAACACCGATGCAAATCGGATGCGCTTTGCACGCGGATTTGTGACCTGTGACCTGGGGGCAGTGAATCGAAAGAGTTAATCCGACAACGCGTGGGCTTCGGATTGACCCACTCTGGCTTATTGTTAAAATTGCCAATAACGCAGCTGCCGAGTGGGAGACAACAAAAATCGATAGCAACTTCGATGAGTCGGGCTTGTGTGATATGATATTGTTTTGAAGGATGTCTTCTGACAGTTCAATTATGAAATAGTTATTGAATGTCTAACAAATTACAGTGAAGTGAACAGGAAGGAAGCAGACAAGAAAATGCCATCCAAGTGCCCTATTTTTGCGTAGGAAGTGCTCCAAAAGCAAATTTTTCTGATAACTATTAATTGCTGTCGAATTGATGCCGATGAAGTTCATGAAAAACGTAATATTACTAATGACATTACTGTCAGGAGTTTAATATTAATGCTGAAGAAATAAAGTGTAAATTAAAATTGCAATCTCAATTACAGTACTGCTTTACTAGCGCCTTTCATAATAAAATCGCAAAGCGTACGGTCCCTTGGATGTAAATATTACACTTCATCAAAACTGACCTTCATTAGTGAATACTTTCAGCGATCATTTGAAAGATATTGCGCTAGTCGTATAAATAATGCTCTGTCTAATGCACATGGGGGCGAGGTGTACATGCCGCGTAAACCTGAAAAAGTGCTGCTCGGCTGGCGTCATCTCAAGCCTTCGAAATTGATTGAAAGTGAAACATGTGAAGGAGTGAAACGAGTAGTCCCTGGTGGATTTCGGGTGCTTCTAGGGAGCTCTAATCTTACTGAATGCAGGTAGTGTTGAATCGACTTGCAGACCAACTCTGTACTGATCAGTGATTGATAGGTATCCATGTGGTCTAGGTGACAAAATGAAAACCGCCGATACATCAATAGAGGACTTACGACACTCGATTGCGATTCAATTGGAGCCGTCCCTCGCACTACCGCTGTTGATGGTGCTGTGCGATGATCTTACAGCAAGAAAGCAAAACGAACCAAACAAATTGGGAAATGCTTCACTGATCTGCTTGATTCGTTTCCTTAAAGTACTTTGTCTGGCGCGTGACATTGAGTGGATAGAAGTGGAGTACAGATAATAGAATTGGGTACAGACGTGTGGCGAATATAATTACCTGCGTATCTTTGCGCTGCACAAGGACGTCGATACTGTTAACGGCATCGATCTGCGGCGGTGGTTCGTCAGCGGTATGTCGCATGTACCGCCGCCGCATGCAGAAGTATCGTAACGCCGTCATCATAATCCCACCGAGGAGGAGGCCGGAGCCAGCGCTGAGGAAGATGAACCGATGGTCGGCATCCGCGGCGTTCGGCATCAGCTGCACCAGCCCAACCACCAGCACGATGCTGCCAAGCAACAACGCGCCGACGATGATTTGTAATATTGATAGCTGAAAAACCGCAACCATCACATCCGATTAAGTCGCGAGCGCGAAGTTCAAGGGTAATTGGGGGACGAAAATCGATGGACATGCGCATTGACTGTAAATTGGCATTAAGCGCAATTTGAAGCTCACCTCCATGCATGACAATTTTGCGTGAAACATTACGCTTGGTGTATGTTACAAAGGTTGCTATTGATTACATGCATGAACGCTGAGTACGCAGTTTGCTGCGAACAAAGGAGACAAATCGTCAACGTTTTTTTTATCGCCCGTTGAAACATCTGCGAGTAGGGCAGCAAATTTATGCGCGCGAAATTTACAAGGAGAATGCCACAAATGCTCACCACTCACCTTCCCGCACAGATAATACTCCGGTACTAAGTGATCACTGTCGTGGGGACCGTTGGGGCTGGGTGTGGGACTGGGACTAGTCGGGGGCAGCCAATGGCCCCCGATGTACAAGTGGCTGGGGCGTTGGGAACGCTTCCTGCGCTCGTGCCGCACGGCCACGGCCGGCATGGCGCCAATCATCTTGGCTGCACGCTAGGACGGCCACCTGGACTGAATTGCAACTGCAAACAGAATCTGTTTCAGTGATCGCAAACTTTTGCCATCTTCACAACTAACATCAAACTACCGAGTGCAACACGTGCCTGCGAGTGTCGCGCGAGCCAACATGTCCAGCTAGTGAAAGATACAGGCATGCAATTAGAGATCACTCAACTTCATTCACAGAGTCACAACCAACCAACAAAACACAAATTACTTTCAAAGTTTTATTTATAGTTCGTCCACTTTATAATCCATATCATATTCACTGTCACATTAGTATTGAACAATCCAAGAAAATGTGTTATTCTTATATCTTAAAATTGGTGAAGTAAATATATTATCGTGGTTTGTTTTCTCGTTAATATGTTCGTGATGTTTCGTTCATTCGTTTTGTCCAAAAATTAATTCTCTTGGCTTTGTCCGACTCTTTCATTTGTGGTTATTATTTTTTTTTAATTTAGCATTAGTTCGTTTAATGTTTCTTCATTTTGTTCGTGTAGCTAGCAAGTACATACAAAAGTAAGAAAACATGCACTTTCGAGTGCCACTACACATTGAGACTTGTCAGAATTGTTAGTAATTTGATAGGTTGGCCAAGTAAAGACAAGCCAAGCAAGTACTACCTCATCTGCTAGGAGCAAAGCAACATGCGCTCTCGGAAATCGTGCTTTGCTTGGTACGACCTTCTGATATCGTGAGAGATAGTAAAATTTACACAGATATTAGTTGGTTTCGAATTAGACCTATGAGGTTATCAATTTGGAATGCTAGAAAGCAATTACAATAGTTTGTAGCCTTACTTATCGCTTATCAAAGTGTTTGCAAGCCAATTGTCGCTTTCGACGATTGCATCGAATTGGCACCTAATCTAGCATCAGATATTCAACGTGTTGAATGTTCGTTAACATTTTTAAGATACGCTTTCTGCTTCGATAGAAAACTTAGGTATAAAAATATGTGTGCCAGGGTGCAACAAAAGTTGGAAACCCGAGTATCGAGGGATACGTTGGACGAATGTGCATTTTGCAATAGACAGACAGGACAGCAAAGTTCAATCGTTTACAAGAACAACTAACATTCAAAGTTGTACGGAAAGTTGGCGAAGCGTAAGGCGTAGAAAACACCTACATATTTTGATATCATATAACTTGCGATATAAATCTGAATAAAAATGCTTCACGCTTAACAAGAAATACAAATATAACGACGTAAAAATCTCCACACGCAATTGATTAGAAACGGTAAATAGATTGGTATGCCCATTAAGTACTTGTCTTTGCGCCTTAAATGTACGAAACGGATATTTAACTAGAACAGGAATATCGCATAGAGTTGGGATGGAATTCAGCCTTATGTTTCCATCACGTGAACATCGTAAAAATATTAATCCGTGGTGCAATCAGGAAGTACATCAGCTGGGGGGAATGCTCCTCGGCTACCAGGACTACAGTGCAATTGCAGTGTGATCCTTATCAGACTTGAAAGCCAACAGCAGCAGCAGCAGCAGCAGCAGCAGCAGCAGCGGAGTGAAATGTGGATTTGCACTTTGTCGCTTAGGTGTTCCTCGTGTTGAATTACGTTTATATCGCGTTTTACATCTAAACATTTATATGATTGTCCCCGAACAACATGTAACCCGAACATCGATCAGTAAATCAAAGTCACACCTAGGTGAACACATTGAACACACGGAAAATCAAAATAGAATGCCTTGGTAGCAAGTTCACCGAGAGGAAAGCTCGTCCTAATGCGCGCCTTTGGAATTACGGGTATCAAGTTATGTTAATCTATCGCTAATACTCGTACCAGCCGAACTGTGTGTGGTGGGCAGCCCTTGGAAATCCGCGAATTGCCGGCCTATTAGCTACTCCTGCTACATTGGAACTTAACACATCGTAAAAATCACAATATTGTGTGAAGTGGCAGGCGCAGTGAAATCATACCATCAGACAAACGCCTCGCATCTTCGCATAGGTGATAAATCCAAAATTTTGGGCTCGTGCGGAAATACATAATGATCAAATGATGATATGCAAATTTGCGTCTCGCGTAGAGTCCTGCGCGATTTAATAGCAACTTGAAAATCTAGTAACGTGTACAAATATAAAGTATAATTATATAAATTGTACTTACACTAGAATAATCTTTATAAGAATCCTTTATATAAGTAGATATATCAATATTACCTATTAATTTTTGATGCGTAATAAATTTGAATATAAACAACGTGTCGATGCGAGCGCTGGGCGCTGAAAATCGTCGATTATCTGAGAGTAACTCTGCAGCAGCAGCTAAGGTGGAAAGTCCTAGAATGAATCAATGACGAACGCCGAAGTAATACGCGAATCTCACATGTATACCTAATTGTATAGTCACGAAAAGAAAGCTCGTTGGCATGTGGCTTCGTCATATGTTCGTGTCGGTAATATTAATCGGATATAACTCGCGCACGTATAAATCAGCCGCGCCCGATTCATTAGCATGTCAGTATAATAAGGCCGCAATACTAGATACCCAAGAATATTACTTTGGCTAACGCGTGTTTGTACCGAATCGTCCTCGAGCGCCGCATAAGACACAACGGACCTGCCCGCGAGCAGCGCCGGAAAAGAAGACCGTTTGGAATAGAAATGGAAGCACGGTGGAAGACCGCGCGAGACCGTGAAACAAATTTCCGGATAAAAATGAATTATGTTAGCCTTTCCATTTCCATTCTCCATGCGCGTCCAGCCACTATTCACTACTCTGGTATCTACTTTCGATTTCGACCCTGCAATCATCAAAAACGACACGATTAAAATTGTGGGACGAGGAGGTGGCGGTTGGGGGGCGTGCATTGAAAGTGAGGGGGTGGTAGAGCGGAGTGTGGCGCACAGTGGCGCATGTCCGAGCGGTTGAGCGGTTGAGGCTGAGAGTATTGGGTCGTAGCAGAATAGAAGTGTGGCGGAAAAGCGTCATGGGGCGTTCAATAGAGGCGCGAGCTTCGGCCGTTAGGCAGCAGCTCGCGCGTTTCCGATGGGGTGCCGGGACTCAGGCTGGCCGTCGTCGTGGTCGACATGGTCTCTTTATGGAATACCTCGCATTCGTGCTTGTCGATCTCGCGCTCGAACACGTCCTCCTCCAGGATCTTCTCCAGGTCGCCGTTCTGCTGTGCGCCCTTGGGGATGGCGGCGGGCGAGTGCACTGCCGGCACGTCTTCCAACCCACGCTCGCGGTCCTCGCGCTTACGTTCCAGAAGACGCCGAGTGTTCTTTGTGGTGAGGCATCCGGTCTCCACGTCGCGCTCAAGGCGATGTCCGGAACGGGAACGAGTCAGCTGTCGTTGCACGTAGTCGTTGAGATCGTCCTCCTCGCGCTTACTCATCACACGGTTCAGTGAAATGAGGAAGACGCCCAGGGCGATAACAAATAACCCGGTGGCTACCAACTCGTTCCACCAGCCGCCACCACGCCACGTCACCATGTCGTCCGGCAGCAGGCCGCTGCCGATGAGGAACATGCCGAAGACCAGGAAGCACACGCCAATGTGCAGCATGCCGATGGAGGTGGCTAGCGTGTGGTCGGCGGGCGGTGCGTGCACCACCTTTTTGGTGGGATGCTGCTCCACGCTGTCCATGCTGCTGGTGCGCGACGACAGGCGCCGTTCACGCTGCTCGGCGGCGCGCCGGCGGGCTTGTTCGCGGAGCCGCCGCTGTCGCTTGATGGCCATCGCCGAGTGCAGCCCTGCAGAGCCGTGCATCTGCAATGCCCATTTCAGTCTTATTGCATGGTAATGGCACATAGCACAGGTGTGTGTGAAAAAAAAGTCGGTGTGTGTGTGTCTCTCCGTCGCACGATCCAGCACTGCACACATACGCACCGCACATTGCACTGCACACTATCAATGTATTCCCACTGAAGCGGAATCGTACGCGCCGCCCGCACGCTGTCACCACCAGGGCTGTACACGGGGTCGTAGCGAATGCTACTGATTGCACTGATCGGGGGGGGCTAGCGCCGAGGACTTGCTATGCTACTAGAATGGCTTTGCACATTTAGGTAAATCAATCGTTTTCCGTTCAGTGGAAATTTCATTCGTTAACAGTCCTTGACCGTGCACCATGGCCGGCTATCCGTGGCGCTAGGCAAGCATCGTTAAGGACTGTTCAGGAACGAGGTGTGTCAGCTGGCTTGCCTTGTTCGCCTTCCTTTACTTTCGCCACGGCAGGAAATTAAGGAATGACGCTCAATGACACAATCGCACAGGCCGATGAGGAATTAATTAACCACTGCCGATGCCGGCCGGCTTTGATTAATTCCACATTGTGTCTCGCATGCACTGACAGAGACGTTTCGCGTGAGAGTGTGTTTTGTTTGCTGTTAGTGTTTTGTATTCGTTAGGCATGCCACAATAGAGCAAATACAAATAAATCTAACATTCCACAAATTATTATTTTTATCAACGCTCTTCCAGTATGCCGCTAGGATTCTTCGCGTCAATCCGTCTACGAGAAGCCGTCCTGCTTAAGGAACTTGCAGAAAATGTCTCTGGCACTCTGCCGACTCTCCCGATTGTAACGTTAAGGTCATGTTGTCTAAACAAACGAAACACGATAGAGCGAATGACATTCGCTGGATTTTCCTATTTGGATCCGACTCCGCTGTGCGCAGGAAAGGAAGGAAATTGTACCGGTTGTTTTATGTGCTCTCAAAGGGCAACAGTACAAGCGACTGTTTTGAATGAATCGCGGTGAAAACTTTATACTGCCTATCGATTTTTGTTTGAGCGATAAAGAGCATTGTGGCGTTAACGCGCTTAGATTGGCTTCTTGCCAAAAAAGAGACCAACATCAATGGATGCCGCTGACCAATTAGTGCCTATAACTGCATGGTCATCATTCGGTGGGAAAGACAGGCAACGTATTTCGGTGATGAAAAGTGGAAAAAATGTTATAACCAAATGAGGCTATTCATAATTTATAACGAACTTCAGCCGTCGCAGGTGTTCAGACACTTTTGCAACGTTTGAAAAAACGTGCACATCTTGAAGGATTTGATAGAACAATGAATCACGCTACTTGTAGCTTTTCGTTCCACTGCCATTACTAATTATTGTACTTTGTAATCAATTGCCTTGCACGCCTGCTGCCTATCCCTAATATGATTGGTCCGAACTAATTGGCTTTGTCTCGAGTGCCGATGAAGAGTGTAAATATATTGTTGCCCATCCCAATGCGATAATCCAAATGATAACACGTTTACATCAAGCTAACGTCTTACAACACCAAACATACCATGCATCCACCCAAGAGTAAAAGGCATCCTAGCACTTACCGTGAAATGTTGACAACGGCGGTCTGCGCAGGAAAACAAGCGACGGTCAGTTCGTCACAAAACGCGCGGTAATACTCGTTACTCGATTTCGCTTAAAAAGTTGGGCGGAGTTCATTCAATCGTTCGCAACAAAGAGTTCCATCCGGAGCGGCGGCGAATATTGTTGGTCACCCTCGACGTTCAATCGGTCATTGTCTGCAGCACGGCGTGTGCGCTGCTACCACGCCAGGCGCATCCTTTGAGGCGGTCGTGGCGACGTTGGTCCCGAATGACACTCAAAAGTGATCGCAACTTGGATGGAGAAGCCCTCGTTGGCAACAACTCACATTTCCGAAATCTTCAGGTTCTAATCGCTACTGTGACAGCTTACGCTTGCCTCGGATGCTGCTCACCGACTGTGTTGCCTGTTTTGGTTCCCACCCAGCGTCGGCGGCGGCAGCACCAGTGGCGGGGTGCGAGGGTGGCGCAAATCCCGCGCGCAATACATGCACACCAGCCGTACGCGCGACGTCAAAGGACATCCACACGGACGCGATGCCGCTCCCGCTACGTGTGTCCCGGACGCCAGCGGTGGTGCGCGGGCTTGAGCGCGGATGGCGGGGGAGGTGGCACGCGCGGCGCCGGTCGGCGACCATCTTCTTTATCAAAAATAAACGAACAGGAAAAACGACGACCATGTTTACGTCCTTACGCTGACGCTACCAAGTAGGCAAACATCGCAAATTTCGCCACGTTGAGACTATCGGACCTCGTATGCCCGTATGTACTAGAGAAGTGAAGACCTTGTGGGGCGTATCCCATGGATGGTGTTAGCGCTGTACTACTACTCGGATGGCCTGGGTATTGATCCGTACAGCAACCATGTACATATTCGCGGACGTTCCAATCCCCTCTGCCACGTCGACCAGAAGAATATTCGTGAACGTTTCCCCGCCGGCGAAAACCTGGCATCAGACAATTTCCTCATTCGAGCGCAAGAAGCAACCTCCACATCCGGCATCGAAACATGTTGTGCAATCTTAGCTCAGATGGTGCGAGCACTCCCAAATTCCACCTTCCTCCGTCATGCCGTCAGTTCACTTGCTCTTAAATTCTAAGCGAAACCGGATGCCAAGTCACATTTATGCCCAACATGGGAATATGTCCTTGACCTATATAACATATTCATGTAATTGTCATATCCAACGTTCTCAAACATTACGCGGTCCACATCGTTAAAAGGGAAATAGGAGAAAATACGAGGTTATTAGGGTGTGGAAATTAGTGATTGTATTTAAAATATTTAGCTGGCTGAAATCAATTGTGTGTTTTCAGTGTTTGAACGCCGTGTTGATTCCTTCAGCTGTTGGTATTTCGTGCGTAAAACCACAACATCTTTAATAAATTTCCCTGAGGCATATTAGGGCATAGCAGTAAATTATTTAGAATACTGCTTATGCACGCAAAGAAAAAATCAATTATAACTCGGCACATCGAAAAACGCGAGGCACAGCACAAAATAATTACAAAGCTTTTAAAATGGGTTTTTCTAGCTTCCTCGTGACGAGGTAGCGACCTCCCATGATGCTTAGGCGAAGTATTTTCTCTGCATCGAGTCGGCACTGTAGAGAAGCTTTTCATAGCTAGGCAACAAAGTTTGAAAAGCTTTCAAAAGCTCTGATATTAAGCACGCGAATGTGCAAACCTGTTTCCCGTTGATTTTCGCAGATCAATTTTTAATCATAATCATGAAAGTAACAATTAGCTTCTAATAATTTAAGCTTGTAGCTTTAATGTTGGTCGTTCTGAGGCGTTTTTTTTTTGTTCTTAATGGTTGTTGAGGTTGACAATTGCTAAATTTCTGGTCGGATTTTGTGGGCAGCCCAAATAAGTGATTACTTGCGTGCTTAGCCATTATTTCACCTTGCGTTTTCATCTGCTCTGTGGTTGGTCGTGCGCAAACTAGTTTCGCATTAATAATTCCGATGAAGGATAGTACGAACTGTGTCGCCGCCTTCTATACAATTTAATAAAGCGAAACTGGTTTTCTAAAGGAATGGCGATGCGGCGCGCCGTGGTTCGAAGTGGGACTCCGTTAGGAATTTGTTTTTTCAATTTTTGATTGTTGCCATCAAAAGTTTGAACATTTAATCGAGCGCGACGCGAAGGATTTTATCACGCAAAAGGAACAAAATACTTTTCTCGTTAAAGGTTGACATTCGAAACTGTTGGGAAGCAATTGTGCGTGCGAGGTTTTATTAGCTTCTGGTTGAAGCTGATTGCACCGCGTTTTGTTTTTGCTTTGTTTTTTTTTTTCGTTTTGTTTGCCACAGCAACTTTGCCTGGCAGTCATTGTTATCAAATTTCTTTTAAAAAGGGCACACTCGGCACCAAAACATAGTCATTACAGGCATTACGACCTGCGTGTAGCCGTGGTACTCGTGTGCCTGCATCCCATGCTTCGACCGCTTCCAACCGCTTCCAACTTTCCTTTTCTACTCCGGCTCGGCGGTAGTGCACTGGCACCGCGCAGCGTGCGCTCGTAATCGCCGCTCGGCGTGGTGTAGGGAACAAAAACATGTTCGTGGCTCGGAGCAGTGCCGATGCACGTCGCTGCCGTTGCCCTACGTTTGCAACCGGCGTCGGAGGAGTGAGATGGGTGCCCGGGTCTCGCCACGGAGCGAGAACACCACATCGGGCTCGCCAGTCTCATACTGCGTAGGCACCACGCGCGCTCCGCCGCTGCGCGAAGAGCCTTCGAACCTCGAACCTTCCTTTCTACCGCTTTCCACCCAAACAAATAAAACTCGTCGACGTTGCGTAGTTCGGTCGTGCCGCGGCAGTCAACCTAGTGGGATTCATGAGGGTGCATCCCAACCTCGCGTTTTTGCCTTTCCGCGACCAGTGCCGATAAGTTCAACCATATCCCAGCCGAGACTTTCTGTTGGCTGTGGGGCATTGTGTGGTACTGTATTCTGTGTGCTTCGTAAATTGATTGATTCCGGTGGTAGGTGCCCCGCTTGCTATGCTTCCTGCTTAAGAAACCCGGAGTGTGAGTGGTGCTTTCTCGTGGAAGTGGATGAAAAGCGCGAGTGGAAGATGTGCCGGCGAAACACTCTTTTCGGCCAGTGTGTTTAAAAATAACCGTGATCAGTTTCTCATTATGCAGGAGTCCTGGACGTGTTGATGGGCTTCGGGATTGTGCGCGCCAGTCACACCGGCCAACGGCCACTGGTTTGTAAATGAAGCAAGGTTGGTGCATAGTTTACCTGACAAGTATTTTCTAAGTATCCCTGAAGTTTGTAAGCGTGCCTCGTAAAAAATGCGCACAAGTGGAAAGTTTTTTTCTTCATGTGGTAATAAATCGAGGAAGTTTTCACGAACATTCAAGAATACAAAATAGCGCTGAAATATTATACTTTATACAATATTTACAACTGTTTTCGCAGCTTGCGTTTATTACTATTCGTAGTAGTATTAGTTTTTGCCTGAAATGCTTTACCGGTTGCTGGAACAGCAAATTCCTCAACACTCCTCCGAAACAAACATTTTACATATCACAATCATAATGAAAATTCATGTTAACACTCGTACATAAGTTATGTTTCTTCCCGCAGCTGCAGAAATTTGATTACAACAGGAAATGCACACAGCAGGCAGTCGAAAAACGCAAGTTTCCTTATCAAATCAAAGCGAAACCTACTTAATTCCACTTTGGAATGTGAATCAAATGATAACGAATTAAGTGGGTGTATGCTGTTTTGAAAACCGTGCGTTTTGGCTTTTCGCAAAGCATCCAAATGTGCGTTGTAAACTCATCCTGCGGAGAGCCTCTATTTCACTGCTGCGCAATTCTCCGTCGGAAAGAGAGCGTGGGTCAGCTGCGTTGCTGATGCGCCGCACCATTCCCGACACATTTTCTTTTAACGCCGCTTTCAGGCACCAAGAAGTGTATTTTCACATGTGAGACAATCTAATACGACACTTGTTCTTTGAGTCACGTAGACGATGCACAAATTATTTGCTTCCAATTGTGTAGCAAATGGGGAAGAAGTTGGATTCGGCCAGGTCCAGGTATCCCAAGTTACACTTATTCTGTGGCGATGAAGCCATCGAATTTGGCCTGGAAATATCATCATAACAAATCATCAGGTTTTCATTCACCCATGCACACATATCCAAAATAGCAATAAATCATAATTTGTTACAAGTGCCCGCAAAAAAGCGATGGGTTTACATGTTTCGCAGAATGTAAACGTTGTAATTATTACATAAACACATCACTGCTGTATAATGAATTGGTGGGCATCATTCCGGGTTTGTTTTTAAACAATAATCACAATTTATTTACAAATAACTGCGTTTTATTGAATACGTTCTGTAATTCGATTTTTATGTCCTATTTAAAGGCGACTGGCGCCTGATTCAATCTGAATCTACAGGCAAATATTTTCGTATAAATATAATTAAATACTCAATTTGCTGAACGTTGCTTTTATTGCGCTATTCGAAGCTCTGCGGTTTTATATTGTCATTTATGAAATTTGCCCGCAATTTGTTTTTGCAATTATTGGTGAATTTTGCGTATTTCGGAATGCATGCCGAGTAAGTAATTATCACCACACCTGTGATTGCGATGGGGTTCAATTAATTCATGCATGTTTTTGTCAGATGTCGTTAAAATGAAGACTTTAAGCGCATGTCACTCCCACAATGTGGATTTGTACATATGTTTCATACTCTTCTTGATCGTATTAATGTAATCAGTGAGGAGCAGGAAGGAATAATTTCTGTGTATTAAAGGCGTGTTTACCAAGCATGTCGTAATGCATGATTGTTACGTGGAAATTATTTATTTTCTTAGGTAATTTTGAGTAAAGCAACTCCAGATGCCAGAGTTGCTTTGATGTCGGCAGTGTGAATTACGTCCGCTCACATTATCGATTAAATTGTGCTTAAACGCAAGCTTTTTTTACCTTTGCCAACTCATTCACACCAGGCGATTGGCGACACCTGAAGAGGCGCTATTGATTTACAGTAAACACAAACAATCTAATAGACTAATATTTGCGCTGGAGTTATGAGGAATTACAAGCATTGATAAGATCCCATTAAAGCGTCGCTTGAGACCAGAGAAATAAAACACGTCCTTAGTGCCTGCCAGCCCGAAATAAGGCTCGGATTGCGTGCACCGCGCGACACGACGCATCCAGACCCGGCGGCTGGCTGCTGGAGGCGGCAGATTCGGCAGTCGTTCCGGGTCCTCGTCGCGTTCGTTTTTCCAGCGCCGTGTGGGTGGCAAACCTGGCCGAGGTCATGTCCCCCGCCTTGCCGCCACTGCATCGAGCGCGCCGACCACCCGCCGCCACCCCCGCGGCTACATTCGCCCGCGCCGCCCCGAGCCGAACCTACAATAATCGCGCTCCCACGTACCAAGCAGATTTGGATGCGTACCGCACAACCGCTTTACAGCGCACAATCGATTCCTCCGCCCCTTTGAGTGCAGTTATAACACGTTAAAGAATTGTTGACCAAATTGATTCATTTTCTACGCAGCGCGTTTAATTCCTTCATTTTTAGCCGCGTGGGCAAAACAACCACTAATGGAATAGCCACTGTAGCCACTGGATTGGTACGTTTTATGGACATTTACCATGTAATTCCAGTTTTGGTTATTGTTGGCGCTGAGCCGAAATATGATCGCTATAATATTTAGCGCAGCTGGAATAAAAATGTGCACAGTGTGGAAAAGTGCCCTCGTGAAAAATAAGCGACAGCAATGCATAACAAGTATGCGCGAAATTTAAGCCACTCCATGAAGCGAACTGCTTGGGCTCAAATGTCGTACTCTTAAGGAATAATGTTGCACTCCAAACAGAAAAAAAGGAACACGTACTTTGACTCCACTTTCACATTTATTGTGCACTTTGCACAGCGCCGAATGCAGTTTCCGATTTAAAGTTTCGCGCAAAAAGGGCAAAAACATAAGAATGTGTAGCAACGACAGCAAGTGCAACGAATCCAGGATATCCTTTTCATTGTAACTGTCTCGGAATTACTCTAGTTAAATTATCGTTAGGGATGTGCTCGGCTGCAATGTACCTGCGTCTTCTTGTTCTTCTTCGGTGGCTTCGGCAAGTAGCTTCTTTACGGCGCTTGTGATTGATCTGTTTTTTTTTCACGTTTTCGTATTGCCCCAGATTGGAAATAATTTCAATGTGTTTGCGTGTTTGCTCAGCCAAGCTTTTTCTAATTGCATCGCGCGCGACCAGGTGAGCGTTAAAGAGCAGGAGAAACGCGACGTGGCTATTGGCTGGGCCAGTCTGTAAGGTTCTATCTTCTTGAATACGATCTCGAGGCGTTCCGTCCGTCAGCTTTAAATGGCATACCCAGCTCGCAAGCATGTGCGATGCGACGCTCGCTGTCTCATGAGTCTCTCGGAGTGTCTCCCACATTCAAATACATTCAGCTCTTCCTCCTCCAAGGGGTTGCAAAGTCGCGGATTTTTTGCGCTCGCGCTCAGATCAATCTGAACGGGAAGGAATAGCCTTTGAAGCATTACGACTTTCTGAATGATTGTCAAACGCTCTTCGCAACTCCTCTAATATGTAGATTGCTTTAGTTTCTGTGCCGCGCTCAGCGAATTTGCCAACATTTCAAGGAATCCAACGAATCGAAGGAAACGTCCACATCCCTTATTGGACTTCAGTCGGGATTGATCCTTGTCATGATTTATGGGCGACTCGAATATTAGATTCAATTCCCTTTGAAATCGTTGTATGCAGTTCCACTCAAACCGATGGTAAATGGTATTAGTTCACACTTTCCTAGACTTTGCACTGCAAAGCTCTCTAAGCTCTTGCGCCGTGCTCTGAACCGGCTGGTTAAACTACTCCCCTTCCCCAATCCCCATTCCTGTCTGCCGCGATGCATTGCTGTGACGATTCCTCTCGCTCGAAAATATTTTCGTGACGTGCACGACGCACAGATGGCCGGCCGAGACATGGAGTCGCGATCCAGGCAGGTACAAAGCTTCAGCAACCACTCAAGGGACGGATTGTGTAAACACCGGCTATCGGGACAGCTAATTTATGCGTACGGCACTCTTTCCCAAGCTGGGTAGCTTAGTGGCGTTTTTTTGTGCATTATGTGCAGGTTTGTGACGCTTGTGGTTTATTCGGACTCCATACTTCCGCCAACACCAACTCTGAAATGAGAATGCAGCACAAAGGTCAAGCAGTCTTCACATGGTTTTCAAAGTATTTAATTTTACGTTAACCACATTTTGACATATAGATGTTATGGAAAGTTTGGTGTTAGTCCCTAAAGAACCCAGATGATAGCGATAGAATAAAGAAGTATAGGATGGTGAACAAAATTGTAAAATGCACAAACTCCGAACCATTAATAATGCATTCACTAATAAGACACAAAACGTTGCATGATCTTGGATTTCTCCTGATGACTTGTTTTACGACACAAGGCAATGAACAACTATCAAACGGATGCTTGTATTGTCGGCACTTAATTAGGGAGCGCATATTTCGGATCGAGGTGTGGGTGCTAATGCTCCGAAGACTTAAACCATTCATAGAATCCGCATTTGCTGCAAAGTTCCATTGATTGCTGTACACGAATTGAATCATGGGTGTATCTGAATAGTACTCCACAACTTCACTAGAAATTTCAGGCAAATTTTTACAAGTTGTGTCTGTTACTACTTCATCTGGGCTGTCAATGCCTGGACAAAATTGCAGGTCAGATAATTTTTGTCGAAACTTCGTAAGGCACTCGGAAGGAAGAATTCCCGGCCCCATAGTATCTTCCTCCATGCTTCCATTCAGTATGCTGCCCCTGCTGGTGTTCTCGCTTCCTGAAATGGTCGGAAGACGTGTACTAGACGATCCACGATTGCAGAAGAATTCGCTCTGTTGTAATGAGCGTAACTCTCGACAGAAGAGTAATTCCTTGGTGATGCTGTAGTACTTTTCCATGCTTAGATGTAGAGAATCGCCCTGCATACATAGACTTTCTATCATTTTTGTCGCCTCGGATCCATTCTGTGATTTTGTGAAGGATAATGATGAGCTATTACACAGTGCATTCCCATTTTGGTATAATACGCAATCTTCCTGGAGGAACTCCCAGGGCCCGCGGGTGTGTTCATGGGCCTCAGGCTGCTCCATTGCGAGTGGATTGTCCAGTGTGTTCGGCCCGAACGGATAAATCGACTCGTTCTGAAATCGACTGAAAGGATCCTCGTCTTCAAACGTATTTTCGAGCAGGTCTTCTAGTAACTTACTGTATAATAAGGACATCGTTTTCTAAAACTACCGGTCGGGGAAAGGTTCTTAGGTGTGATTTTTAAGATTGGAGCGATTTAGAAAAGCATGGTTGGAAGATCTACGTGGTTTCGTGTGCGTGGTTAATCGAACCTATATATGTTTTGACAGTTTTTGACTGTTTGCGTTATCATGCCAATATCATGGCTGTGTTGATTTGATAGAGTATTTAAACGATTTTCGTTCAACAATCGCGCTTGGTTTCGCTGATTTTGGATTTGTTTTCCAGCTGGATTGAGCTGTTAAGTGATGTTGGGCAGCCCCGCCGGGCCGGGGGGGGCCGCTCATAGGGGTCTGTGGCCTGTTGCTCCGCCGCCCATACAGCCCACCACCAATTTTACGCCAGATGGTAAGTTCTAACTTTTTTTCCGAAAGCTAATTAATTGATCGTTGTTCTGTTCAACCGCTGACTCACGACCTTCAGTATCTTATCATGTTATTTGAGAGTTGACTATTGGGTGCTTTATTTGTGCATGCAGGGTTCTACTCGTTTCTTCCGGGCAGCCCGTCGTTTGGAAGTGCTCTGTACTCCCACAGCTCGGCGATCGGACGTTTGGCGACTGCGACAATTCAGCCCACACCTGGCGCGGCATTCCATTCTGCTCACAAAGGTAAGCAGAGAAACCCACTAACAGCGTAATCACTCGTGCCAACAATTGCCACAAGCCTAGAAAAACTAGTGCGAACAGTTATAATCATCAAATATGTTTCTTTTCAACACCTTTTGTTTCCAATTCTATAGCCATCAATTTCAAGTTTATCGCAAGTTAGTATCAATATAAGTCCATCAACATGATGACCATGAATCATGGCGTTATTTGATTTGTAAATAGTGTTGTGCGGTTTTGGCTACACCTTCAGTTTGGTCGCAACCAGTTTCAGAGTCGCTGTTTGCGTCGAGTGGTTATACCTTTGGCGCGCCGACACCTCCACCCGGCTCGCCCTACTCGCCGGTGCCTGTCACGCATCTCGACGTCCTTACCAAGGGCTTCAATTCCAACATAATCATCCAACAGCCCGAGTACCCTCAGACGCCGAAAAAGCTGAGCGATGACACAACAACATGCTGTAAAAAGACATGTTGTTCCTGCATGCCCTCCAAGTCCAAACACTTGATCGGACCGTCGGGATGCAGTCGGACGAACCCAGTAAATTGGAACCTCGTCTCCATTAAGAAGGAACCCGGCGCGACGCCCTGTCAGGTGGCCGAGGTGTCCACCAGCGGCTCGCCCAACCTCAACCCGACCATCAAGGTAGAAGTGGCGTCCCCAACACAGAAAACCTGCGTTTCAAACGTGTGCCACGAGCAGGTCCAGCATTCGGGTATCGCCACGCTGCCAGCGGTCGTGACCAGTAATGGTACTTGTACTCCCAGTGCAGCGTTAACGAGCAAGCGGCTAATTTTTGGATGTGATGTCGACAGGTAACATCCCCGTGGGCATCGCGGTGGCGCGCCAGCGAAAGCATCAGGAAGTCCTCGCATCGTCCTCGTTATCTCCGATGACCGCGCATACCGGCCACTCGGGCCTGCTGACGACCATAAGCGCGGCTCAAATCAAAAATGTAACGCGCATCTCCGATCTGGGTGAGTCTGTTTGCCGATGCGGCTTGGCGCGAGCACAGGCTGCGCGGTTGGTATTTATTGTCTGAACGCGAGCGCATTTCTCGTATGTGTAGATGCCGACATGGGTGCGACCAGCGGAACGGCGGGCGTTGTGGGAGGTGGTACGTTGCTGCAGTGCCCCCCGGGGGAGCGAGGCGGCGGATTCGCCGGCTGGCCCGTAGGTGGCGCACACAACTCCGCCTTGGCGACTCCTACGCTCTGGCAGTATCCTGGTGAGCGTGCGTTTTAATGTTCTCTAATTTCGTGACTCGCGTTTCACTCCTTTGCCGTTTTTATTACGTTCCGATAGGGCGAATACTGCTCACTTGCACAGGATGTATAATTTCCACAAAAGCATATCATCTGTTTTTACACAGGAGTGAATTTACCATCAGCACTCTCAATGTCAGTAACTAATTCTAGCAATTAGCAATGGAGGGATGAAATTAAAGCGTCCAAGACTTTTGCTTTATAATGTCATTATCGAGCAATATTTTTAGACATTTCTATAAATAAAAAGTCACACGACGAGAACCTCGGAGGCTACAAAAACTGCGTTTAATATAGTCCCTTATTTTGAAATGTTGTTGCTACTAGGAGATCCATTTGGTATGCAAGTGACGTTCTCAAAGCGGTAAACGCATTAGCTCGTATGCTTCGCCTGAAATATGCTTTGGTACTCACGCACGGCGGGCGCTTTTGAATTGATGAAGGAAGCGTTCGCAGATGTTATCTAAGGATATGTTCAATGCCATTCGTCTCGATCTCTTATTTTTTCATTATGCACACTGCTGATTTGATCTTTATCGCAAATTAGCATTAGCGTGCGTCTTGGACATAATGTAAATTGGACTTTTAGCACACTTACCAATGGAACCATTGGTGCCCATGCCAATGCCGATGCCTCCCGTCGGATTCCAACTCGTACGCGATCACAACACCGGCGGTTTGCTTCTCTTACCTACCACAAGCGTCGGTAAGTTATTGGGATCGCCAACATAGACTAGTTGCGCCTAAGCGTACCCCAATCAGACGCGTAAAATTTCCTTTCTTTCAACAGATCAAGTCCAACAAGTCGTGTGGCCCAGTTACCATCAGCCCTCGTCGCATGTTTTGCTACCGCCTACATTACCACCCCCGCCCTTGCAATTGCTCAGTTCTGCCTCGGACTACCTACAGTCCAGCACCACATTGCACCAGCAGACGCACAGTGCGCGATTATTGGCAGTGACGACCGACAAGCGTAAACTGCCGCTGCCTATTCCAACAACAACCTTCATCAAAATTGAGTCAGAGTTGAGCCAAAATAAGGTGCAGCAGACAGTAAGCTCCTTCGAGAATACCACTGGCACAGTGTACACGGATGCCAGCATGGGGCCCTTGGTGACCACACATGTTATCTACCAGCACCCGCCGAATCTGATTCTTTCTCAAAATCCAGCGCCTGCTCCTGAGATACATCCTACCGCCACCTGCAGATCGCAGGCCACCTCACCAGTTACCTGCCTCACACCGCCGCCGGATAGCACTCCAGACGAGGAGGCAAGTGTGCAGGACGCAAGCAATCAAACCGAAGGGCCTGACTGCGATGTACAGGAGGACGTAGCAGTGCCCTTCAAGGAAGAGATGCAGAACCATCTCGTAGATAAACTTTCCAATAGTGTACCTGATATAAGTATACAAGAGCAGTTAGTACCTAATGTACCTAAAGTGGTAACTCCAGAACCTCCAGAAATCGTGCCGGCTTTGGAACCACAATTGACCAAGCAAGAGAAATTTGAAGCGGTGAATGAGAATGAATCTTTGAAAATACCGACAGTTTCATTGAAGGAAGAGCAACAAGAACCAACCAATGTAGGATGCATCAAATCGCCGACGGGCATAAAAGAGGAGACTCCAATGGAATTGGATGAGAAATTCCAGAGTCCGGACTTATCCGGATTAGAATTACTTTCCAATAGTATTGAGGCATTTGAGAATTCCAGGAAAATTCAATCTCAACCAGAACCACCAGCGACCAAACTTTCGTACACCAAGGCGAACGATGAGGTCCTGGAGCGCATCGCCCAGATGACCTTAGCCGACAAACCCTCGACGAAAGACGAGCTGGGCGGATTGGATCTGTTATGTGCGCTGGCCGAGCAGCGCATCATGGAGGAAGTGAATTCAAGTGATCAGCGTACAAGTCCTGTGACGCACGAGCCCCAGCGGAAAATTGAGAAGCGCAAACTGGATAGCAGCGACTTAGAACTCAAGTGCGACATAAAACTGAAACATATGAATATTAGTGATATACAGAGTGATGACAAGAACCGTGATAATAGTATTAAGTCATGTACGTGTAGAGAAGATTCTTATCGCACTTATAAAACCAAAGAGTCTGAGGAGGAGGCCAAGAAATTTCTGGCTAGTAAGTCGCAGGCGATTTGCTGCAATAGCGATTGGCCCTGCATGAATGCCATGGAGTTGGACATGCGAATGCGCTTGGCTGACCTCCAGCGCAAGTATCGGGAGAAGCAGCGCGAGCTCAGTAAGCTAAAGCCGAAGAGGCATGAACACAGGGAGCGCTACAAAAACAAAAAGAAATCGAGGAAGAAGTCGATTGCTTCAGACCGAAGCACTCCACCACTTCAGGTAGAAAAAGTTGAAGTCCCAGCGAATCATACCAATAATAATGTGTGTGCAGAGCTATTGAAACCGCCAAAACTCTGCGCGTATGGCAATAATACCACCAAATGCCCAATTCGCAAAATGTGTGGCGATGAAGCTGAAACAGAAAGTGCGTACAAATCTTCAAAGAAACGGAAAGTTGGGAGGCCGAAAAAGCTCATGTCCAGATCTGGCCTACAGGCGGGCACAGAAACCATCGTAGCTAAAAAGTTGAAGAAGGGCAATCTTGTAGGATACCTTCTTGCGGCCAAACAAAAACTAATCCAGAACAATTCAGTTTACTCTGATCCTCCGCGGTTTGTTGACGATGGCGATAGGGATTATAAACCCCGAAAGAAGTGCCAGAAGAGTATTGACGCTCAAATTGAATCAAAAAAAGTTGAGGTAAAAGAAGAAGACAGGGAGGTTGAGAATGAGGAGCCGAATTTATCAGCAAAGAATGTCGCCGAAGAGAAGGAAGTGAATGGGGTAGAATCGCAACCAGCTAAGATCGTAGTTAGGCAGGAACCTGAAGACAAAAATATTAGTACAAACTCTCTTACCGAGAAAGAACCTGAAGAGGCTGATGAGCCAATGGATCAATCTACTGAAATTGATTGCAAGTGTCTTCTGACCACAGATCACTTGGAAATACCCAAATTGAGGGTGCTTACTGCAATGGGAGGTCTTTTCTATGCCGGCAGGCTGAACGCAGTACAACCCCCTGATGTGTATTCTATCACCTTAGATGGAGAAAGAGGAAACCGACCACATATTATGTCCAGAGAAGAAATTCTTCGCGATGCGGTAGGTATTTACTGGCTTTTTAATTCAAAGAGTTTTAATACTGTTTCTATAAATAGATTGTGGAGGTTCCACCCAGTAATGTTGAGGAACTCCTTCCTGGTACTCGTCTCTGCGCGTACTGGAGCCAACAGTACAGGTGTTTGTATCCCGGTAGTGTTGCTGAACCTGACGGATCAGAAGTCGATATAAAATTCGTTTCTGTTGAGTTTGACGATGGCGATAGCGGACGGATTGCAATTGAAGACATTAGGCTTCTCCCGGTCGATTATCCTATTATCGAGTATGATCCCAATCCACTGTTAAGCTTATCAAAGAAGCGGCGTCGCGCGTCAACGGTGGAGGAACGCCGCGCACCGGTTGTGATTAAAACGCCGACCCCACCGCCGCTACCACCACCAGTGATAAAAGAAGTCGAACCACATTCGGAACCAAAACCAGCGAAAAACAATCAAGACAGTAGCAAAGACGTGCAATCGTACAAAGAGCGACGACGGCTGAAGAAGAAAAAACGCAACAAGTTTAAACAGAAAATGCATGACGAACGGAAGAAGCATAAGAAGCATAAATATCCGGAGGAGAACAACAAGCACCGCAAACACCACAAGAAACATCACAAACATAAGAAGCATCATCATAAAAAAATCACGCAGGAAACATCGGACAAGAAAAACAGCGCGGAACAAATGGAAGTTGTTGATGAGTATGAACCCGTCCTTTCTGATGCTGTTGTTGATGCGGATGTGGAGAATGTTGATATGGATATGCAGGAATTGGGTGACGATGCGGTCCCGAATGTCGAAGATGAAGTAACAATGGATGATATACTCGATGCAAAATCGAGGAAGGCTAAAAAGTTCAGGGATCGACAGGAGTCGTGTGAGTCGAGGAGTAAGATGAGCGCATTCCTGCCCGCGCGACAAATGTGGGGATGGTCGGGGAAGGGATACAAGCGTCCCAGGACGAAAGGCAGATCGAGGAAGCAATTTTACCGGGCTATTCAACGTGGCAAGGAGACTATTCAAGTAAGTACAATAGCGTCTCGAAAAGTTGTGGGGGGATAATCGTGTTATTCAAAGTTTCGAACTTTCCGGAATTTTTTGTCACATTGTTGTGGTTTCTTGCGTAGGTTGGTGATTCGGCCGTGTTTCTCTCTACCGGTCGGCCTGATCGACCTTATATTGGCAAGATTGAAGCGATGTGGGAATCATGCGGGACCATGGTCGTTAAAGTAAAATGGTTTTACCATCCGGAGGAGACTGTTGGATGCCCCCCTGGTCTCAAATATCCGGTATGTTTTTGTTGTGTTTTTACAGGAGTTTGCACTTTAAGGAGAATGTACTTACTAATGATTTCCCACTTTGTCAGGGTGCACTTTTTGAGTCCCCTCATGTGGACGAAAATGACGTCCAAACAATTTCACACAAGTGCGAGGTGTTGCCGCTTAAGGACTACACTAGCAAGCTTGGAGACAATCCGAAGCGTTATGCGACGATTTACGACAACAATGATATCTACTACCTGGCTGGATATTACGATCCGACTTCCACAACACTCAAGATGGAAGCTGACATTCCCTTGGACAAAGCTATTGCGAATTGAGAAGTAGAGGTAAAGCAGATCCAGATTTAAACGGAATGGCATTTGGGCCAACAAATTGTGGCAGTGAAGTGATTGATATGGTGCTATGCAGATGCTGGATGTTGATGTGGTCGATATGCAAATCAAACTACCAATTCAAAGTCAAACACATGAGAAGGGAATTTTAGTCATACTAAAGTAAGACATTTTGCAAAACTCGGAAGGGAGAGTTAGTAGGTTTAAGGGATAGAATTGAATTTATTTATGAAATAATGAAACGTCGTTTCGAATGTATTTCAATGTACTTATTGGTGATTCTGAAGTGGATGATAGTGAGGATGCGTTTTTTAACAATATTCTTAAAGTATACCCCAAATATTTAGACTTATACACTTGTCGTAGATGAGTATAACGTTTTTGAATTAATCTTACTCGTATTAGAACTACATGTGCGCAATCATCAATTTAATGCGAGTTTAGTTCCGCAGATGGAGAGTAATGATGCTATTTTTTAAACTTTACCCAGGAAGGAAATGTATCAATAATAACATACTTAAATTATTACTTTAGAGTGCACCTAAGAAGCTAACGATAACAATAAACTAGTGAAAACGATGCAGTAGCGTAAACTTTGTTGATGATGAGCGCGATGAAAGGCAAGAAGGGTATCCATATTTAGTTTCACAAAAATAAGCATCTGAGTGCTATAAGAATCTATAGTAAAACATAGCGAAGTTAAAGATTTTGTACTAAAACGTTTGACCGACGCGATATGGAATTATCATATGATTATTCTTGTAACTATTGGACTGTAACAAAGGGTGCCTACAAAATATATATTTTAACTATTAGGGACAGAAGTGGACGCCACAAATAATACGACGCCATGACATGTACCGCTTCTGCCGAGGTGTAGGGCTGATCAGAGTGCAATTTACCAGATTGGACGTGGCATAACGCACGCATTGCAATTAACACACACTTAGTACGTAACGAATTGTTCGGAAGTCGCCATGACCGTTATATCACTTGTCTTCGGGTGTGTTTTGTGTTTGCGCATCATGCGAAGTGATCCAAATCAAACTCATACGCTTAGTTTAAATGAAAACGGATTCAAATTTTGTACAGTCAGACATATTTATTTTTAAGTGGTTTATATGTACTTCAGATATATCATTGTTGTTTCAAGCCAGACTCTTGCAATTGAGAAGGGAAGGATATAGCAATGGATGTAATGGAGATATCAATTACTACGATAATCGCAGTTTTTGCTTGACGCAACTATTAATATGCACTCACTACGCAATATTGTAACATCCCCTTCGTTAAGCCGATTCCGGGGTAGAATTTTATTAATATGTAAACCAATAAAAAGCAATTATTCACCTACGCTTGTGATGTAAAATATTTCCAAGATGTCAATAATCTGTTGACTTCAATACGCTTACAATTTTCATGTTAGTTAAGGTTTTATGTTAGGTGTAGTACCATATTTTCGAATACATTCGGGGAATCTCTGATGACAAAACTTTGGTGCAAAAGATAAATGAGATAGATGTGTAGAGGAGAAAGCGATATTTTGTGAACGTTTAATAGTATATGGAGAGTATTTAAAACGCGTAAACCAATAAAGAAACCACGTAGATAGTGTGCATATTTATTACCATGGTTTATTCGATATTTAACAATCAATGTGTATAGTTCTGTTCAAATTGAAGACGGTGACAAGAACGAAATTCAAGACAATATGGTGCTAAGCTCTGCTTACATTTTACATCTTTAGTGATCATTCTTTGTACATACGTTGTAATTATGTCTCGATTTAAGGCAATCTTAATTTGTGTGCTTATATCCTTTCATCGCCGTTGTGGGTTACTTGCGGAGTGGCGGAACATGCAACAATTCAGGCAACTGAAATAAACCTCATTGTAGAAGGAATCTTGTGTCATGTCACTCTCAATTAAATCCAAACTTGTTTTTTTTACATTAAATATACTTTTATTGTGAAGTCCTCAAGTTATGTGAAATTGTTATAAATAAACAGAAATGTCTCTGTAAATGATACTATAGTGAAATTTATCTTCCATTTATAGCACTGTCCCAGGTGGGAGGCATGTAATAACTAATCAAGATGAAAATGATCTTGTCCACGACAGTATTTCCTTTTGTTTGACTCGACATCTATTTCTCTTCACCTGGTAGACCTTTTAAGTCAGCTGATAATATGACGATGCTCTGATAGGCCCTTCCCAGAGAGGTTTTGCTTAGAGGGATTCTTTATGTGCATTTACGACTTGTTCATTCCTATGCCTACAAAACTAGTACATGTGTTATGTATGTATATATGTTTGATTATAAAGGGCAACATAAAACCCAAGAATTAGGGATCACAGCCGTTTATTTCATTAATGTACTACAAATGTCATTACACCTTTCCATTTCACAAGTAGGGTATTAATTTTTTAGTACATAAGGACGGGATGTCTTGATATCAATAATAATGGCTAGCAGTTTGTTATAGTTCTGAATGCGCTGTTCTATCTGCTTCAATACCTTCATTGCCGTCTTATCTAGAAACGCATCAAGTTCGATTAGGTATGTGCAGCGTTATATAAATATAAGTGTTATTTATATTCAGTTTGAACTTACAACAATCGACCGCAATTTTGCAGATCTCCGAGGACTTGTTGTGGACATAGTTGACGACTATTTCAGCGATGCAAATAGGCAAACCCAATGTGAATGAAGTAAAATTAAAATAGTTGCTACCCATTTCACTTTAATTTGGCTACTGTTTGTTCTAATGTTCCTTTTCAGTAAACTTTATCTTCCGAAGTTTGGAGCCAAACTGATGCTGGTACGACTTGGTTGGTGCCCTTGTTTCCACATTTCTGGTACAACAGCTTATTTGCTCGTGCGGAAAACAAATAAAAATTTCCAATTAGCAAGACCTACACTTTTTAAATATACAATGCATAAATTTTTTCCTTTTCCCAAGTAATAAAGATTGAAGGACCAGATGGCATACTCCAAGAAAATGTAATATAGGAGACTAAATAAATTGCAGCAGACTAAACATTTCCTTACAACTCATATTACTCAATCCAAAGTAGTATAGAAGATGATTTAAAATTTACAATAAACAGATTGGTGTTCTTCTGGTATTTTATCTCAAGGGTGTAAAATTAAAAAGTCTATTTTCTCAAAGGAGGCGACACCAACAAAATTGTGTTTGCAATCGTGATAAAAATCGATGGCTATGCCCCAATGCCAAACTGATAAACGTATTGTTTTTATTTACTATCTTGTCAAGCCTGACGTAAGTGTGATACAGCAAACCTACTGATACCATCCAATGTAAGCAAATCCTCTTAATCGAACAATTAGGCCCTTTGTGATAAATACAATCAATTCCCCATTAGATGGTTGAGGAAACATCCGCGAATACAGTTGCCAAACCTGTAGAGTTGGCCAAGTCCGTACTACCTAAAGAGGAGGATGTTATGGAAAAAAGGTCCAAAGACAGCAAGCTTCAGTTGCATGTTTACCAACCCTCCGCGGCATCCGCTGGTTGGGGCCCCGATGGCGTGTCATGGCCAGTATCGTACTTCACGGGCCGATGCCAGAAATGTTTCACATACCACAATTAACTTGTTGTCAATCAAAGTATATGTTATGAGTTGAATTAAACTACGAAATTATATTTATTTGCATGTACCACAAATTCTTTCTCTCTCCCCATGCAACTTAATAAGGCGGCTGTAGTCCGCTGCGCATGCACGAAACATACAATGCAAGTATTTGCCCAAAAAAATCAATTGATTCAATATGTTTGATGGTAATGTTCATAATTAATATATGCTACGTTTTGCCGGCTCGCAATGTATAAAGACTGAAATCGCCATGTCGCAATATAACATCTAGACCTACATACACGCTACATTTAGTGATAGATATCTTCTTTGTCGGCGACGTATCTGACGATGTCCGCCGGCTTCAGGAGCTTCTCCGCATCGGCATCGGGGATCTCAAAGCCAAATTCATCCTCCATTGCCATGATTACCTCGACGTGATCCAAGGAATCCAGACCCAGGTCGTTAATAAAGTGCGAGTCAAGCGACAACTGCAATGCATACAAATTAGTTCGAATGCCATGAGTTGACGAGCGATGGTGTTTTGCAAGAATGTCGGTACTGTCACCGCTATCGGCCTGTTACGTCGTTTACCTTGCCGGGGTCGACTTTGTCGTAAAGCTTCAATACCAGCAGCACCCGATCGGCAATCAGTTTTAGACTGAGTGGCGGCTTGGAACTGTAACATCGCTCTAGGGGTGACAGCAGGACGTTCTGGAAAAACAATCGCACTTTAATCGAGTTACCTTATCGGCTGTGACCTTATCATATGAGGCGCACACTTTCAGCACGCGTTCTTTGATTTCGCCCTCGGTCAATTTTTCTTTCATTACTTCGGGCGAGTACATACGTAATTGTATCTGCATTCAAACAAATAACAAGTCAGTTTCACATCTACTCTACAATAACTTGACAAACATTCATCCATAAGAGAAGTAGTGATGCAAATAAAACCAACAATAGAACATGCATGAACTATTCTCTCCAAACACGTTTGCATTAAGTAAATTCTGAATCACAAAAAAGTAAACAGTACCAATAGTGACTTTTGAACTATTGAGGGCTTTTAATTAAACTGTATTACTTATTAATAAACTACAACCGAATAACGCACACATAACACAATTGGAGGTTAGGTCAAATTATGTAACTTATAATCACAATTCTCTTGATAAATTACCATGCATTCCGGACCTTTTTACATCCCCAATAAGAATCGAATTTGATTTTAGAATACAAACAAATTGTTGGCAATAAAAACATATAATTTACCTTGCTAGGTGTGAGAATTTGGGTCTCCAGGTGGTTCAGTCTGGTGAATTTTGCAACAGCAAAGGTCGCAGGCCGAGTGGAGTACGTCCGCAAAAAGTTGGCCTGCCGGCCCATAAGGCGCAGATTCTTTATCAGACCGGCCATCCTGGAGTAATTCGTTAAATTATCTAATTATTATTGTTTTCACCTCGCAGATCCCGTGAAACGAGGCGAGCGAACGACGGGAGTACAGGCTGCGGTGAATGTCAAATGGTCAATAATCCTTACGCATATAACCGAGAAAGTACGAATGTTCAAAATAATTGATCTTAAACATTCAATCAATCAATGAAAGTAATAATACAGACATATAAATGTAATACTTTTTATTTTATATTATAAAAAAAATTACTGTACACTATTAGTTTTTAACTTCAAGCAACATTTAATTAATTGAATTTTTAAAATATATAGATAGGCAACTTAATATACACATTTTTATTTTCTTTCATTTTCACATTTTCACCGCAAATACTTTCTGGACGAGTTATATTTTTGCATTCGACATCTTCTATTAATTGTTGGGATTAATCGTTTTTTTAAATAATGAATGTATCTTATAGGTATAAATGCTACGTGCTCAGATCAATAATGCAATTAATGCAAAATTAAAGCAATACTCAATTGCATAAACCAATATAAAACTTCAAGACAGTTTGCCGGCGTTGTAATTAAATCATCCATAATTTATTGGTGGAATTTTATTGGTGAAGAGTTTCTCTTTTATTTCGTGTCTCTCCATTGCTTAAACAATTTAAAAATTTATATCAACGCAATCTCTAAAACTGCAAAACGATAAAAGAATGATGGAAAAATTTGCATAAAAATGTACTATTTTTGTGCTTTTCTGAAAACACGCAATCAAACGTTGCAAGTTGCGTGCGTCGTAATTACGCAACATGTAATTTCTTAACAGAATTGCAGAAAAATTGCTCATTCATTATGTGCTCTTTCTCATCCTCACCATGGTACTAATAATAGGAAAATGCATTTTTTAGTGGTTTTGACGCTATGGGCATGTGTTCCAATCACATTTTCGAGTCTATTTTACCGGTAATGAATTGAGTATGTAACTTTAATCACACTTTTTCTGCGCCACTTTTTAAAGATTACTAATAAATTTAGGTGAAAATTTAATAAATCAATATAAATTGAGGAATATGTTACCATAACTTCTGTTATAAAGAAAAAATTTAATTATTGGGGAGTATTCAGAAGAGTTTTAAAATTGGTGTAAAATTTGGACAATTTTTCAACATTCTTGTACTTTTTGATTTTGGTTTGGTAGCAAAGATATTCGTGAAAGTAATGTAGTGCAAATATTATATTTATTGCTTAAATTACTTTAATAATGAGATATGTTATTGCTCATGGTTGTGATACCAGCGATATTTGGATATTTTCTTGCTTTTTTAGTTAGGTAGATGGAGAATTGCATTATTTTGTTGAGATTATATAGCAAGTGCACTAATTTGATTAAGTTAGTCTGGATGGTCGTGTCATTAGTTAATCGTGCTCACTGCATAGTTGCTGTTCGGTGTTGTCTATGCGTTGGGAGGTAAACCGATTGAACAAAAGTTTTAAGTTCAGATGTGGATTAGAGTGTGATTAAAATTGTGGGAGCCTGGATTTCAGCATACTGAAGGTACTGGTTCTTCTTAGATGCAGCAGTTGGGAGGTTGTTTAGAGGCTTGCTTCGAATCTGACGCCGGAAGGTTGCGGAACCGGGACCTACGGCCAAAGGATTGACACATGAGGACACTGCCTCAAGGACACTGAGGACACTGCCCCTGCATATCCCCAATTTTTCAATTGCAGGAAACTTGTGGATTACCTTCTGGTTTCCCTAATTTCCAAATTTGAAGAAGGGAATATCCTTTGCTGTGAATTCCAATACTAAGTTATCATGGTTGGCCTACGAGCGTAATTACCGGTGTACCTGGTTTGATTTAGATAATTGATGTTGGTGGGTTTAGTAATAAGCTGCTTGATGAGTTGATGAAACTTTTGATTATTTTCAATCGCAGAAGTTATTGTAATGCAGATTGCCACTATACGAGAATTATATAACTATTTAAACCGATGAGTGAACGCAACTCTAGGTGAAATCCAAAGTCAGTTTTGGAGAATAGCTGGTGCATTTTGCTTTTATTAACTCCCAAGAAGACACTCATATAGAGACAGACCCCTTGCACAGATAGAAAAGCCGATCTCAGCACGGAAGATAAGACCACCGCACTATACATTAAACAATTGTATGTATGCAACTCTAAGTGCACACTTAGATAACAACATGCACTGGACCAGAGTATCCACGCATTGCGATGCATCCGCATGTGCCACTGAAGATTGGGGCTGAGAAAAATATATAGTATCTGGATATGGATGGTTTGTGGATGAGAGGGCCTCAACAAATCCCGCCCTTGACCTCATCACATTCTCTGCCTTCAATATCAAATAGGATGGAAATGCCACCACATATGTTTAGACCAATGTCTCTTCCACCAGCAGATATATCGTTACTGCAGATGAATGTACAACGGTAAACACTGTTACTGCAAAAACCACCATTTCAAGACACCGGTACAAAACTTCAGACAAAAGAATTCTCGTACAAGTTTGCCAACAACAACAAAATCCGATCCTACCCCCGACCAAGTTGGAAAGGCAGATACAACCGCCTGAGACAACTAAGATGACGATGCCAACACAAAAATTAAGACACCGAGAAAAATCAACAACGTCCCTGATAACATTGGCATTGCAAACGCAACCGTCTGGCACTCTTAAGACACAGATACCAACCAAAAAGCCGTTTACTTCATCACTCAAAAGTCAGGGCACCGAGGAGAATCAACAACACCGCTACCACATCGGCATTGCAGATACAGTCATGTGTGACAACTAAGATGACGGTACCAACCCAAAGACTGGAGTATCCAAAGCTGATCACACATCGGTATTGCAAACACAACCACCTGTAACCGCGCAGAAAGCAACACAGACAAATATAAGGACGGTGGTGCCAAAAAAGTAAAACAGAGACGCGGGCAACTTTTCCAAAACTTTTTATATTCGTACAAGTGAAATATGCCGACCTATTCGAGACGAGTGCACCACTCACGATGCTGTCGACCCAAAAGCCAGAGCACCGAGAAAAATCGACAACTTCGCTAACCATCTTGCCAAAGCAAATTCAAGACGATGCCAAGCAAAAAGCTTAAGCCGGTATCAATTCCGACCATAGTTCAGAAATTCCACATAGGTTTGCCAAACCAAGAAGAAAAGTTGGAGTCACCGTCGACCATGCCACCAGGAGAGAGATTGTAACCAATTGCGCTTGTGACCAAGATGTCGCCAATCTTCAGGTAGATACAACAACCATTAACATTACCACCCTTGATTATGTTGACATACCGGACACCTGTAATCTCCCGACAAACGCCGCAGACCAATATAACAAAGGCACAGGCCTCTTTCTCAAAACTTTCTAGATTCGAACAAGTGAACCATGCCGACATATTGGACCTGAACGCGCCACAAACAACGATGCCAACCTGGAAGGCGGGGCTGCCACTAATATTTTCAACACCGCCCACCACATCGGCATTCTCGAGCCAACCTTTTGTAACCGCGCGGCAAACATCCCAGACAAATATAAAGACAACGGTAGTAGCAAAACGACGATCCTCTCAAGCAAATATAAAAAAGACGTGGGCCTCTTCCCCAAGCCTTTTTATATTCAAACAAGTATACCATGCCGATCTATTGGGTCCGAACGCGTTAGAGACGACAATGCCAACCAGAAAGGCGGGGTCGCCACTATTATCCTCAATATTGTTCACCACATCGGCCTTCTCTAGGCAACCTTTTGTAACCGCGCGGCAAACGTCCGAAACAAATAAATGGACGATGGTAGTACAGCGACGACCATCGCATATAAATATAACGGAATCACGGGCGTCTTTCCCAAAACTTTCTATGTTCAAACAAGTTCAGCATGCGGACCTATCGTGGATATGTGCACCAAAGATGATATCGCCAACCCAAAAGTTGAGGCTCCGGGAAATATCTTCAGCACCGCTGACGTCATCGCCATACCAAACGCAATTGACTTGCACTCGTAAGACGATATTAAAAGAAAAGTCGACGCACCAGGAAATATCTTTAACACCGTTGACCACATCGCCATTGCAACCGCAATAGTTCAGTCGCGGTCTTCCAACCAGCAGAAAACAATGTCATATAATGAAGTAAACTGGAGGAAAATATTGCCGAAGGAATCTCACATGAGGCAATCGATCAGAAAACGGAAATCTCATACTGGCATCTCAAATCAACAAGAAAATCCGGGATCACCGCTGACCACGTTGCCAACAGAGAGATTGCATCCAATTGCGCTTGTCACCAGGACGTCATCAATTCTTAGGCAGGTGCAACTAACATTAACATTGCCACCCTCTGCCACGTCTACATGTGAAATGCAAACGTCGCAGACAAATATAAGGACGACGGTGGTGATAAAGCAAATATAAGAAATACATAGGTCTCTTCCCCAAAGCTTTCTAGTTTCGAACAGGTGAACCATGCCGACTTATTGGTGCCAAGTGCACTACAGACAACAAAGCCTAACTAACATCATCAGCACCGCTCACAACATCGGCATTCACAACCCAACCTCAAGTAACCGAGCAGCAAACATGGCTGACAAATATAAGGACATCGACGACACTTAAACGACTCTAGTCACAAACTAATATGCCAGAGTCAGGGGCATCATCCCCAGAACTTTCTTCATTTGAACAACTGACCTATGTTCACTTTTTAAAGCCGAGCGCGCCTCACAGACGACAGTTACATCGGAAGTACTTAGTTCAGAGTAATTGCCACTGAGGATTACACCATCGGTGACAGCACAGACAATAAAATCAGAACAAACGAGGACGATTATACCTCCGCCACCATTCATGAAGAATAAATCACAGACATTATTTAAGCAGATATTCAGAAGAAGGTGTTCAAAGAGGGCGCCATTAGAAATGAAGTTGCTGCCTTCAGAGATGGAAATTCTACTGGCAGAAGACACTGAGTCTCGTTTGGCGAAGTTTCCCTTTTTGCAACAAATGGGTGTTATTTCTGAACCTTTATTTGTGCACAATGATATTGGCATTGATGTCTCAAAAGAGTGAAGGGATCAATTTAGTTGATTACATCATATAGCAATTTTGTATTTGATTTCATTGAAAAGAAAGAAACAAAATTTTACAATTTTTGTAGAATGCGAATATTATTTCTAGCACGATCAAAACACCACCGTTGTACGTGTTGTGCAGTTATACCCGACGAGAGGTCTCTGCATCCCTCCGAAGGAACGGTCTAAAACACTGTAAGAAAGCCGTAATATTCAACAAGATATTAGCAGCATAGCTAAATCTGAGAGGTACTAGCCAACTAAAATTCTAATGTAATAATTCCAAATCTCGTGAATGTCGACATCAAGCCGCCGCCGCCGTCCAACGATGACATCCTTAGCAGCATTTTTGGTTGCCTGGCTTGCCGGGTGCATTGGACGACCTGAACTCTACCGGAGGAGCTTGGAAGTAATTTTTTGCGTTTGTCTTCTCGGCTCCCTCCGTTCATGATCGCCATTTAGCCGACTTATCTACTTATCGTATTTATCTCCAGAGGTTATAACACAAAAACAACCAACACGGGCAATTTGCCATCTCCGCAGAAGAAAAGCACAATCGCCGATAAAGATGCAATTTGTGTAATTGTTCAGTCGCCTCCTCGAGGACCGCAGTAGAAAATGAATCTACGAGAAAATTTGTATGGGAATGGCTTGCTATATATGGGCTTCAATCAGGATCATGGTGAGTTAATTTGTAATCTAAAATGCACTCATGTGCACTTCAATGCAACTAACACATGCAAATATTTTCCGGCAGGTTGTTTTTCCTGCGCGACCACTACAGGTTTTCGCATTTACAATTGTGATCCATTAAAAGAAAAGGAACGCCGTGAATTTGACAATGGTGGTTTGGGTTATGTGGAGATGCTATTTCGCTGTAACTATCTGGCTTTAATTGGTGGAGGTCCAAATCCTTTATACCCAACTGATAAAGTAATGGTATGGGATGATCTACAAAAGAAGACAAGCTTTGGTTTAGATTTTAATGGTCCAGTATTGGCTGTTAAATTGCGTAGAGACAGAATTGTTGTTGTGCTAGGTAACATTATGTGGACTGTTAGAACTGTGCTGACAAATCATTCTTATGTATGTTGGTCATGTCTTTAGATAGGGTCATCAAAGTATACACCTTTACTCAAACTCCACAACAGCTGCATGTGTTTGAAACCAGTCCAAACCCAAGAGGATTATGTGTTCTCTGTCCCAATAGCAATAATTCATTGCTGGCATTCCCAGGACGACAAACTGGGCATGTGCAAGTTATAGACCTTGCAAATACAGAAAAATCTGCTCTAGATATATTTGCACATGAGACAGAGTTGATTTGCATTGCATTGAATCTTCAAGGCACACGGTTGGCGACTGCTAGTGAGAAAGGAACCTTAATTAGGGTGTTTGACACTGCACAGGGGAACAAAATTGCTGAATTACGACGAGGTGCACATCAGGTAGCTGATATGACTACGATTTATTATTTAATATTCATCAATTATCTTTCAGGCAACAATTTATTGTATAAATTTCAATAGCACCTCAACATGTTTGTGCGTATCTTCGGATCATGGCACTGTTCACATATTTGCGTTAGACGATCCTAAATTGAATAAACAATCGTCTTTGGCGAATACGGCATTCTTGCCGAAGTATTTCTCTTCCAACTGGTCATTCTGTAAATTTACTGTACCCAATGGTCCACCATGCGTGTGTGCTTTTGGGAGTGATAATTCAGTCATTGGTAAGATTTTATTCATTACTTTGCTTATTTTGCAGCATTACCTTTTCAAGAAGTGATTTGATTTGAAATGTGTGTTGTTTCTATAGGGTGTATTTTTAACTTCTATTTATCACTGCAAAAAAAACGTTTTAATGCATGCTAAACAAAAAAATTCAACTTGGACAAGTGACTTTGTTTTTGAAGTCCTCGTGTGTGACCGCAGCTGAGTCCTCATTCTGATTTCCTCAATGAAAAGTGAATATCTCACCCAAAACAACTTTAATTATTTTTACGTGCTTTTATAATTTATACTATTACAGTATGATCTGCTTCTTAATTTTCATTGTAGACAGTAATATTCTAAATCCACAAGAACGACAAATATTAAGAAAATGTCAGAAAAAAATACTCTGCTAATTAGTATATTTTGTTATTTGTAGTTATTTGCGCAGACGGTTGCTACTACAAATTCATGTTCAATGTGAAAGGTGAAGCAACCCGTGAAGTAAGCGCGCAATTTCTGGAACTGACTGATGACACGTATTAACTCCTACTGGAGACGTTTATCCTATGTTTTTGGCGTTGTAAGAATACTATCGCTACCGATGCAAGATTTGAAGAAGCATTGAGTGATTTGGCCGCAAATGTTTAGTTTCAACGAACTATTCCTGTAGGTGTACACTTGTAAAGTCAGTGAAGGACGAATTTTGCATTAAGTTGTTCCGTCAATCACTTAATCGAGCTGTAGAGCTACAAGCAGCATCTGCAGAAGGTACATGTTAATCGGCACAATTAATTAATTTTGTAAATCGTTATTACTGCTTGCTGATTAGTTGTTTACTTCTGACTAAAGACGTGTGGTTTATCATTGGTTTTGTCTTTATCCACGGTTGCGTCAATGTCGTATGTCTAACGCAACTGGCTGTGGATAGGCTAATAACGACACTACGTATATTTACTCGATATATAAATCTATTTTTATGAATTATGAAATACATATTTTAAGAAATGATATTTACATGGGGCTACTTGAGCAAGAAACTTTAACCTAGACATATTCCCATTTATTCAATTCTTCATTTGAATCCAATGAGCGTGGTATCTTGTCTTCAGAATTTGTGATATAAAATAACGGAAAGTAATTTATCTATACATGAACACCTAGTTTAGTGACATATTTTATTTACTTATATGCATTTTTAATGTTTTATTTTTAAATGTTTAAACATACAAAGAAGTAAGTGTCAAGACAAAAATAAAGTGCTAAAAATTTCATTTATTGTTAATTGTGGAAAGCAGCCATTCACAATGCCGATTTCACAATTTCATTTACTTGTTGAAACAGCGTTCGACTAGTACAATAATTTTGAATACTCCATATCTCAGGAAATAGCTTTGCTAAAAAAATGTTTATGAGTTTATGATAGAGTGTACTGTTTCTCATGCCTGTTGTATAGATGAACACCGTTCTCTACTTTATTATACTGCAGTAGCTACAAGGATTACTAGAGTTACTGCGACTGGATTCTGTGAAATTGTCTATTGTTGGATACACTTTCAGCAGGATTCAAACGCGTATATCTCGAGTATGTGTCGTCGTTGCCGCTAAACTCAGCTGACTTACAGATTGAGCTATGGATTATTACCTTCTTTAGAAGACTTATTTATGATTATTATTATACTTTTTGTTGGGGAATCGCAGTCTCAGTAACACTGCCAACTGTATTACTGAGACGGCGATGGCATGCGAGGGATTAGGAGTACTGATTATCAGAGAATCATTCCTGCACATAATATGAACATTGGGCAACTTGTATGAATGGCTTTATAATATAATAAACTAATAAAATTAAATATATAACAATAAAAAGATACTAAGAGTATTGTCGTGTTTCTCAAATATACATGTAAAAAAATAAATCTTGTTAAGTGTACACCTTCATGTGACTTATCTTTGAAGGCAAGTTTCAATTTTTTCGATTTCTGCTTTAAAAACCATCCCATAAATGTATAGATTTAGTTCTAATTTCCCACCATTTATTTGTTTTATCTACAAAAATGCGTGTCACTGTATTGCCAATTCTAAAATCATGTAAACCAGTGAATATACCCACATTGTTAGCTCAATAAGTGTGTTTGGATTCTGGGATAAGATCACTACTTTTTCAAGTAAAGCAAGATAAAATATTCTCATTTATCTCATTTATCACCAACTTCTATGCGTTATAACAATTATTTTAAGTGCTCTTATCGTTTGTAACAACACACACCCCATGTTTACAATAAAAGCAAATTAATCCTTGTCTTCCTGGATTGGCCCTCGTTTCAAGTATGTGCGCGGTGAGTTCTGCATCGATCCACTCGAATTTGAATCAGTTTTTGAGAATGTTATCGAAATGAGCGAATAAATTTTATGGGCTCTTCTGAGAAATAACGTAGGAAGTGGTTTTATTGGGTAAAGGAACGAATGGAGTAAAGGGTTACTTTCAAAAGGGCAGTCTTTCTTAGGAATCTTGTCCTCGACATAATCAGAAGGCGCTCTACTTCCAATTGGCTCAATTTTTGTTCCTTTTCGTATCCATAAATGTGGTATACGCTCTTTGGGAACTTCTGGTGCCTCCTGAGAAGATACATCATAGCTTCCTTGATGTTGGATCGTTCTTCTTCTGCCTCCCCACTCTTGATTATTGGCTTTGTATACGCGAGACCTGAAACATATTTTCAGTATTTAGATCATTGAAAAATGCAATATTTTTAACGCCTGTCATTGTAGTTGTCATTAAGCTACCATGGCATTGTGTGGAGTCTCCTGAAATATAATAGAAAAGTGAATACAATAAGGTTTACCATTTCGGGATAGCTCCATAGCGGGATGCCGGGGAATTGTGTATTTCACTAGGAGTGAATTTGTCTTTATCCATGCTTATTACCTAACGTAGAATACATTTGAAAACGGACCCTTTCAGTACAACTTCTATCCCTATCAGGTTCGCATACTGACTGATTAATGAATGTGTGATCAGCATGTCATTGTTTCTTTATCAAGAATTATTAGCAAGGCTAATAAGATCCTAAATAATATATACAGCACTATAACTACATTTTTGCAAATAAATAAAATTAGTGAACTATTAAATCAAATTGGATGCATTTAATAAATTCATAAAGTACATCTAATAAAGCTGCAGCTGAATATAATTGGGTTTAGTACCACTCCAACATTGAACATTTTCTGCTTCACTTTCAATTGCACTAACATTTCTAATCACAGAAGTAGCATAACTCCAACATAGCCTAGCCTGGTTTAATTTTTTTTTAATGAGAGAGCTGTTGTCACCAGGAAAGGGTATATTTGCTTTAGCATATTGTGTAAACTTTACTTGAATTCTTGGAGGCGTTTTAGAACAAATAGATAATAATTAAATATTATAACGTGCCAGGTTTTCTGCGTTACCAGAATACTAAATTATGGTGGGTCATGTTGGTTCTCGTTTGTTATTTTCCAAGTGGGCATATGCCAAGTTTAGGACAGGGTCGAAATTAGTTGCGGTGTTATGGAGGTCTGAACCACACGGTACAACATAAGTAACAATCATAAATATAATTTATTTTTAGTGAGGAGCAAATCTTCGTATCACAACACTTTCAGTTCTACTTTTTGTGGGAGGAATTAATCCCACTGTGTAAGGCAACTTCATTGTTGTTGTTGTAATAAATAAATACTTTAACTGAAAGTTAATCAAATATAAGAACATTAAACTTTACTTTCATCATAGTATCAAATTAACAATGCAAGTGTAGCATACAAAAGTTAAAATTGCGACACGAACTTAGTTTTCATCGTTGAAATCTGTTTGGATAGCGATATTCACTTTGGGTACCAAACGCTTGTAACATTGACGTATTGGAGGGCGACACTTTAAATCGGCAATTTTTATTTTCTTAGGAGGATGATCCTCCACGTCACTGTTCGAATCGGATGCAGATCTGCTTCGCTTTAGTGATCTTGATTGTCCCTTCACGAACACAGCAGACCTATTGAAGGACTTCATGACATTGCTGAACATTGATGTCATTGAAGCCCAAACACCAGCTTTCTTGGACGAGGTATCACAACTAGTCCCGGCGTCCTGCACATGACAGATAAAATCTGGAAAAAATAAACAATTAAGGTAAATTACTGTGTCGGGCATTGCACATACCTTACCGGCGTCATCGCTACCAAGAGACATGTTATGAACCTTGTCTTCATCTTGACTTAGTACACTTTGATTAACTGCAGACATCCAAAGCGTTTCATTCATTGAATGGCTGAATCGTTTTGTTTTTCTGCAAGTTTCTACGATGGGTTCTATCGGGATATTTTCAAGTGTATCATTTGATTCTTCCTTCGATTTCTCATTGAAATTCATTTCTTTCAAGTCTTCAACTGTTTTGATTCTTTCCTGAATGGCAGAATGGATTATCTTGACTTTTTTGTTTGTACTAGATTCGTTATCACTCCCGCTATCTTTGGCGGAAATAAATGTATCACCTGAAAGCACTAAAACATTATCAAATTTTTATCAAATAGAAACGAATACTTTTTTCAGAGTTGTAAGAAAGTACTGAAGAGTCTGTAACAAAAAAACCAAGGAAATTACATATATGTTTCCAAGCTCATGTTTAGCTTACCATTCAAACGCATTGAGTTCTTCAATGATGATTTGAGAAAATTTTCTGGATTCTTCCGCTTGCGCTGAATATTCTCTAACGCTGGTGTAGCATAGAAAGTGACCTTCTTGGCAGACTTCGGTTCGACTTTTGGTTTACCAACGTTGTTTTCAACTGGTGTAATATGAATTGGAACTTGAATATTGACTGGTTCTTCCATTGGCGTGCTCGTAATTATATCTAGGTTCACCTGTTTCAAGCCAACCACCTCCGGGGATAGAAGATCCTGTGGGTTTGTTTTTTCACGATTCAGGGCAGGTGTTGGTTGAGGCGGAGGTACTTGTAGAGGTTTGCCAGCACAAGCAAAATTATGGTTGTCAACCATGAGTAATGAATTCATCACAATACCGCACTTTACACAATGCAAAGGCAAGTGTTTTTCTTGGATGTGCAGTCGCAGAGACTCTGAGGACTTTACGCCGGAGATTGGAATCTTTCCATGTAGACAAATAGAGCAGTCTAAATTATAGCCATGTTCCCTTTGCTCGTGCTTCAGTCGACAATTCTTGCAGCAGAAGGACAATTTGCATTGACGACAGCGCAGCTGAAATATATGTGAATATTACTAATTTAGTTAACTGTATAGTAATTTGGAGTACCTCGGCGTATTTTGCTTTTAAAAACCCTCCCATTGTTATGTACATGTCGGAGTATGAACGTGTTTTAAACGTTGTCAGTTATGACAATGCAATATAAATGTTTGATGATACCAGAAACAAGGTGACTATGATGAGATTGGTGGAATAAAAACAAAGTGGGCAGTCAGTTGTTTGTAAATTTTGTATTATTCATGCGGTGTGAATAATGTTTATATTTGTCATTCTAAAATGTCAATCAAAAAGTTGCACGTGACATTGCAACTTTCTTATCACGGTCACAACTTACTTCTGCAGGGATGCTGGCCCCCGACTACTCAACAAACATAAATCCCTTGTGGTCTTTTCATTATTCCACAAGTCTAATTCATGAATTCAATAAATACGGGCTCTTAATCACAAAATATATAAACATTTATCGTTACTTATACAATGTTAATAAATAAAACAAAACAAGTATAGCATAAAAATATATAAAATTAAATAAGAATATCATCCTCGTAGTCGAAATCTGTTTAAATGTCAATAATCAATTTTTGTCCAAATTATTTTTACATGCTGAGTAATGGAAGGCGCACATTACATCGCCAGTTTTTATTTTCTTGGGAGGATCATGCTCCAGGTTAACGCTTGAATCGGGAGATCTGCTGCGCTTCAGCGAAACCCATGATTTGACCGACCTCTTACCATTCTGGAACATCGATGTTATTGTAGCCCAAATACTAACTGTCATAGTTGGGTCTTCATAACTGGTCCCTATGTCCCGAGTAGTTTTTTCATTATCGAAGTGACAAGAAGCGTGGTTAATTGGAAATTGAATACTTCCTGTTCCGTTCATTTGATACAAATCTACCACCTCCGGGAACATGAGATCTTGTGAATTTGCGCATTCATGATCCGAGACAGGTGTTGATTGTGCAAGTGGCCGTAGCACTTGCGGAGGACAAGAAAAATTATGGTGGTCAAGAAAATTTAGCGACTGAATAACAGTCCCACATTTTAGACAATATAGGGGCATGTGGTGCCTCTCAATGTGCAAGCTTAGAGGACCTGATGAGTGTAGACCAGAGATAGAGATTGCACCATGAAGACATATCGGGCATATCATATTTGTGTCGTGTTCACTTTGCTGATGCTTCACCTGACAATTGTCGCTGCACAATAATGATGAACATTCACGACAACGCATCTGAAATTTGTGAATTGTATTAGTTTGGATAATTGTATTTCAAAAGAACCTCCGTTAATATGTTAACGTGTTTTGTCCGTTGTTGTCAGCTGTGACCATTCAATATAAATTTTTCATGATATTACAAACTTTTTCTCATGTGTGACTTGTGTTGGTACAATTGTTTCACTTGATTTAAGTCTTGGTTAATACAGCAGTTATCTTATCCCAACCAAATGATTTTTTTGATTTTGTCTAGCCACACCAGCAAATTTGATTTGAAACATTGAATTCTTGTATATTTTGCATTCCAATGCATTCGATGAATTTAAATCTAATGAATGCAATAAAACAAAATTGATTTTATGATCGGAGGTAAAATCGGAAACTTGGCACAATTCTAGTGGAAACGATTTTGTGATTTGTGATTTATTTTGACAAGGTTTTCAACTTGTAGGTAGATTTGCTATGATTAGCACAATAACAGTATCGATTTTTAAATATTACTGATTCTATCTCAACATCCTCAATAATTAGTATAGGTTGTTTTAGGTTGTAGGTCAATCAAAGGTTGTTGTTAGGTTGTTGTAGGTCATTTAGTAAATTATACTTTAAGATTACCTCTACTGGAATTTTTCTTCTGGTATTTTTAAACAGGATATCCATTTTCTTCCAAATATTGCGATTCTTTGTAATCAATCTTAAGATTTACGAATTTCGAAATACCACAGCGTGCATTCAAATCTTATTTGATAATAAAAAAATACCAATCAAAATAATTATTATATTTGCATCCCAGGTAACAAAATTATTTCATTTTTTATATGTCACATGTTTTATTGATGATTAACAAATTGATAATATACAAATAGTTCAAATCTAGTGAATAGAATAATAATAAAAAGTGAAGTATGAACATAGGAAATGTTAAATCATAATAGATCCTAATACGTCATAAAATACATATTTAAATAAATTCTACAGTGGCCCTAAATATTATAGGCATTTTTTCCTTCAAACTTGTGTGGGACTTTGGCTAATTACTTTTGAATGTCCATTAATTGGTTGTCCCCAGCGTTTTGCAGTATACTGTACGTATCCTGGTTCACCTGGGGTAGTTGGTGTTCGTTCCCGGTCTCGACCCCTACCTCGTTCTTGTTCCGCTTCTTTAAAATCTTTCTTGAAATCTTTACCGGGAGGGGAATGTTGTGGATACAGATAGTTGGGTGTTACTATATCACTGTACTTTCCATATTGCCCTATTTATAATTTTATAATCATAGTTTGTTAGGTTACTTCTATATATCTTCATTAAGTTGATTTACCTTTTTGTATTTTGCTCCAGACTGGAGAATGCTCCTCAACAGTTCCATTATTACCAAGCCCTTTTTCAAAGCTATCCACAATATCCTTTCCATGCTCATGCTCCACGTGGGGAAACACGTCAAATTTGTGTTTGTCTGCCTTAGCATTTCCATTCCCATTCATTTTCTGATGATTTTTATCATCACTAAGTTTACCATTGCGTTCATTCTCCATCTTGGCATTTTCAATCCTAGCGAATTCTGGTTCAAGACTGAATGGTTCTCGAGATTTCTGCATTTTATGGACTTCAAGGGCACGTGTGATACTTTTTGGTTGCGTTTGCAGAGTGGGTTTCTTCGCACGAGGTCCAGCCAAGTCCAAGAGATACAAAGCAGCTGTTGTCAACGACAATGTACCCAAAATAGCCGCATTGTCGATTAAATCAGGTGGAACGGAGTCCAACGCAGCAAATTCCAAGCTTCCTTTGAGTAGAAACAAATTACCAAATTAAATAAGTTCAGTTTCGTTTTGGAGAGTTTCACTTGCCCCCAGATTGCGAAACTCACCTAGTATTACAAACAAAACAGCACCAAGTCCAAGCAGTACCATTTCTGTGACTCGTTTCTCCGTGGGCAGCTCACCAATCAAGCGTCCTATCAATAAGGCGGACGTAATGATCACATATCCGCCGTAAGTGGCATCTGCAACCGCTGAACCAATTCGGTCCCAGGTGACGTTGTTCAACAGACTCCATTCCCGCGACAGCTTCTGCAGATATAGAAACAATCTCTGCGCCTCGTCGTCAGTGACGCGTTTCGTAATAAGACAGGAAATTGTGAACGCCTGCAGAGATGAAAGCAGAACAATGCAATTGCTGATTTACTTTTGAAAATTATTTGATGAGGCATCGCATTAGGCTGTTATCATTATGGTATATCTTTCACTTCACTTGATGAAAGTTTAACATGGCTTCTTAGTCTTCTTACAAAAATGTTACAAACCTCATCTATTGTAATCATCAATGAGATGTAAAGAAAGCGAAAGTGCTCCACCAACAATATTCTCAACGTATTTTTTCAAAATTGTGGGAAACTTCCTAAACAAGTCATAAAAAATGAAAACTATCTTCCCAGCTCTTCACACAATTTCTTTCTTTCAACCGGCTTCTCTTTAATACACCTCTGATGAAGTGTTTAGCAATCCAAATGTAAACTGCGCGACATGGTTTAACTTAAGGCCTGTGTTATTAACTATCGTGTGATTCGTGCCAATGCTAAACTGTTAATTAAACCTATTCGCAGTCGCTGTTGCATTAAAGCCGGGTCTGCAACAACAGACAGTGCTAGGACCTGGTAAACGGAAATAGCGACTGAATTGCCACTGGCATCGTCGAGACACCAAAACCACAACAATAGTGTGCCAATTAGAAACAAACGAATTGCATAATTGTGTTGATTGTCGACAAACATCGAGGACTTACGCCTAGCATTTGCATTACTGATGAGATCCCAACGTCATTTCTTGTAACTTCTGCATATGCGGCTTTTAAATAAATTGTTGGACTTTAATGTGCAGCGCAGTCAAATGGATGACAAACAAGAAATATGTAAATTAAGCAGTCAACGTAAATATACATTGGTGATTATTTACAGGACAGGTCTCCTACATAGTAATAATTCAGTGAAACTATTTTCTGGTGCATACATTACAAAATGACCATTACAAAATGAATCTAATTTGGTACTAAAGTTATCACTTCAAGATTCATTCGTTCGCTTTCCAGCTGACTTTCCAAATCACATGTCTACAAAAATGATGATTAATTCTGTCCTTACTTTTGCTTTAAAGCGAAACTGATTTATAATACTTAATGTACTCATTGGAGTTAACAAATCAATTCCATGTGAAATGTGAAGACACGCTGACCCCTCAGGCAGTAATTTATGACTATTATACTATTAATTAATATCCTTTCTTTGGTTTCACGCTTATGCTAGTGGGAAATGTTATGCTCATTATCACACATGATATTCGTCGGAATTGTGCGTATAATTATTGCATTTTCGTTGAATGCAGCGAATAAGCCAAATGTGCAAGCATGAACTGTGAAAATCTATAGATTTTCCTTCAACCGATTAATGGTTTGTGAGAATTCCGCGAATTGTTTTAAATGTGTGATAGTTTATATGATGATAGCATGCAAACAGTATTATTATAAAAGGCAACCTTGGTTACTTTAATTAGTATTGAATAGGAAATTATGTTATTGTATCATGATTCATGGACATTTATTAGTTGATTACGTGATTTATCGAGAAAAACCTATATGATGGAATTGTGCATTATATAAATTTTTTACACATTGAATGAATACCTGAAATACCTGAACACGTGGTAAGTAAATACCCAAGAGCACGTTCACGCACGCGAGTCTTGCGTCTTGGTCACATCCCCACTCTTTTACGTGCTCTTAAATCGACGTGTTGCAACGCGCGCCACTCACTCAATATTGTCATTTCGACTTGTGAACATCACTTTTAGCAAATTGTGATTTCATTATCCTATTCAATTGATGCCGTTCTTGCTTCGTTTACAAGAACAATACAGGCTCACCGGCACGCACCGTTAGTAACATTGAACACGATCACCATTTGGACAATAACTATATAAATAAATAACAACAAATGCGTGCACTTCAACGCTGCGTGCCGCACTGTTACACATTCATTGCAAACATGCCAACAATGAAATCGACCAGACTATTATAAACCTATCGTGCTGGCTTTCGATACTGCGACCAGCAATAAACACAAATGCAATGAAAAGTGTGAATAACGTCGGAAAATAGGTTGATTGATGTATCACGACCAAATCTGAGCACGCGCTAAATATTTGCATGGCATAATCGCCGCCGGCGAATTACCTGCAATGAAATGATGGACTCGCCGACAAGAAATACAAGAAAATGATGTCGGGCGGATAGAAAATCGTGTCGGAGAAGCGTAATTTGTATATCGTGCATATTTACACCAAGTACTTATATTGCTCGAGTCAAACGACGTTAACTAAGAAACTTGCAGAGAGTGGAGTAGTTGATGAGTGCATATTCTTGCGAAGTTGCGCTCAAATCTTGATGAAATTCAATTGATTCAGAGCGGTGCGTTTGCATATACGAAGTAGTTTCACAGCATAATTAGTTCTTAATTATTAAAATAGAGCTGAACTGACAAGGCGTTAGTTTAGCAAGACTTTTTAACCTCGACTTCACGCATGACAAACTTGTAAGTTTATCGGAAAGTAACAAAATTATTTATAGAACTAGAAGAAAGTTATCTTACCACCTCGAAGATCTTCAACAAACTCCATTTGTCAAACTTCAGTCCCATCTTTATGCACAAATTAACTCGAATTAAACTTGACGTCAAAAGGAAACGTAGTTTTTACATAATTGGATTTAGTTGTTACCACTTTGTAATTACTTTTTGATTGTTAATTGTCTTTTTTTACGTTGAGTAAGTTGACTCTCTGGTGATATAACAATGCACTCAAGTTATTAACTGCCTAACTTGAACGTTGTTAATGTCAAATTAGATTTTTAGAATTACTCATAAAGTACTGAAACAAAAAGAAAACTTTCTGTTAGGTGTAATTAACGTTGGGTGCGGTAATTGCAACGTTCAGGTGTAAAATGGTGCTAAAATGAAATCATGCTTGAACACAAACGTTCAATTATAAGCATTTTTTGTCTTTCGGATTGGTTTTAGCACATTTTATTGCTATTAGACGCATTAGATGAAAGCAGGAAGAACAATTGATCGTGAAATACTCGTGTGAATACAAATGTCGTGCGTGCAGTTGCTTACAAAGCATCGACGTAAGTGTTGTTAGTGAAGTAGAGAAGTGAAGTACACATCGGTGTACTCCTTGTACACCTGTAATGAGTGTCAGTTATCGTTCCGACGTTACGTTGCAATGACTAACATTAAGAAAACTAGTTGTTCACTTTTCATTTCGTCGCATGCGGGGAAAAGTTTATTTTTACCGGAAGAATAAAAAGCATTACAATTTAGCAACTCAAATAAAATAGTTCAATACATCAATATTTTAATGCTTAAAACATACATTTTAAAAACATGCATGACACTTAGCTTCAGCATGATTCTTTCGTAAATCATTTAATTTATTTTTTTTTTTTCATTCAAAGTTTTTCATTAAAAACTCTCTAACTTACCAGTAAATTTAAAGTAATCCAATTTTTCAAAGTCGTTTCTCTCCTTTAACTGCAAATATTTCATTTACAATGGGTTGAAATAATTGTTGTTATTATTGTCCACAGATGAAATTGCAAATGATGTGTAAGGTTATGAGCACTGTAAGTTAATAACTGACGCCCGACGCAAACCAGAAAATGAAAGTTTAGATTCCACGCAAAATCAACGTACAAAGCAAGCGTCAAGCGTAAAGTCTCCTGTCCTCTTTTGAAATTTCTTTTGCGTACTTTTTCAGCGTGGTTGGACAACCGAGCGGTAAGCGCGATGGTAACGACTGGCACATGCTGAACCCAACTGCATCCTCATATAATGTCTCCCACCTGATTTACCGGCGTATTTAGTACGTAGCTACTAGACTGTTTACAGATGGTTTTGGTCACTCAGGGGAGTAGATAAATCTACTCCTACCACATGTTGAGGCCGAACCACACCTTATGAGGGATTAGTTCTATGGTGGTACCTACTTTATAAGAACGATATTAAAATATGAAGGTAATTAGCGTCATTGATTGGAACATATTAATCCGAAAGCAGTTCAGAGTTCAGATCAAATTGTTATTTAAATACCATGTTGCTTTCGCAATAAAATATAAGTGAACTTGATAGCCTAAAGTTATTTTGTAAATTTTCTAGTATATGTTTAAAATATGAACAACAAAGTTAAAAATGGTGATTTTAAGTTTTATACCCATAATTCAATTTAATCCGGTACTTTATTTTCGCACTTTAGCATTTGCATTTCTGGTTAGTGTTCCAATGTCATTTTATTTTCAAAATTAAATATATAACTGAACTAAATTTAATTGGATTCTATAGTTTCGCACTGAATTCGTATCTAAACCCCAATAAAACACTGTTGATTTTGATTACGAAGTGTCCGATATGCATTATATTGAGATGAGTTAAGGTTTCACTGGTGTTATGGAATCTTTTTTGAGAAGAGTAATTTGCAATAGATGTTGTTCGTGCGGTGGTTGAGTGTCGACTGTCATACAGTTTCCAGGATTCGTAGCCATTAGACCACGGTGGCTTTGTGGCGCTCGCGAATCATCTGCGACAGCGGCGACACTACCGTGGATGCTGCGTACTAAACTACATCGAATAAGTGCAGCTAATAAACATAAACTCAAATAATGATGAGCAACCGAAGAAGGTAACTTGCAGAAAACATTGTTATAACATAAAATATTATACAACATGTATTTCTACAATAACCCCCAATTTATTATTTCGATAAATTTTTTTTCAACTTCTACTACTATTGCTAGAGCAATAAGACTTGCCTAGGAATAAAGATCCATTTAGAGTCCACAGATTGAAATTTCCTCATTAGGGCCTTTTGTAAAAATATCAGGTAATTGCTAAATTGTGTGCTTGCCAAGCTGAAATACCTCTATCTCTGACTAAAACCTTCTACACAGACAAAGGATATCAAAAAGATATTTGTGACTCCCAACATAAATGTGGCAACTTTTTCATCGCACAAACCTTGAAGAGCACCACGTAACAGAAAACAAATTAAGCCTCATGTTTTGCGTGGAGTGAGCAAACTAACTGCTCACCAACGTGATTGAAACGAGGGCCAAGTCTTCAAGAACGCGAAAACTTTGACAGTGTACCCATTGCAATAGAAGTGATATGAATTGCCAAGCAAATTGTCGCAATTACAGTTGAGCAATTTGCAATTATCTTAATTACGGTTTTATTAACTATCTGCATGTTCTCCAGCTTCTTGGTGTGATTGGAACGCGCTAAATTGAATCATAATTGATGTCACCTGAGTCAGCGGAGGACTTTGATAAATCGTGAAATTAAAGACCTAAATTACAGCCAACTAGGTAAAACTGGTAAAACAAGTAGAGAGACTACAGCGCAATATTATTTCTACCCAAATGTAATATTACAGTTCATTAGTGTTCATTAGTGTCACGACAATATTGTTTCAAGCAAACTATCAGTTCTTTACGCGGGTGACTGCCCGATAGTTTCCACGCACGATTCTTTGAATTCTCAGATAAGACTTTGTGCAGGCAATGCCTACTACACTAGTGCAATTGTTCTGAAAGTAACAACAAAGTCAATATGCAAATTTCGACATCTATACATTGTGACATTTTCCTTTAGGCGGCGAACTACAATGAAAACTACATAGTAATTCAGTTGCTGTCAACTGCTGTGCGTAATGCACAGTGAGTGATACATTGTTTATCATAATTTTAAATTACAGGCAATTACAAAACATAATCGTAGGAATTGTTTGGGAATAGTACACACCTGCGAATAGACATGATGCTATGGTTTTGTTGCTTCATACAGCCTGTTTTCAGGCAGCCGGTAAACATTTGTTAGACGGAATTGTTTATGGTGCGTGTAGTGCATTTTAGTGAAATTACTCAGACATCCAATGTAATTTGTTTAAATGACAGCTGGTGTAGTGACTACTGAACCAATTTCACGGCGTTGCATAATAGTGACGACCAGCACGTCTCTTGTTACACATATTAACAAAATTTTGTTATGAAAGAAAACCGTTGAAAGGCACATTTAGAGAATACACAGTGAATCATCAATTGGCGTACAACATTTTTGCTTTAATTACGATTAAATTGTAAATCCAAAGCACAAAATTCAAATGACATTCTGTAGTTAATATTTCCAAGTATCTATTGTGCTCTTAAAATGTTATCTGGGAAGAGAAAAACCACCAAAGAGCGGGCAAAAATGAAGCAATCAGATCTTTGAGAGTAACCAAGCTGTCCTTGGTAACAATATTTGATTATGTAGGTAATAAAACCTTTGAAAGATTCAGTTAGAGAATATAATGTGAATTATAGAATTATTATTATTATTAACAATGTAAATTTGGGTTAAGGGAGTCAGTTGATACTACCGTCATAATTGATTTTACTTTAATTACTACTAAATTATAAGTCCCAGGAACAAAATTCAAGTGGTATTCTGTAGTTAATATTTCCAAGTATCTATTGTGCTCTTAAAATGTTATCTGGGAAGAGGAAAATCACCAAGGAGCGGCCAAAAGGAGCCGACCAAGCCGTCCATGGTAACAATGTTTGGTTATGTAAGTAAAATTTTTGAAAGATTCGCTAAGAGAATATGATGTGAATTATGCAATAATAATAATTAACAATGTAAATTTTGGTTTGGAGAGTCAGTTGGTACTACCGTCATAATTGATTTTACCTTAATTACTACTAAACTCTAAGTCCCTGAAATAAAATTGAAATGACATTATGCAGTTAATATAAACAGGCAACTATTATGATCATAAAATTTCCACTGGGAAGTGTAGAGCGGTTATGGGGAGGCCAAATGTTAAACAAACACACTTTTTTTATAAGCTTGTTTAACTTATTTATATGAATAATTAACCTGTTTACTAGCTTTCTTATAATTGTAGAATTATTGTCCTTTGAATAAGTAGCGGAGTTTTTATTTTAAAAAGTCATAACGAACTGATTGGTTTTTGTATGTTTTGATGCAATTTAAACTCAAATTAAACCGCGTTGTATTTTATTTGCTCGTGCAATTAACTCGATCTACATGACCTCAACAATAAATAACACCACCACGAACTTGTTTGTGCTGTTCTGTTTTCTACTGCTGTTTCCAGACCACTAACTAATGAGCTAGTTGCATTGCTAACAAAAAAAGAATTGAACTCACGTCCATTTAAGTTTTTCACTTTACAAATAAAAAACTCCGATTCTTATCAAGTTATTAACAAGATCATTATGCTGGTAGTGTTAGTCTTGACCATGCATACATAAATCATGAGCTTACATAACAATAAAAGCTTATAGATGCAGTGTTGTTCACAGATTTTGCACCAGCAGCCTTGGCATGGGCGTCTACGGCTGATGATGGTGTCTTCGATACGTTGTAAACATTACTAGACAAAATAGTCAACAATTTCCCATGCGTTTTTAATTCTGTTCGCGGTTATAATCGTCAGAAAGTCTCACGATTTTTTCTATCGCTCGTGTTATTGTTGTCCCCAAGATGTGACAATGATTTGAGTCAACATTAAGGTAAAATAGACTAGAATTTAACGTTAAGAACATATTGTAAAACATTAAAAATCAAAGCTAGTATTTTAGGTGAACAAAATCTCCTCAACAATTATTAATGTGTTATTGACACAATTTTCATACATTCTGTAGTTATATGGGAAAATTCTGAGCTACTTGGATTATGCAATAAATCGATCCTGCAAATAGAATCAAGGGCTGAGTACAGATTAGCAAGAAAACATGAAAATTAAACAAAAGAAAATATTCTTATTCTCAAGTAGGGTCAATCAGTAGCACCCAAAAAAAGTACTGCAAGGTGTGGTTGAAAGTTACAAAAATGTAGTAGGAGCAGAATTTTCGAATGGGAGGGATATGGTAGGAGATATTACCTAAAGACGATTAGAATAGAAGAAAATTATAAGAAACGAATTACCCAAATGAAAACCTCCTGGCTTTCAATCCATCACAAAATAATTTGGTTAGATTGGGATTGAAGTTCCAATTCTCTTGGGACCACGAGAATCAGTATATAATATTTAGATTATAGAACCCAATATTTTGACTTTGTAAATTCCTGACGCATTCATAGATCAACCAATGTATCTCCTAAAATGATAATTTTATTAACTAAAAAGCAAAAATTAATGGACTTATATCAATTCCACCTTCGTAACTTCCAGGCCAAAGCAAAATAAATCTATCCTGGTTAAGCTGGTATTGAATTTTACATTAACTTCATGAGAAGTTCAAACCAGCTGAACTTGCGTTATCAGCATCAAACCATGTGCTACGTAAGCATTGCGTGGTTTGGCGCGAACGAATGAGATTGCAACGAATGAGGTATCTAACCTAGTAGTCACTGAAGTGCGATCTACAGCCACAGTTGGTCAAACTCAGCCGTTGTCGGTGTGCGGATCACTTGGTTTCATCTTCAAATTCTATATCGGACTCCCTTGACGAATATTAACATGGCACAACAATTCAATAATGAAGAATACTGCAATTACCGATCGGCTCTCAGCACTCGGTATGCTTCCAAAGAGATGCAGTACAACTTCAGCGACCAGAAGAAGTTTTCCACATGGCGACAGCTCTGGGTGAACTTAGCTAAAGCTGAAAAGGTAACTTATATCAATTGTTCAGTATTCTATCAACATCTAATGGTGGTAATACTTGCACTTATTGTTTGTTGAACTTATTGGTTCATTTGAGGATTGATATCAACACAGTTGAGACTGCAAGGTCAGATGTCAGCTAGGCAACAAGTCCAACGTCATTAATTCAAACTACAGAACATGCGTTTGGAAATCGACGCAATTGGAGTGAAATTTAATATGACCGCTTATAAAATAACCTCAACGAAAGTGTTTTTACTTAATACATACTTGGATAGAAAAGTACTTGATAAGCATTTCTGCAATTTGGACGCAAAGGGTATTTCAAATTGCTGATTTTACAGTCAATTCTGCAAATTTATTTATACATTCATTTCTAGGTCGCATTTTGTGCGTACATTTTAATGCACTACTGCATAATATATTTGATATGAAAATTTCTTCTATTGATGGCACCACGTTATGGGATCGAGTTAAAAAGAAAAAAATTCTTTCATCTTAATTTAAATAAAAATCATGTGGCTTGTACATATTTTTTATGAATGAATAGTAAGAACACTTGATGCACTCAAAATTTATTAGTATACTGAACTCATTTGCATAAAGTTTTAGATTTATGGTGAACTTGAGAAATATTATTTTAAATTGAAGGAAAAACAGTTAAGATAGTGTACATTTGATCATTGGAATTTGATTGTGTTTGGCCCAATCAAAGATCTAAGAATGAAGGGCTGAGATTAGTTTTATCAGGTTGTTTCAGTATCACCTTTATAAGTTGGACTGCAACTGTTGTAATTTGTAACACTCCTTAATACGCTTTTTTGCAATCGACCCATCTCTTTGTAGGTTCTAGTCTTGAAATGAGCAATGAATGTTTGTTTTGAGTATCTATTTCTGTTTCTCCTGTCTCATTCTCATGATTGCTGCTTCTTCTGTGTAATTGATGTAGAATTAGTCATAAATCGAGAGATATTTGCAGAATCTCTAACTGTGTGAATTTGGTTCAATCTGGAAATATAACTTGACCACAAAAATTCGTGAAATTAAGCATTCTCAATTTTCTCAAATTGGGTTGTCATTTGAAGTATGAATAATTACTTTAATTTACTACAAACCTTTACAACAATTACATTTCTACAATTCACTTTCAATTCAATTAGATATTTTCGCTTCTTGCTCCATCTTAAACAAAGACCATGCAAATCAGAACATACTGTTCCAATCTATGGCTTCCGTATGTTTGAGGCACAAATGTATGATGTTTGTATAATGTCATTTTGGAATTCTTCGCATAAGGCACAAGATCTGGTGCAGATGCGGCGGATCTAACAGGCCATTTAATAGGTTTGATATTATTTGTAGAACGCTCATTATCAATTAGATAATGGTTCTTGCGCGCGCCCAAGAGTTTATCTGCGCGTGTTCTCTTTTTCCCTGGCTGTTCTGCAATTGACTTTCCTTCAATTACCTTTGGTTTTTCAGATACATCTTTTGCCTTGGTGTAGTGGTGCAAAATATATGTCTGGCAACTTTTTGTCTTTCTAGTTGGGTTCATGAATGTGCCATATTTCGGTAGTAACATCTCTTTGCTTGATTTGCACGAGCAAGATGATTGATCCCTAGATTTTCTAATCAGTATTAAGGAAGAGATATGCAAGGATAGTTAGCTTGATCATACCTGCTGGAGATGGTTATGGTGCTCTTGGATTTGAAAAATTTTAATTCAGTAACCTTCTGTTTACATGATCTTTTTGTTGTGCGAACACATGTGCTAACATCTTTAGGTTTGGAGTGTTGTTCCAACTTTTTGAAATATTGGACAAATATACTAGAGGAATGCATTCTGATTTAAACAAAACATTCACTAAAAGCAGTAAAAATGAATTACTGTAATTTTGCTCTCGAAATTCAATTTAAAATGTGACTTTTAATTTGTCAAATTCAAGTGGGTTTGTTGGCTCAAAGTCACCAACATGCTCATGGCCATTTTGATTATTGATGTTTATTTATTTAAATATATTTGTCCAATATCTAATAGTTTTAGAAGATGGTGTATGAAGATATACTATACTACGGCAAAATTCGATAGGTGGTGGCTTCAAGTCCGTTGTCCACATCGAGTTTTTCTCGGCATTTCTTCGGATTACCCTTACGGTGCACACATTTTTCGGCAAAATGTTGGTAGCTTTTGCGATTTTGATTAATAATTCTAGACCTCATTTTATTTAATCTTACATTACAGTTAGCAACGTTTCCAAGCCCGCTACAAACCATACTTACCCATCTCATATCTGGTCAATTTCTAACTAGCCACTGCATTCCTAGAAGGCCAACCAATCTCGTCGCAAAAAGACGAAATCACATAGTTAACAAAGTGAAGCTCTGTTTCATATACTTACATATAGTAACAAATTAAAAAATATATTGTTAAATAAGGCTGAACCTCTAGTTTATCAGTCAGAGAATTGACGCGCTTTAATGGATTCTAGAATATTCAATTGAAGGAATTCATGAATTTACCGAATTTACGAAGGTGTCCTAAACATCAGCTGTTTTAGTCGAGTTTCCATATTCCGTGCAGGTATTTCATGATGGGACACCTTGTTCTGCATTTCTAATAATAAATACACCACCTGAAAATATGCGATTATCGGATATTTATCGAATGGAACAAATACTCCGTTCGGAGTTGTTTGAAAATGCTGAAGAGTGTAGACTATAAATATGGAATATTAACATTTGTCGTGGAATATACTATTGCCCATGCTTGTAATGACAGACACCGTACTCGACCTCCACATAAATATTTTGCATCAACTACCTCATCAACTACTACTGCGCTTCAGCGGAATTCATGATTTCATCAATTTAATTCCACTCTAGAACATTGATGTTATTGTAGCCCAAACACCAACAGTCACAGATGGTTCATTACAATTAGTCCCCGCGCCCTAGTTTTTTTTTTCATTATCAGAGTAATAGTAAGCATGGCCCATTGGGAATTGAATTCAAACATACCACCTCCGGAAACATAAGATCCTGTAAATTTGCGTGGTCAAGAAAATTTAGCGACTGTATAACAGTCCCACATTTTAGACAATATAGGGGCATGTGGTGCCTTTCAATGTGCAAGCTTAGAGGAGCTGATGAGTGTAGACCAGAGATAGAGATTGCACTATGAAGACATATCGGGCATATCATATTTGTGTCGTGTTCACTTTGCTGATGCTTCACCTGACAATTGTTACAGCACAATAATGATGAACATTCACAACAACGCATCTGAAATTCGTGAATTAGCTTGATTAATTCTATATTAATTTTCAGGACTTTGACTAATTTACTTTTAAAACTCCTACTACTTATAATGTGTAACTACGAACGTGTTTTGAACGTTGTTTATGATATTAAAAATTTGTATCGTTTGATATTATTAAGTCTTGGTTGGTACAACAGTTATCGCAACCAAAAGATTTTTTCCATTTTTATCTGGGCACATGGTATTTGATGGTGTGACTCATCAAATTTTAATGCAAACATTGAATTTTTGTATATTTTGCATTCAAATGCATTCGATGAATTTGAATCCAATAAATACAATAAAACAAAATTGATTTTAATCGGACTTAAAATCGGAAATTTGGCACAATTTTTGTGGAAAAGATTGTGTAACTCGTGATTTATTTTGACAAGGTTTTCAATTTGTCGGTAGATTTGCTTAGATTAGCACAATAACAATGTCGGTTTTCAAATATTACTGATTATATCTCAACATGCTCAATAATTAGTATATGATGTTTTAGGTTGTTCTTTTATTTAGTAAATTATACTTTGTGACTAACTTCTATTGGAATCTCTCTCCTGGTACTTCTAAAAAAATGGATATCCTATTTTCCCTAAAATATTGTAATTATTTGATGGCATCGGCGGCAATCAAATGATTGTATTTATATCCCGAGTAGCAACATTATTTTAACTTCTATTCTGGTTAAAAGACTAATAGTAACAAGGAAACTCATATGTCATGAGGTTTATTTAATGGACCTGAAAAAGGACACAAATGAAAATACTTTTAATATTTTTAAAACTCATGTGGCTTCTTCAATATATATTTTTGAATTGTACCCAAAATTTGTTCTTGGACTAATTTTCATGGCGAAGCGAACATGAGAAACTGCAAATGCATTAACTAAAATAAAAATGAGTTAAGATAATATACATTTAATCATTGAAATTTGACGTAAACAGTTGTAATTACATTGCATATATATGTAATTACAACTGTTTCGACATTTAATTGAACATTTTGTTTTCAGTATCATGTTCCATTATCGGTGGGACTGTGAAGGTTGTAATTTGTAACTCTCCCTAATATGCTTTTCCTTCAATAGAGCCATGTCCTTAGGTGACCTAGTATTAAACGCAGGATCAAATTGTTTATTTGGAGTATCAATTTCTGTTTCTTCTGTCCATGGCTGCTGCTTCCTCTGTCTAATTGATGCTAAATTAGTCTTGAATCGAGAGATATTTGCAGTATCTCTAGTCGTGTGAATTTGTTGTAGTATGGAGATATCAGAAGGTTCTTTTATACCCTTGAACAATTCAGTGTTCTTAGTGCTTTTCCTTGCTAGACAGGGGGCATCTGGCCGGTATACCACTTCCACAACGGAATCAGTTACATTTTCAACACTAGTCTTGCCGATATCCCACAGACTAACATATGTTTTCCCAAATGCGTGGCTAATTCGCTGCCGAGACTTTTCAATGATGTCCGCCACCTTTTGCTCTTGTTCTTCATCAATAAGATATTGACTGCTCGTGTCTGATTGGATATCAACTTCAGATACAGCATTAATGGGAATTCGATAGAGTTTCATGTAAGCCTTCCTTTTAAAGAGCTTACGCCCAGGTACCAAGCTGGTTAAGGAAATGCCGTCATAACCTAAGAGACTACTATGAGCATCTAGAAGCATTTCCTCAGATTCTTCAACAACAGGAATTAATGGTATTGGTTCAATTGGTTGTATCAAAGTATTAGCATGTTTGTGAATTGGTATCACCAAACCACAGCGTGGCAATTTATTGAAATCTTCCGAAGTTCCCGTCTTTGTTTTGTGCCTCGAAATCACCTTATCTAATACCTTATGACAAACTCGTATTGCTTTAGTTTCTATCGGTTCAAATTTGTTTAGGCTGGGGGACAGTTTCATTTCATCGAGGTCTATTTTGTATACTTCCTCCAACATGTCTACAATTTCATACGGATCATACATCTCAATGAGCTTTGGGAATTTCTCTAAAATGTCTGGCACGTAGCAATTATCAGGACAATTCCCCAAAACACTACAGGGTATATAGAATTCAGTGAAAGCTTCTTTTGTTAAATGGCGCTTACATGTTGGAGGAGTATCAACATGGTTACGGCTGGGATAGAGCCTTTTGTAGGATCTAGAGTGGTTGTAAATTGAGTCATATATCGTACAAATCAGTTCTGGTGAACGTCTAAAATGATTCTTGCCCAGACTAGATTTTGTCACTATGGGCAGTCTCAAGTTAGATGGATGTATTCGAAAAGACAATTGTCTTTTACGTCTTAACGCTCGAGAATGTAAATATCTATAATACCTTTGACATGTGTCATTTAATATAAACCACTGAGCTAACAATTTGTGCTTTTGATATATTCGTGGCACATGCAATTGTTTGTATAATTCCTTTTCAGATTTTCTTGCATATGGTAAAATGCCAGGTTCAGATGCAGATCGTCTAACGGGCCAATTCATCTTCTTCCGCTTAAACCTGTGATGGTTCTTAATTAGATAATAGTTCTTCTTTGTATTCTGAAGTTCTTCAATGTAAATCCTCCTCGCTTCTACTAGTTGTTGTAGCATTTTGTCATCAGGTATGATCATTTTGGATGTGAATTGGGTTGGTCTGAATCGAAACCATTTTCCTTTAGTTTGAGAACCTGTCGTTTTCCTATGTAGAATCGTGCAGGGGAAGCTTAATGATTCATTGGAGAATGTACTGATGAGCTTTCTGAAAGAATTATGCTTATGTAACAGACAGCTAGAGTTATATTAATTAAGCCTACCTTACGTTTCCTTTTGATGACCATACATATGTTGTCGCATCTTGTCGATATTTAGCTGAGGGATACATATTGACAAATCGGCATATTGGCAAATAAAATGTACAATGAAACAGTAGAAATTTAAATACGATAATTTGGAAATCATAAATTTGATAAATATTTGGCATGTTATTCGGGTTGTCATTGGTAACGCTACTTGCTAATTAAAATTATTAATTATCTTGAAATATACTTTTCTTTTAACTACATTTTTTTGTAATGGTTATACCGCAATTAACCACAATCATTTTTTAATATCTGGCAATTCTTTACCAACAATTAAAATAAGTATTTTCTATTAGGCTTGTAAAACGGTGCATCCTATGCTTGTTCTAATTGGTTTTACCCTATAACTTGCCTCATAACTTTGTTATTTATTTATGGAATGTATTAAAATGAGTAACCACAATTTCTTACTAAAATTCGAATATATTTTTTCATTAGCAGCAATAAGCTCATAGGATGAATTTAGATGACAATTTAATTCCTGTAATTCAGTATACACAATCTATTATTTTTTAGTTTCTCAGATTTGTTTCAAATTCATAATCATTTTTACTGCGAGGGATACGTGTATTTTCGTTCAGTTGGAACGTAGAACATAGGAAGATCGTAAAATTATTTGCTCACTGATACTGGGGATACTTTCTTTCATTTATTACAAATATTGTAATGGTGTGACAGGATATTTATCCTTCAACTTTTTGTCTATGTTTATTTTCTCTTATATGAGGTGTTGTTTGCTTCTGATGCGTTCCTATTCATGCACTAAGCATAGTAAATCCTTGATGTAATAGTTGCATCTTTGAACGAGCCAGATCTCTCCATTAGATTTGTGAAAACCTCTGCAAAGTTATCTCCGTAGCATTCAAATTGCTTTTCTAAAACTATCGCATTGGATCTGAAATCTGAATTGTAGATGTAAATACTTGATACGCTGACGAAATTAACTTAATAATGCATTTTGTTGGATGAAATGAAACACATAGAAGTGGATATATTTAATTACAGGAATTTTTGATACACGGACACAAATACCTTCTGAAAATTTAATGTTAATTTAGTTTCCAACGTGGAACTAAAATCCATAATCGTGCTTGAATTATATTGCAAGTGAGAATAATAACGATGCCACTTCAGCTTGGAGTTGCTGTGATAAAATTACTAAAAAGAGTGTTGCTTAGAAGTCAGACTTATTTGAAAAGAGAAAGAAACCTGGTTCAGGTTTGAAATCATACTTATATCTGTTCTTAAATAAAAATTAGTCTTGGTGTTCTTCATCTATGCGTTATGTGACAATACTTTCACGGCATTTTGGTAAGAATAATATTTTTGTCTGGATATCTTGGTAAGATTTTATTTCCGTCTGACAACCTTTTGCGATTTTACTTGTATTTGCATAGCGGTCGTATATAGTTAATAGGATTTCACTATTTGAAGTAGGACAATTTAATGTAGCGTCCTGGGATGTACTCGTTTTTCTATAAAAATAGCATTATTAAGAAAGGACCTACATTATATGTGCGTTGTTTCTTATTATACCTATTTATTGCCATGTTACTGTTGGATTCAACATGCTTCAATCGGATAATCTTCTCTACGTCTGGTGGTCTTGTTGTCCGCACATAAGTAGTGGCGTCCTTATAAATCTTACAGGATTTGGTACGCTGTCGCATATTCTTGAAGAATTGGCGCGCTTGACTCGAGTTAGACATGTTTAAAATTATAAAACCATATAATTCAAATTACTATAATTTGGCACACAATTGATTGGTATAAATTGACTTGAAATTTGACATACTCCCTCGTATTAAACTAAAAAAACAACGTATCTCCGTGGAGATAGCATTCTATATTTTGCGTCCAATGACTAAAATCAACGTAATTGTAGCTTAGAATCTTGCTTAACCACTCCATTGGGAGTGCTGTAGCTAAAAACCGAACAGAAGTCTGCATCATCCCGATGGGATGATGGGTTATGGGAACAAAGGGTTAATCCCATAAAAAATGAATTTAAATCTTTAAAGGTGGGACGTCAGTACGCTTCAGGGATGGAACGCAAAAAACATCCATAGTTAATGTAACTTAGTTGGATACTTTCAGCTTTTTATGGCGCAAAAGTTATACTTTTGGAAATTACTTGTGAAAACTCCAAGTGCATCTATGGATTTTCTAATTGGTTTTACCCTATAAATTGCGTCATTATTTTGGAATTTACTCGCAACGATTTTGCTGTAGCTGCTAATAAATGGACTCGAAGGCAAATTTTAATAGATTCTTTTTAATGTAGAAGCAATAGACTCTTCAAATCTATAATAATTGTTACATTATTGTATACTTTATGTTCTACCATTTCAGCCTTCAGCGTTTGATGCTATATAGCATGATGGTTTGTGGATCCACCTGTCGAATTTCGTAACTGCTAGTTGAATCCTTTGGATCTTCATCGGACGATTTTGAGCAAAAATCACGATACCCAAAATATGAATAAATCTGTACGGGCACGTATGGAAGTCCGCTCCGCGCTGTGGCATGAAGGCAGCCCATGGATGTGTGCATGGTTAATAATAAAAAATACGCAATAAAATTAATTACTGTAATTTAGCACACAATTCTAGAAAATATATAGAAAAGACTCTTAATTTGACATATTCTACTTTCTCGGATTGAACTAAGTCCATAGTAAGTGTTACTTGGATGGATACTTTTTGTTTTTTGCTCTGGGTGACAACGAAGCTGCCTCATCTTGGAGTTGCTATAAAGAAATTACATATGCAAAGACTATGATTTATATTTTTAGAGAATTACTAACATCATGTGAGGGATTCCAGTCGGTACTTGAGATATCTAAATGAATAATTTCATTCGCCTCCGAAGTCAGAATAAATTCACTGGATGGTCGATATAAGGTCTCCTATAAAGCGATCATGAGATGCAAAACGCATAAGATTTGCTCATGTAATTAAAATAATGGGATTCTTACAAATACTTCAACGGTTTGGCTTCCGGTATCCACAGTTTCATTAAAATATCCATACTCAGCTAATTTATCTAAGAATCTGCGTTTCATGCTATATCTCATGTCTTCCATTTGACGTTCCATTCTTTCTTCCACTTTTTCTCTTATTTTATTCTGGATCACTTCCCTTGCATCAGCTGATTGCATAGATAACTAAATGGGGTAGATGTACAAATTAGAAATGCGTTTCAAACGATGACTTCAGCTGATAAAAGGGACGTTGTGTTTTCATTTTGCAAAAGCAAACTCGAACATAAAACTACTGAAGGAACGGAACTCGTAGAGCCGACAGAAACACCAATATTGAATGTAGATATCTTTGCAGCGGCACGCGAATATAAAATAAATAAACACAAACATAGAATCATCATATTTAAAAGCCCATACCACAAAAGTAACACCTCACTTGAAAATATTCACAAAAAAAAATAAAATAAACTACTTAACATGGATCTATATACTTTTAATAGCGATATATTTAAATCTAAAATGGTCTTTCATGAGGAGATATAATTAATGTTGAATCTTACCTTATGTTCATTAAATTTGGCATGAAAGTTCCTCATCACCGGTAAATCCTAGTAAGAAAATATCATAAATCTGAAGGAAAATACCGTTAATACTTTACCTTTAAACTAGGAAATACATCATGTTTCTTATCTTTCGGCTATAACAAGAAAAAAAATGCTTGTTGTACTTTCATAATAGAAAGCAAAATATTAATCTATCTACCTGTACAGAATGTACGATAGCAGATTTCGATGTTCCTGGAGTCGACTCCTAAAAAAAGCATCCCTTAGTAGTAATAAATCAAGTCTGAATGCATTGTAGGTCCTACCTTAGTGTCCATTGTAAACGATAAAACGTAATATATCCAAATCGGTTCAAAATTATCAATTGAAATTTAATGCACATGAACCTAAAAACTTTTTGACTTAAAAAAAACGTGCATGAAGATTTGCCTAGGTTATACAATAGTGCATGAATGAGTAATAATAGGGTACCATGATTCCAATAAACTTTACTAGTTAGACTACATTATCTGTAGCACGTAACACTGGGAAGGTGTGGTCATGATGAATGTCCTTGACTACTGCAATAAATAGGTATAATTACTTATGTTCAACAATATATTTGAGAACAGCTATTACATAATCACCATCACATAATACCACGGTCACTAATAACGCTAAAACTAATTCTACAAGGACTGGACGGAATTCACTGACTAAGGTTTTATTACTCCTGCATTGATTGATGATGAGTAATGGAGTGCTATCCTAATTGCTAGTGAGACATGATGTGCTTCATTAATGATAATTGCTTAGAGTGATTCTTGGCGTCGGAATGTCAACACCGCATCGATTACAAAGACGATGGCATTGACAAAGGCGATGATGATTGAAGTCATCAGCATGACCATGAGGTATGCTTGAGGATGGAAAATATATGTACGTGTAAGGTGGGCACGGGTTGATATCAGCAAGGTAGCAGATATGATGAATATCGCGGCACCACAGACAGAAAAGATCATGGAGGTCTTGTATGGTAGTCGGTCTCCCATGTAACGGCCTAGGAGGAGTACACAGTTGATGAGGATGTACCCGGTATAAGCAGTGTACATTATCCCAATGTGGTGCATGTGGCTGGAGCCAAGACCAGTTGTCTTTGCGGGTTCACATACGAAGGCCAAGGCAGCAATGCACAACAACTACAAGAACACAAGATGTTGAAATAGAATCGCAGGGCATGCTCTAACTTACCACTTCTATGAGCTTGATGACGATTTGCCAGTTATTTATTAGGATTTGTCGTAGTGGTTGCTGTAGATTCTTCTCATCAACAGTCTCGGTCGTACCATTGTGCGGGCTATTGGTTTGACCATTGGTGGCATCTTCATTGTTGCCTTTTTCTACCTCGGCGGACATGGCAGAGATGCGTTTGGGCACGTCGTAGTAATCCAGCTTGTCCAAGGCACTTGTAACTCCACGGCTGGCTCTTTCGCACTGTACAACCGTCCCGTCTAGCAGCGGTGTCTTAAATAAACTCAATTTGATTCGTTTAACCCTTCGTCACCATCGGGTTAATTGCACCGCTCCTACGCAACCGGCATCTCTTGCACTCCTCATGCGTCACCACAAGTACACTAAGTCAATTGCATTAAGTCAAAATCAAACAACAAGAATATATATATATCAGCCAAAAGTTTATTGTTTGTTTAGAATCGAAAGTCAATGAGTATATAACTGAGAATTTCACGTTAAGCACAGAGGCACATTTAACCACCCTTGTTCATGATCAACAGGATCATGTCGATGATGAACAAGACACCGGAAGCCAAGAGAGTAGCCAGCATGAAGATAATATTGCAATCGTAGTCGTCGTACTTGGTTTGGAATAGGCTACCAATCACAAGAAGGCAGCCCATGATCCCCTCAATAATTTCCGCGTGCAGCTTATCGCCGGTCTCAATCACGAGCAACGCAATCGCTACCATCAGTGCCACGATGGCCATACCAATGTCGGATAAACTCACATTGGACATAACGCAGTCGTCCCATATCCACGGTACCACCATCACAGCTACGCAACAGATCTGTGCACAAACGTGTACGATAATTATGCAAATGCATCATTGTTGATTGAAAACCGGAGAATTATATCGATAAATAATGAATTGGATTACTAATATTATTCAGGGATTACACTTACAATTATTATGATGCGTAAAATAAGATTTATGCTTAAACCCATGATGAGTGCGTAGTGGATCCGTGTGCCTCGTTTGGTAGAAACCAGTAAAATGACTTTTAGATAAAACAAACAAAATGGATAGCAACGTTGCAAATAAGGTATTTTTGTTTCTCATGGCCTATTTGATTCCGTAGTACCAACGATTATAACATTGGTGATAATCAAACGACGTTTTGTTATTACATGTTTGTTTTTATTAAAGCATGTATTCTTTTGTCAGTGATGCCGTGCATTTCATACATTTAAGTGAATCGCGGCAATCATGAATACAAAATGCATTGATACATTAGAACTAATTTAAAATGGAATAGAAAATCAAGTATTAAATGAAGGCGAATTAATTACTCATCGTCGTCTGCTTTCGCATGGTGTGTGCGAATCAGATGGATCACGCTGAGGACACTGTCAAGCAAATAGGTTGCTCCAGAAAGGACGCACAAGGAGCCCAAAGCCAAACCAACCTGAAATCAAACAGTCGTTGCTTATTCAATGACAAGTTGGGTAAACAAGGTGAAAAGAACAAGTAGTTCCGAAGCAAATCTCGAATGCAATGCGGTTGGCGTATGGTGCAATTAGAATTAATTATACTTGTGCTTACCTGTCGTTCTGATGCTGTGGCTGTGTATTTGTTTTCGCTCAAATAACCCGTCCAATAATGCAGAGCTGTTGCACCAGTGGCAAGCCACAGCATGGTACCAATGATGTTCATGAGAACATCGGTAAAGGAACTGGAATATTACATGTTGCTATGTAGATTATTCAACAGTTAGATATCCTCTCTAGATTGAGTTTAGTTTTCAGATATCACAACTTACTGTTTGTGGTCATTTGTTGAAAAACAGTAACTGATCAGAGAAACCATGGTATAGATGAAATACCCAACGAAGACACCTGATGCAACAATTTCCGCATCGGGATTCTTCTCCTCGTTGAGGTTCCACGTGCCGCCAACGCCCAGAAATCCTCCTTGAAAGCCAATCCGATACAAAACAAGAATGATCAAATTCATCACCTATGGAAAAGATCTTTGTTTAGGCATAACATCTGTGATGGTCGCATGTGTCTCCACAACATGCGATGAACGTAAACCAATTAATTACATTGTGCGCCGCAGCGCGCCCACTCGAATGATTCACGCCATCAGCGCGAACTTTGGGCACGAATCCAAATTGAATTTGCGGTGAGAATTAATTATGCACTGCTCACCAACTTAAAGATCTTCAGGAATATGGCTCCGACGGTCATAATACTGCTCGCTGCCATGTTGATCAATTTTCCTTGCACAAAACTAAGTTTTCACAATGTTGGTACTTTACAAAACAGTGTACGAGGAGTTGCAATTAATCTCTTATTCGTAATGGCACAGATTCCGGAGAAACTCGCACAGAGGCTCTTATCTTATCTGGGTTTTTATTTAAGTTGGATTCTAATCTAATGTTGATTTAGGAGATAAAATGTGATTAACGTGCGACAAATGCAGGCAAACGTCGATTGGGCCATAGAAAAAAAAAACAGCTTTATGATATTTTCGATCTCATTCATATACGTTTATTCTAAATCAACCTGTAGGATGTAATGAAATTAATTTGTAGAAGTGTGTTCATAACAAAGTCGGTCGTGCATTGGAGTTAACGTTTATGAATCATAGAATGTTTCATCTTGGAGTTTATTGACTAACCTTTAGCTTATCATTACGTGTGATGCGTACTTAACATTAAATGCATGATGTTTGCTGAGATGAGTATTGTTGTAAAACTTCAATTCAGAATTATATTTGCAGGAATTGGACTTGAACATTACCGATGAACAAATCAAAGAGATGGAGGCTAATCTCCACAACATTGATTTCCACGCTGCTGGCGAAGAAGAGAAGCTTACTCGTCACGATGTCATGGCCCATGTACACGTTTTTGCCACCCAGTGCCCTAAAGCAGCCCCCATTATCCATCTAGGTGCAACTTCTTGCTTTGTAGGTGACAACACTGACCTTATGGTTATCAAAGATGGTTTTGATATCATTCTTCCCCGGTTGGCTGCGGTTATCAAAAACCTAGCGCATTTTGCTGACGAGTACCGTACTATGCCCACACTGGGTTTCACTCATTTACAACCCGCTCAGTTGACCACTGTTGGTAAACGTGCTACTTTGTGGTTGAATGATTTGTTGATGGATGAAAGGGATATTAGAAGAGCTAGGGATGATCTCCGCGCAAGAAGCACCAAAGGAACAACAGGAACCCAAGCATCGTTTCTGCAGTTGTTTGATGGTGACAAGGAAAAGGTCGCTGAACTTGATAAATTGGTAGCCAAGTACAGTGGATTTGAAAGGTCCTATCCTGTCACTGGTCAGACATATTCCAGGAAGGTCGATATCCAAGTTGTGGGAGCTTTGTCCAGTTTGGGGAGTACTGTGCATAAAATGTGCAGCGATCTGAGGCTACTAGCTAACATGAAGGAGATTGAGGAACCATTTGAGAAGACACAAATTGGTTCCTCTGCAATGCCCTACAAACGTAACCCAATGAGAAGTGAAAGGTGTTGTGCATTGGCACGTCATATGATGACTCTTTACTTTAATGCTACCCAAACCCATTCTACCCAGTGGCTTGAGCGTACTTTGGACGATTCTGCAAACCGCCGCATGACCCTTAGTGAAGCATTCTTGAGTGCAGATGCTGTCCTATTGACTTTGTTGAATATCACGCAAGGCTTAGTTGTGTACCCGAAGGTAATTGATAGGCATGTTCGCGCTGAGCTGCCGTTCATGTCTACTGAGAACCTTATCATGGCTATGGTAAAGAAGGGAGGAGATAGACAAGTATGCCACGAAAAAATTAGAGTTTTGTCGCACGAGGCCGCTGCTCAAGTGAAACAACACGGATTGGATAACGACTTGATCCAGCGTGTGAAAGCTGATCCGTACTTCGCTCCAATTATCAACGAATTGGATGTCCTTTTGGATCCAACCACTTTCACTGGAAGAGCAGCGGATCAAGTGACTGAATTCCTCCAAGGGGAAGTACAACCTGTGTTGGATGCATACAGTAAAGTCTTGGAAGGTCATTCCAAACCAGTTGTTCTTAACATTTAAAAATCTAAATAAATACTTGATATAAATTACTAAATTTATTGTCTGCTTGTCAAAATGTTGATTTTGATTGGTCCCTCAACCGGTTACCGAGTAAATTCTCTATAGTGTCTACCCATCTTGGTGGTATCATGCGGTTAAAGGCTGCAAGGTGATTTAATCCCCACTGGTGTAAAATGATGTAAATAAATAATGTAAAAAGACATAATGGCTTAAACTAAAAAACAAACAAAGATGTTTATAAAAATTTCTTAAAATTATATTAATGTGAAACTTTAATCGGTAGGAAGAAGAGTATTGTCGACGCAAGCGGGTCCTTGACTGGGCCAGTTGCAAGCGCCCAAGTTATTATCGAAAGTAAGATGGACTGGGCAGTTAAACACGTGAAGGGTGAACTTTTTCTTGCCTTCGTCCCATCGACAAGCGTAGAACTTGTTACACTGCTTGGGGTGTCTGAAAAGGCCAGCGCGCTGGCAATCGACGGTTCCTTGGAGGGTTTCGCTACGACCACGGACACCACCTGGGCCATATCGGTCGAAATCTTTGCTGGACAATGCTTCTTGAACTCCTTCTTTGACCCCCTGCTTTACAGCAGATTTGACTAATTTAAGACCGGAGTGTACAGCCTTAGCAATGTCTTGTTTGCGAATTTCATCATCTTGACTAATATCGTCATCTTCTTCAGCTACAATTATTACGGACTGCTTCTTTGGAGCCTTGTCATACTTAATATCCAATTGATCTTCATTTGAGGCGTACTCTTCGTCTGAAATGCGAGTGGTGACATCATCATTTTGCACCTTAAGAGCCTTCTGTGGTTTCCTTCTTCTAAGAGTTAAAGTATTAGAGGTGCATGTGCATTGTGCACCCAGTTTGGCAGACAAAATTGGATGGAAATCATTTACTTTAACAATTGGACGTGTTTTGACAACCTTGATTACCTTAGGGCGCCTTGTTGACAATACAATCTTCTGTTCAGGTTTGTATTCATAGTTCTCAATCTGTTTAGCTAGAAGGTACTCACGATTGGATTTACTTGTAGGTAGATATTCACCGGACGGTGTAGTTGCTTTCTCAGGCAAATATTTCTGACTTGGTGTGGTTAGTGGAGCCGCCGTGGTGGTTGTTGGACGAGTCCTAATACTCTTGATGGCGGGTAAATACTCCTTGGCAGGTGTAGAGGTCTTAACCATATAAATTTCTGTAATTGGAAGATATTCACGGCGAGGGGTGGTTACTTCCACGTATTTTACCGCAGTAGTCGTTTCAGGTAGATAAACACGTTTTGGTGGGCTTGGAGGAAGGTATTCATTATTTTGAGCAATAATATTAGGGCGTCTTGGAGTACTTGGGATGTATTCTTTATCTGGGACATGGATCAACAACTTTTCTTGTACAATAGGCTGAACGAGCTTTACTGGTTGGATAATAGACTGAACAGATTGGCTTGGTTGCATTGGATGAAAATCCAATGATGAGAATTCGTAACGAACAATAGGTTTTGATGTTACGGTCTTTACTTGCTGAGAAACAGGCACCACAGGTACGACTGGTACCACAGGTTGTTGGGCATGAACAGTTTCAACCTTTTGGGCCTTCTGTTGAACCTTTGGATGATCTAGTCTACTATCATAGAAGAAGGATTGTTGTGGTTTGGATTCAACCCTGGAGATTATAGTTTCAAATGTTGGTTTAGGTGTAGAATATTCAAACTTAATTGCTGGTTTCTCATAGTGGTATCCAGTTTGGTATGCTTCTGTTTTAACAAGTGGTTTTTCAACAATCTCCTTGGTTTTGTAGAATTCTTGATAATGAGTTTCGACTGGTTTCTCATGCTTTGTGATTGGAACTGGTGCTGGCAAGTAGGTCTGAACTGGAAATTGTGGAAGATATTCTTTGGCTGGTGGAGCAGACGTTGTTGGAGCAGGAATGTAAGCCTTTGCTGGTCTGGGTGGAATGTAGTTCAATGCAGGGTTGATTTTCAATTGTTTTGGGGGCAAGTATGTTGGAGTGGCAGGAACGATTTTAACAGCTGATGTTTCTTCCAAAACAATGGTGGGCTTGTTGTAGTGATATCCTTGGCTATACTGGTTGATGGAGAAACTTTTGATAATGATTGGTTTTGGAGTAACTGCTTGAATGACCTGTTTGTAAGTTGGTTTCTGTTCAACCAAGAGAGGTTTAACTTTATGGTAGGTGGATAAAATTGGGGTTGGTTGTGGTTGAACGTGCTGGATATATGACGTAATACTTGGGACTACTGGAATAACTGGAGCTGGGGTTTCCACAAATGCAACCTTTGGTTTCTCATAGACATACCCTTCTTGTTTGGTATCATGATAAGTGGTCACTGGAGTTGGCTGAGGTTGGAGCTTTTGGTAATGATATGTTATCGCTGGTTTGTGGTTTATTTCTTGGTAAGCGGCAACTGGAACAACTGGTTTCTGCTCAAAGACAACTTTGGGCTCTTCATAATGGTATCCTTCATGTGGAACTTTTTGATAGGTAACTGCTGGTTTGCTATTGATTTCTTGGTATGTGGTAGCTGGGACCGTTGGTTTTTCTTCAAAAACAACCTTGGGTTTTACATAACGATATCCTTCGTGTTGAACTGTCTGATAAGTAGCAAGTGCTGGCTTGTGATGGATTTCATGATATAATTGGGTTTGGATTTTTTGGTCAACAACTGGTTTCTGATAAGAATAGCTAGCAATAACTGGCTGGACCACTTGTTGGTCATAAGTTACAGCGGGTTTGACAACTGATGGTAAGTAAGTTGGTTTGAGCACTGGCTTTTCTTCGAAAACAACTTTGGGTTTCTCATAATGATAACCCTCGTGTTTAGTTTTGTATGTGACAGTAGGTTGGATATTTATTTCTTGGTAGGTAGTAGCTGGAACAATTGGTTTCTCTTCAAACACGACTTTGGGTTTGTCATAGTGATATCTATCACGTTTTATTTCCTGAACTATAGGTGTTGTTTTCTCTCGAATAAGAATATTTGGTATTTCGTGTTTAATTTCTTGGTAAGTTTGAACTGGTTGGATGTTAACCGCTTGATAGGTAGTAGCTGGCTTTTCTTCAAAAGCAATTTTAGGTTTTTCATAATGATAACCTTCCTGCTTGCTTTCATGTTGAACCTGAACAGCAGGTTGCTCTACTTTAACTTCGTGATAAGTCACAGCGGGTTGAATGTTGTTCTCTTGATAAGTGGTAGCTGGGACAACTGGCTTTTCTTCGAATTTGATATCAGGTTTCTCGTAGTGGTAACTTTTAGGGTTGACTTGTTCATATGGGATAGCTGGAACGACTAGTTCTTCTTCGAATTTGATAGCGGGTTTCTTATATTGATATCCTTCATGTTTTACTTCATGGGTTACCTGTTGGTAGCTAAAAGTGGGTTGTGGTTTCACTTCTTGATAAGTGGTCGCTGGGAAAATTGGCTTCTCTTCAAATGTGATAACTGGTTTTCTGTAGTGGTAACCTTCTTCTTTAACCTCGTGGTGGACTTCCTGATAGGTTACAGCAGGCTGAACTGGGACGATAGGTTTCTCTTCGAATTTGATGGTAGGCTTCTCGTAGTGGTATCCATCATGTTTCACCTCATTGTTCACCTGCTGGTAACTAAACGTGGGTTGGGGTTTTATTTCTTGATAAGTGGTCACTGGAACAATTGATTTCTCTTCAAACTGAATCTCTGGTTTGTCATAGTGATAGCCTTGATTGACATTATGGTGTATTTCTTGGTAGGTGACCGCAGGTTGAACGGGGACAATAGGTTTTTCTTCAGATGTTATGGTTGGTGTCTCATAATGGTATCCTTGTGGTTTAAGTCCATGGTGGACTTCCTGGTAGGTCACTGAAGGCTGAACAGAGACAACTGGTTTCTCTTCAAATTTGATGACCGGTTTCTTATAGTGGTATCCTTCATGTTGAGTCTCATGGTTAACCTGTTGATAGTTAAACGTAGGTTGAGGTTTCACGGCTTGGTAGGTAGTAATAGGGATACTTGGTTTTTCTTCAAAATTAATCGCTGGCTTATCATAGTGATAGCCTTGTTTGACTTCATGGGCAATGTTGTATGTAGGTGCAGGTGGAAGGTAACTCTGTTCACGTTTAATTTCATAATAGGTCTGAACAGAAGGTTGGATCTTAATTTGGCTGTATGTTGATGCGGGCTGCAAAGCAATTTGTTGGTATGTAAAAGCTGGGGTCTTCAATGGCACAGGGTCAAACTTGATAGTTGGTTTTTCGTAATAATATCCAAATTGCTCAGTTCTGTCTTCAATGAAGGGCACAGAAGGTTTGTTGTATACATTGCTTTTGAGTTTAACTTCAGATTCACCTTTGATTTGTTGGTACGCAATTGATGGTTGTTGAATGTGGACTTGTTGATAAGTCTGGGCTGGTTTCACATGGATATTAGCATTCTTTTGCTTGTCATAATGGTATCCATTGAAAAATTGTTCATAAGTGTAGGTCTTCATTACTTCGGGTTTCAATGGTTTTTGGTCAAAAACTAAATGTTCTTGATTGTACTGATAATTATTGATCATAATTTGTGGTTTCTTGTAGGTCTGAGGCTCGTAGGATGCAAATCCATAGTTTTCTCCCTCCATAAAAGACACACGTGGTTTCTCATAATGGTAACCATTAAACTGGTTGGTGGTGTCGATATTAGACGTGGCGTACCCAGAATAGTCAAGACTTATATTGGATGCAGAATATAATTTCTGGTTGCTATGATCTCCGAGTTGGTGCAATTGGTGATTAATGATGGACGGGTTTTCCAATTTATATTGCAAATTTGGTATGTTGGCTACGACTCCAATGTTGTTGTAGATGTCAATATGTGCATTGCTTGGTAGTGGTACATTGGTAACAGTTGGAATTGGAGAAATCGTTGTTGCAGAGACCAATATACCTGGTTGGATTGCTTCAACATTAATCTTCACCTTATGTTGCAAGCTATCAACATTTTTTGCGTAACTGCCAACAGCAGATGCACCTCCAGCAACGATATTGATTGATTGACCTGGTTGATTCAGTTGGTGTCCTTGATCATATTCGAGACCTGCTGCGTTTGCAGTGAAACGATCTGCAGCAAATGCGTTGTAGTACTTTAGAGCATCCCCTTGATGGTCGACATTGTGACTATAAGCATTATCAGTTTTAACTCCAACAATTGGCGCAGTTGGTGCAATACCAACACTGGCAGTTTTTTCTCCAAAGTAGTGACCATTGCCGCTTAAACCATCATTCGCAGAATAGTAAGAGTGTTCTTGTGATTGAGCATTCAGACCAATAGTTCCAAAAGTATGACCAGCAGATTGTTGTTGGTATTCTGCATTGCCTCCGTTTTGATCAACGTTGCTGTAAGTAATGGCTTCAGTAGCATGTAAAGACCCACTAAGGCCACCTAATTGAATTTGATTTAGGGAACCAAGACCATCGTACAAATCTAACTCAAAAGCACCTTCACGTCCTTCTAATAATCCCGGAGCAATATCAGCAACACCAACAGCTCCAGTAGCAATACCTGCACCATGAACAATGCCACCGTATCCAGTAGCGTCATAACCACCATAGATGGTATCTTGGGTGACAGCTCCTGATCCACATTTGGGTACAAGCCAAGACCATTCACAAAGTAAGTTATCTTGATCAAAGACCAGGCCATAAGGGCAACGGAATTCGTAGGCAGTAAGAGGGGCTGTTCCATGGTCCATACAAGCGAAGAACCAGCGGCAGTTTTCAGGATCAGCATAGTATCCTATAATAAAATTTAATGGCAACAAAATAAAATTAACTATTTATTGAGAGTAAGAAAATCATACCTGCCGTTTCGGGACAAATAAAACGTTCATGAGGGACTGGAGCAATTTCACTGCTCCCTGCACAAGCAGCACCATCAGAGAGACTTCCAGGCCATACACAAACCTCCACACGTTCGTCAAAAGCCAAACCAGCTGGACAATCAAATTCGAAAACGCTAAACTCATCACTCTGCTGATCGAATTTGACACAACGGTAGAATCTGTTACAGGACCTTGGATGGACAAAGTATCCTTGTCTGAAGCACTTAAACTCAGTGCGGGTGTCCTGTCTAATGGCATGGATTTGACCCACAGTGTCAATCACCCGAGAAATTCTGTAGGGGGACATCTGGACATTGTCAAAGGGACCGACTGGTGATTCTAAAATTTCACGTTCAAGCGAATGCAGTACAGCTCCACGTGGTGCTCTGGCTTGTTTCGTAAGACCATTGAAAGCAGATTCTAGGAGAGTTTCTCCACACTTGGAGCCACCATCTTGGGATAGATCTTTCAGAGCTAATCCAGCCAAACCTCGAACTCGAGCATATTTTGCTTTGATGTCCATCGACATGGCATCCTCGAAGGCAATCCATTTATTTTTTCTTAACAATGCGCAGGTTAATTGTTAGAAAGTGGATTATAAGGAATTAAGTTAATCAAAATGAGCTCATGATTCAACGAACAAAAATGTTGATGGTATATCATTTTATCGTTGCGGATTAGGCAACACGTCGTCACTAAAGAGTAGTTTTACAAATGATGTGACGCACCCAAAAAATTCTGTGTGTAAGCGATTTTTTTTTTATTGCATAATTTAGAGCAATTGGAATTCAGTTAGTTACACGTTATGAGTAAACTCGTGCATATTTTCAAGAATGAGATCATCTATTTCCATATACATTGATGATTTATTATAATCGAAAAAGGCAGTGCATGAAGCTGTCATGAAATGTGAAGTGGACACTTGCAACAGATTTCTATTATCATCAATACAAAATTAAATCATAAATCTGACCACTTCACAGTTTACATGATCAGATTTTCTACGCGTTCGAAGAGTCTATGCCAATCCATTAATTATTCATGACTGAAGGCCAAAGTTTTGCAATCAAAACCATAAACAATTAACGTTCTTCGTAGATGAATATTCGAAATCTCTTACATCTCGTAAAGCCACCTAGAAACCGTGATGCAACAAATCTCACCTGAAAATGTATGGACCAGCTTGATCCTGATCTCTTTCTAAAGTCCACTTATCGCTTTCCATTGTAGCACAAAGTTCATCCCTGGTGAGGGTGGACAACTCAAGCGCGGGACTACCTGGAGCAGTGTGCTCGACATTTTGCAGCTGGAATTTGAACCCTTGCACCGGCGTGGTCACGATCAATTTACTCAAAGGTGCGCCCAGACCAGTGACGAGATCAACAACGGAATCCTGAAAGCGTCATATTTCAAACAAAGTACTGAATGGTTAATACGGTGTTTAGATTGCTAATCGGGCAATCAATGCAATAACAGGTATTTAACAATTGTAATAAAGTCACGCTTTGTTGGCTTCGTTCATTCAACACGTTTTTAACGATGTTCATTCATTGCTATACTTGGATCAGTATAAAAGGAGATGGATCAGCAGGTAAGATACTTCTTCAGAAAGGGAAATGAAGACAGCATGAATTTTGAGTAGGTAGGTACTTGAATTTTTCTGTGTTATGCAAAGATGGTAAGAAGGTTTCTTTTTTTTTTAAGCCTTGGAATTCCTGATAATATATTGAGATTGCTTTACTATAAGGTTCAATAAAATCTAACTTTATTTGGTAGGTGACGGATGGAAATCAAGTTAAGAAGGTTTAATTTTTTCTTAAATTGATGCTTTGTGTATTTATTGGGGCCCTTCTCTTCGCAGCTCATTCCGAAATTGGACGCAGATACATTATTGGCCTTGAGTGCCTCAATTCTACTGATTCATATTGGTCCTTCATGCCTTTTATGTACTTTTCATATTAGTATTAAGTGCCTCCGCCGTTAATGCTGTAGTCAGCGCATTATACGCACCATAATAATACAGATATAACGATAAATTTCACTTTCTATAAAATGTGGCCTCCTGCAGGTATCCGGCCGCTCATCCACCTGTTGAGGCCGTCGCACCACAAGCAACGAAAGTGCTTCCTTCACATGGAATGCGAAAAGTGGCAGATAAAATTGTTAAAATGTACCAAACGGTTTGTTATGCCGTCGACAAATTGGAGGCGATTGGTTTCGACACGCGTCGAAATTAGATGGAAATTGTGATGGACTGCAGCAACCACTAAAAAATTAGCTTTTCATGTAAATTTCCGTATGATGACCACTATAAATTTAAATGTGCATAGCCCGTAATACGATTAGCATGATTATCGACAATTCCGGTTGGCGTCGCCGAAAAGTGTGGGCTTGTGCAATCTGAGAATGCTAGGCTGCTTGCAAGGGCATATTATGGACGTGTGAATATGTTGATGTGGATGAATAATAATAGCGCGTCATGTGAAACGAGTCCGGCAATGCAGGCGAGAGTCATAAATGCTCCAGATCTCAATCGCAATCTTTTCTTGTTTGCATTTCGATTTTCGTCGCCACGAAAACGAAACGTAAGAAATGACATAATAAATACTTTATGGCTGTCCAACTAAACGGCAGCAATGTATGTACGATCACCACCAGTGGGCATTTTCATTTTAATTAAAGCACTGGCGGTCGATGTACAACGCGGCCAAAAAAACCACTTCACAAATGTCAGTTGTCCGGAGACATATTACCGATATGTGGATTAAGGCGCTTCAACATAATAGCAAAACGACCCCTGCGGGACACACGTGCGAACTGATAATTCACGCTAATTATCAACTCATAATGCTTTGATAATTTATGATAACTGTCCCTTGCCCCGGCATGTCGTGCATCTTTGCAAATTTGCAAGTTTACCAAACTTCATCAAGAACTTACCACCAATCGACGAGCACGCTGTAATTTTTGCAACACTCACCGTATTTTGCACGTCCCACAGACCCGACAGGCGGCTGGGATGGAAGGTGACATTGCGGTTAGCGCCCAAGAAATGCGTCTGAAGAGTGAAAACGTCGGCTTGTTTGCTGAGCGTCTTGAAGTCGTAATACTTGGCCAAAATCTCGGGTTTTGCTGGTACCGACAATGCCACGAAGAGATCAGCTCCCAGTCTCGTTCGGACGGTTGAAATAAAATCGGTAATGTCTTGTTTGGCGCTCAGCTTCTTCAGTCGGACCTCAAGACCGAAAATCTTCGTAGCGTTCAAGGTCATCAGTAGATTCTGCCGAGGACAGGAGCAACAAATATGAATGTATGTTGTAATTGAAGCTGGTTGATAACAATCGTGAAATGAATATTAAAAATTGGCACATATCGCATAATTGGATGCTGTTCTATCGCAATTAAATATCAAGTGACATAACATTAAATTTATTTCATTCTTTGTGTGTCTATAACTAGTTTTCCCATCTAAGCATACACTTCGCATTTCAGTGCAACCCGAAATGGCTCGAAGATTTCAGGTCTTATTTCTCGTATTTTTATCTAGATTACGCATTGCTGTTGGCACTTTTAATACGTTACGTAAATCAAAATTGAATTCGCAAGAAGCAATTTACAACATGCGACGTAACTCGTTCTGGCTGGACACGAGTGGATTACGAATTTAATTTTTGTGCATTACGCTTGTGCTTTGTGCGTTGGCTTAATTAATTGGGTTAAAGAGGACAATTAATTAAAACTCGACTATTTCGTCTTCATGCCACACAAAAATGAAAAGTAAATACACAAGTACACCTAGTTAGAACATTATTGGACTTGATTAGTCACTACTTGAGTTAATATTTATTAATCTCTAGAAGTTTCTAACTATTTCTGAACTGTAGATGCAGATACTCATGATCAACTTACTAACGCACAGCAATTTATTATTGCGCTACTGCAATTGCATTAGTAAATTTGCCATTTATGGGCTACTTGTTTGGGCGGCAATGGCGCCCATGGTAAACAGCAAATCGATTTAAATTATTGATGTCTAGAGCTGACTTTGCAAGAATTTTATGTCGAATGATTATGAGATAATAGCTTAAATTATGTGCATGCATGACTCACAAGTTTTTCCTAATGTGGTGTAAGGGCAAGTCAAAATAAAAAATGAAAATTTGTTTTAAAAAGTTCAGTTTTTTAGTTGTTTCTGATAATCTTTGTGTATTTATTACCTGATTGAATTCATGAACAGTAAGAAGAATTTTAGCGCCTTTATCTGCAGTCAATCCTTTGAGTTGGTCAACTGGGGTGGTTCCTGGCAGAATAACATGACTACATTTGCACAAATCGACATTACTCGCGTCAGAGTAATAACAGAATAATTCGGTTGTGATGCTTCCAGAGCCGATGCACTCCTTGCCGGATAGCACGCTACTGAATGCTGTCAGTAGCAAAAGAATCCGAAGTGAATCTCGAAGATTCATTTTAAGTTAAATTTGCGACGTGCCGAAAAAATGTCTCATCAATCAACCAAGAAGTTAACAGAGATAATAAAGAGCGGAAACTTCTTTAACAGTCCAAAAGTTTGTGTTCAATTGAAGTGTAGCAAACTTTTTCAAAGCTGATGCATTAAATGCACCTAATCGGTAGCCGATCGAACCGAACTGATTTCTTCGATCGCCGAAGATTGACTGTCAGACTGGCCCGGCGGTTGGTGAAAAGTAAAGAACCGCGCCGCGGCAAGAGTGTGTAGGGCGATTCACAAGGCTAAGGTAAAAGACTGGTAAAAGACGGCGAAAGAAAAAGGTGTTACACTATTAACGTAACGCGCCTTATGTGAGGCGGCTTGTTTGCAGACGGACATGGACACCACAGACGCTTGCCTAATGGCAGAGGAAGGAAAAAAAGTGAGAATTGCTCATTCAGAAGTGTGGGATCGGGATGACAACCTAACAAAATAAACTTAATGCAATGCAACTCTGCTGATGTTACAGAAGTGGTAGCGATGGCATTAAGCTGCAACCCAGTTAATACAAGCAAAATAAATAAATGGAATAAAGAGTGCTTTGATGAAAAACAAACTCAATTTCCGTGAGAATGATGACATAAGGCATGTTAATTCGTATCACTCTGACTTATATTGATTATTCCTTTGGACCACTTTTCTCTTATCTACTGTCCATTAATCCGAACACCGAATATTTGTCCCCGTAGACTTTAAAGTCCAGTTTCTTATATTTTACACATATTGGAGATATTCTGCGATTGTTGTAATCGCATAGCCCTTTCTTGGCAGTCGATGAAAGTAAATCCTACGTAATACCTTCAACAATAAGATGTGGGTCAAGTTTGCGAAATGACATTTGGTTGGTGGCGTTACATTTTGCTTCGAAAATCCAAATCAACTAAATTAACGAATGCATGTGTAACTAGATTTATTATCAAGCTGATCGAGCGGCTGAGCGGCAGACGCCGCCACCACATTTCTAGCATTATCGTAATTATCATAATCACCAAACAAAAAGATCAGCGGTTCCAAATGTTCAGATCTTATAAATATGATGACAACTGACAACAGCCTGATATTTACTTGCATGAGTTTTGTGAGCTTGTTGAGTTGTATGCGCGCATTATTGATTCGTTTTGATTGATTGTGTACACGGGACATACAGAGTGTTTTATTGTAAGAAGCGGTATAATTTATGAAGGCCGATTGTGATGATTCAGGTTGGAATAAGGAAAATCCGTGTTTGTTACTCACTGAGTATTTCACCATGGACCATGAAGACATGTAATGCAATATTATCGGTTGTATTTAACTACAAGTAAAAGCGAGTCATCCAATATACAAAACATGTAAGTGATGAAAAGAGATATTGTAAGAAATTATTATTGTTATTCTATTAATTATTATTAACAGTTTATACAATTGATTTTGTTATTTTGTTTTTTTACTTTTAATTGATGGAACTAATTTGCCAAGATTTTCATAGTAATGTGTTGACTTATTCACTAAAAAATGACAAACATGTGCTCAAATAATCAGGTGGACCATTGCAGAAAGACTCCGAGCGCAATTTCTTCCGGTTTCTGCCTCAGATATTTTCTGTAATTTACAACAACCATTTATTCTAATGCCTCTTAATTACAAAATAAATTTATAAACCACGAAAAAAGAAAGGAGGACTTGGAAATATTGTTAAATACATTGAATTAAATTGTATTTATCCAATTATATAGAAAGTAAAGTTAGGATTTTCTCTACTATTTTATAGATTGTTGATACCGGAAAACTCTGCTAACCTATTTTTGATAGCAAAACTGTTCTTCCTGTGCTATATTTACGATCCAGATATTTCTATCATTTTACTCTACTTTTAAGAGCAAAAATGTCCATACTTTTGGGTATATCAATCTCCAGTGTGACCACACGTAAACACAATTTACCACATCTTGATCAAAAATAGGAAAACCTAATGGAAACCACTCAATTAAGGTATTCACAACGACTCAGAAACATAGACAACAATTCAACATTTATAGTGCACTCAAATCACGCATTCATACGGACTGCAGTTCCAATCAAATTTCGCAGTTAATTCGATTGAATATTACCTTCATAAGGTGCGCACAAGAGTTGGGTTCGAATTGAATTGAGGTTGGGCCATGAAAAAGCCATCAGACGCATGTCCGAATGGAGTGTATGAAGTATCTTGTCGCGGCTGAAAACAGAAACAAGAAATCAAAATTGGGTCGTTTAATTGGTCGCTTATTAATCACTCGTTTACAAGTGACCGCGTGTATTTTCCATCGACCACAAACTACTATCAAGCGCTCATAAATCCTCGAAAAGGGTACACTTTTGTGTGGGGCATGATCAACACTGGTTGAATTAACAATTTAGGAATTTATTGCCGACTTAAAATTGATTTGATTTAAATTTGAATGCAAATTGTTTTATGTTGGTGTGTACTTAATCCTGCTGATCAAAAGTGTACCATGTTCAAAAGTAAAAGGGTTAAAGGTTTATTGAAAGCAAGAGATCAAGACGATAATGTCAACAATTACATCTTAAGAATGCATTAAAGTGTAAATGCTGGCAATGACCATTCTTGACTAATTGTTCACTCACAAGATTAATGATATTGTAGGCTTTATAAAATTCAGGCTACCACTAAATTACAAGTGGTAACCTGAATTTTATTTGAATGAATTTTAATGACCTTACTAAGTTATACAGGCTGAGTAAAAATGATGAAACGCGACCAAAACTCAAATTATCAATGCACTACACTGGTCCAGCATGTACGCTGTCAATATGTACGCTGTACGAATTAAATGCTTCGCATTCATGATGAAATACAGGTATCGTATCTGCTGGTCAGGTAGAACCATAGAACGTCTTGACGTTGAAGTAAAAAAACCGTGCAATGCGCTTTAATGCAGCGAGATGTTATGCAACAATCGAGATTTGTAGTGCAGCTAATTACCAGTCTTAAAGGCAGCGATTAACCTAATAAAATCACAATTGCAATTATTTTTATTGCGAGTTTTTATAGGGAAAGCAATTCGGTTTGTTTGCTTTTAATGAATGGATAATAAGAACCACAGTTGGTGTTACTCACTGAGATTTTATTCGTTACAGAAGATTCAGGTGCATAATTGATTGATAGGAAGATTTTTTGTAGAAAAATTGTAGGCTTGTAGAAATATAAAATAAAATGTTATACAAGGTCATTGTGCCAAAATTCACCCAAAATATAAGCCAAATATCAGAAGTGTCAATATGAAGAAAAGTACGCCTTTTCTTTTAACGTCTTGTATTACTACGCTCATCATTACGTTCCCTTCTTGGTTGACGTGGGCTTATAGGCGGTAAATCATAAGGAGATTGGATAGGAGTATCAGTTGAACCTGGGGGCATTTCACCAGGGATACTCGATTTACTTGAATTGTTTTTCAAATTGAGCGAGTTTGCTTCTACAGATAGATACGGCCCACTAGCCTTCATGCCTGATGGAGACATACATTTTTCATGTCCATTGCTTCTTCTTGCAGATGATCGGCCCACAATACTGCTCTGATCATCCGACATTGGTGGAGTATGGAACGTTTGATTGAAAGTAGGAAAAGACGTACCTCCAATACAATTGAACGAATAATATGTAGTTAACGTTATGCTAATGTGATTAATAGAAACACTCACCCCTTTTCTGCTTCTTGGACGTTTTGTTTTTTGGGATTTTGGAACTCATTTTTCGTGTGCTTGCAGCTTTGTAAAAAAAGATTGTCAAATAATTCGTGACAGAGGAAGATATCATGGCTACATTTTAAATAATATAACTAGGACGTTTTAAAACATTGAAAACATAAAATAAATAGGATACGATTTCCATGGAGAGGAGGTTTGTTCCCGTGATACTCCTAGGGATATTACGGCCAGTTAAATTATGAATCTTGTTTTCAAGGTTTGCAGATTTGCTAGAGCAGCCAACACTTTTTGTATAATGTGTACAATTGTACAATTTTTCTATAGACCTTTGTCCCACCTATTATCCTGCCACCCACAATTTCCACTCTATCTCCCTACTAAAAAATTAAAGTAGTTTGATGAAGTATTCGTTGAGGCATTGATGGAAATACTGCATTGTCTGATTTGACAGTGCATCCCAGCAACCAGCCGTACAGCTCTGGTAACCTCCAATTTATATTCAATAAGCTTTTTTGGTTATTACCTTCAAAATTTTCGTGCAAAATTATTTAACATGAGTGAGCTTAGCAAAAATACCAGCAAACCTCCGAAGAAGACAAGACGTATTGGTAAGCTTATTTTATCCTCTCAATAGCTTTAGTCCATGACGATGCAGACATCGCATGTGATTTTACAGCTTTGGTTCATCCGCACACGTCGGCGGACATGAGGTTATCAGGGCCTTGGTCTGGCTCAGATCAAAAGGATAATACATCCAGATCAGCGACAGACCATAATGATGGTAAGAAGGATGAAATTACTAACCAAGCTTTGCTTACACTTGCAAAGCGGGCATGGACGGTTCCGGTGACGGTTGTAAAGCCGTTGGATTGCGATGTTGAAAATTCAGCTCAAAATCCCCAAGAATAATCACAACGCAACGAAAATATGAGGCATTATAATGAAATTGAGCGTTTCATTTAATCAAAATAATATTTTTGACGGCACGCAAAATATTGCATCTTCCTTCAGAATGGGTTGAAATAAATGAACAACATTCCAAGTATTGTCGTGCAATGTTTTATTGAGGATAATATACATTCATCCCTTAATATTGCAGATTGACGCCAAAAGTGTTCAGATCCGATTTGTCCCTTCCATACTAGCGACCAATTAAACCACTGTTCCAATGAGTCCATCTTCAGAGGTTGATCATGTAGATGAAATCAGTAATAGATTAAATGAACTGATTGCTCAAGAATTGACCTTTCTTGTCACTACTTTAAGAAGTTCAAAATTACAAAATATTGCTTTATCAAATAGGCCATTTAATCTCTCCTGAATTTGGCAGATTTCCGTGCATTCAAATCGTATTTTGGCACGTTCGTTTCATTTTAATTATTGGCATTTTCTCAGTCTATCCTTATCTATCAAAGCTTTGATTGCAGCGAGTTTCTACTTTAATATAGTAATAAAATGGCCTAATATAATTAAAATAAAGCATTCAGTAACCTCCCGAAAATGTAGTTAATATATTGCAATTTGTCTTTTGGAAATATACAAGCAATTGTTTAAAACTTATGTTGTAACCTGTCAACAAGACGGTTCGGTTCACTCAATAGCATTCAGTGAGATTCCATGAACGTCAAATCAAAGGGTCGAAGGAAAAATATCAAACAGAAGATAAGGCATAAAGGTATTTTTTATTAAACAATCATTAATCTGAGCCTTGAGCAAATTATAAAATGAATTCATAGCAAACACCATATCAGTTCAAGTAATTTCCGCGTCAGAATTATCAACTGTGACGGATGCGTCCAAGGAATTTAAGAAATCTGGCGCCAAAGTGGACCTCACCCCACTTCAAAATTGGAAGAATGCATAAGAGGGTAATTGGGATGATCTAATTGAAAGGCTCCCCAGAGTCTACTCATTGCGGCCACTGTCTTCTCTGCGGCCATTGCCCCACGGCCCCAACTGTCGCAGCTATCTTCACGGCTTCCCCTGGCTCCACTGCCGTTATTGCGTCCTCTGGCTCGAGTGAGTCCATCTTCAGCATGAACATGTGGATGGAATCAGTAGAAGATTAAATGAACTTATTGCCCAGGCATGGACATTTCCCGTCAATGCTATATCGTTTTTTCTGGACAATGCATTGAAACAACCCCAAATTGATTTTGCGTTTTTATAATCCTATCAGTCGTAATTACTCATATATAAATGATTAAAGATTTAACTTCATCAATACAATAAAATTAGAATGATCAATCGTAGAAGGTGATGCATGTGCACATGCTTTAGAGGTTGATGGGATGATATTTCTCTGATATTCTAAACTTTTGTATATCAACCAAATAAACTGCAACCAATTCAAATATCAGAAAAAAATTAAATTCAGTTAATTTTGCTTGAGCTTGAAACGAATTGCCTGATTTAAAGAATTTTTTATTTTGGGCTGTAGTAACTGATTTTCAGATTTACAACTGGGTGAAATGTGTGTGGATGGGAAGGAGGGTTAGAATCCTACAATTTACAATAGTAGAGAAAAATTATAGATCAATCCTTTTCTCCGCTCTCTATAATTAAAACAGCCATTTTAATCACAAAAATCAATGAATCTATTATTCATTGAATGCAGATCACACTAATAGATAGGTACCAATATAAGAAAGGAAAATGTTAATCGTCATCACATAACGTAAGTATAACTAACTAGTTTGTCCGAAGACAATGTCGACTGACCTAATTCTTCTACATATTCACCATTCAAACAAAACATTCTTATCGTACGTGTCATGCAAATATATCATTCCCCGTTTTCACTTCACTTTCATTTTTTGCTTTGGATTAGGCGATATTAATTATATCAATAATGAGGAGTTTATCTGCCAAGTAGGTTTATCACCACTTCATTGAAATGTATCACTCAATCATCCAATATTCAAATTGTTAAATTAATCTTATGTAATTACGTATTAAATTGTTATAAGATGTTCGTCATTTCTTCTCTTCTACCAAGTTAATTATGAGCAAGAATTGACATTTTAAACAAGTAATAATCATCGCACATATGAGCCAATAATTGCATAACACTCGGAGATTTGAACTTATCAGAATTTTGGTAATTAGTGCACTAGATTTATATGATAGTACGTGTCGTCAACTTTATTGAGTATTGGTAAATGGTTATACAATTGCTACTCCGCATAAAAGTGTGTAAAATGCGTGCTAGATAAAGATTTCTGAGGAATAATTTCCATAAAACAAATCGCGGAAGTATAAAAGTCTTGTTTTGTAGATTGGCAACTTCTTGTGATTTCGTAAATCCGCTTCTTGATCTCAGCATTAATTCCAATTTATTTGTGTGATAGATCTCAAAGATCTCAGGCATTACGAGGATTTGCAACGCACGCTTTGCAAGAATCTTCACGTTGGCATTGATTGAGATGTCCAAATAAAATACGCAAGCAACAAATAGCAAAAATGCGGTGCGTAGGTGAAGATTACTCAACTTTGTCCTCATCTTCGATCTCCTCGTCGATATCGCATTCACTGAGCTTATAACCCACCCATTCAAAGTTATTCCGAAACCATCTGCAAGTTGACAGGTGATTACATAATGTATATAGAATCTAATTCAATTATGTGTTGTAATCAAATGTATCACTTTTATAATGCAGCTATTTTGTTTACATATTGCGTAGTGCGTTGTATTCAATTGAAAAGAATTGAAAGAATTTCTAACATTTACAGCCAAACCGGAACTTCTCTGACATCATTCCATAACATTTACAAGCGCTTATTGAAATACCTATATCTTTAAAGTCTTAAATCCATTGAACACGAAATCAAATAAAGTTATTCGAGACGCGTTAATCCAATTAAGAGCATAATTTATAATAGGTTTCAATAATATATCTAAAGCGATGAAGTGAAATTGATTGGCGTTTGATCAGTTGAAAAATAATGCGCTTGATTTGATTTCATTCCTACTTGCCAAAGACGTTTAACTCTTATTTTCTGTTTTGTTTTTAGTGTAATAGTGTAGTGTGTGCTACAATTCTTTTCGCGTAAGAGTACTGTGCACACTGTGCGGCGATTGAGTTTAGGCCAAGGCAACTTATTCGACAACGTCGACAAGATGTCCGGCATTAGTACACTTTGAACAAACAAGACTGCTTCGAACGTTAATCAAACAGATTGTATTATTAAGTTCCGAACAATTCTCCAAGTTTTACTTTACTGTCTTATGCTTCTTTCCAACTTTTGTTGAATGTAACATTAAATGTAACTGCTCCATAAAATTCAATAAAAGTAAATTGTACATTGTCACTTACAGGTTTCATCATTACAACATTCAGTAATAAATCATAAAGAAGTAATCATTGATGCATTGGAATTAATGTCCATATGTTGCAGAATGCTCATGTGTATGTAAACATAGCAGCTAAGAATACCTGACACTGTTTCAGGCTTCAAACGAGTGACACAGATTACTGCGGACATTTTAAACATCCGCACTAACTCTAAATATAATGAACTAATTGTAAATGCGGTAAAAACAGATAAGTGTCATTACAGTCTTTCAGAGGCGTGAGGATACTCCTTGTAGAATGCAACTTCACTTATAAACTGCGAAAGAAAGGGCAGTTGGACATAGATATGAAGTAGTTTAGCTGGTTCATTAAAATCAAGTTGAAACCATCTGAAATCAAAAGAGTTGTACAGTTTACTAATGCAACAGATTATATTCCCCTAGTTACCTCCTGGTAATAATCACTTGTGGTTCTAACCTAGTGACGGAGCTAGTTCCATTGTGGGTTTTGTGTGAGATCTTGCCATTTTCTTCCTGAACCACAACCAAAACAAACATTTGTCGACGGTGGATGGTGAGTGCTCTTCTTGTTTCAACCATAATAGAATAACGGCCTAGGACATCTATGTCCAAAGCAAAAAGATGGTGCCAGGTTGTGAACCAAGTCATGTGGCAGTTTTTTCTCGTTTCATAAGAACAATCGTCGCCAACCACAGTACGATGGAAGCAGCAGCCATTATGAAGGAGTTGCAACCCTTGAGTTTCCAACTGGTAAGTGGTCTATCAAACATACTTCTTTTGTGAATTTTGCAGATTGTTTTGGGAATGGATATACCGACCTCTGAGGCACCCAGGTTAAATTCCGTACGGAAGCAATGAGTGAGTGGATGGGTATACAAATAGCTCCATAGGGATCCCCAAAGAGTTTGATCGTTTTTAAGGAACCTGCTAAAGAAGGTGTCCGTGGGTAGAGGACTAATTGTTTCGTAAGTCCATCCGGGGGCAAAAATGGCGATGGACAAGTCCAGATTTCTTGCGGCTTGGACGCCAGCGTGGCATCCGGGACCCGCTGTATAGGGTGTATTGCGACCAAAAACGTCAATTCCAACGTATATGTCGTTCAGCCGATCTCCACCGTATGCTGCGCTATATATAAGGTTCTTTTCAGTCCAAGAGTAATTCAGGAATATTCCGTCGCATATATCGAAGTAGCATCTATAAAAAATTAGCAAATACCAACAAACATATAAAAGGACCACAGCTCGTCAATAACATCTCACCTATTACTGACATTAAGTTCATTCTGCCATTGCAACTCACCAGTGTTGATCACACTATCATACCAGATAACCATACCATTGTCCACTCTCTTGTGGATACCCGCAGTCAATTTCTCCAAAAATATAATTAGCATATACACCTTTGATGGGTGCACATGATTCTCGATGTTGATCAACCAACCATCAAGCTTCAAAGCCACGGTAATTTCCAGCACGGCATTCACAAACTTTTCGCATTCCTCTTCAGTGGCAAGAATGATATCGCACAGTTGTTGCCCTTCTGACCATTCGGTTATAATAGTACCCAATATTTGGACACCGTTGGAATGTGCCTGATTGATCCATGCCAATGGAGGAATAGTAATAAAGTGATGAGAAAAATAAATAAAAACATCAATGACCCTCCAGTGAGTGAACACGTAGCCGTTTCCAATAGGAACTGGATCACAGAATCTGTCCTCCAAGTAACCATTCTTCATATCATGACATACTATGGTCCGAGGAGCGCGTTCCCTCTCCACCCTCTCGGGTAAAGTACCAAATGGTAGAGCTTTAGTATGGCAGTCAAAGTATTTGTTCTCAATGCAGCTTTTGGAACGACGCATGATAGTTCTAGTGCGCAAGGCCCAATTTGGTGGATTATGAGCAAGATGGTAAAGGGCGTCGAAGGTATCAATTGGGACGCATTCTTCGATATAAGGCAGGTCACCGTCTTCTGCACCGAGTTCTTGATCGGTCATTATGCGGATATGATCTTTACAATTAAATCAACTAATTAAATCGTACGCACAAAAAAAAGTACGAAGGACTAATTGACAGGGTATTTACAAAGAATTTATATGATAAATTGCTTTAATAATAATTGTATATGAATTTGCGTCCCTATGCGGTATTCCACCGAAAGAAATTTGAATGTGTGGGTTTAAAATTGAGTGGGGAATGCAAAATGGCGGTTATGCTGTCAATGTCAACGAGGGCATCATGAAGTACAGAATTTTTTTGATGCCAGCTCATTGTTCAGCAAACATTTACATCCTCGACATAAAGCAGCCTGCAAATAAATGTGGGAATAGTTTAATCTATGTGTTATCTTTATTGGAGTTCAATGGTTACACATAAAACTTAGTTTGTTGCAGGTATTTCAAGTATGCAGTAGAAATAGAATGTGTTTGAGAAACACGTGTTGTCTTCACGGTAAATATATAGTTCTGCGACAGCTATGTGCTGCAAATTACACTTTACATTGATTATTGTTAATGATTTGTTATTAGTAATCTTAATGCATGCATATATTTTACCTTGCATATTAAAGTCACTTAAATAATGTCATAGTACCACTGAACAACATAATCACAATACTGTATTTCATGCATGATGATTAATTATCAATAAACCTTTAACAAATTAAGTTAATGTTTTCCTCTACATTCCTCATAAGGTTGTTTTCTATATATTGTCGAATATATAGAATGGATATTTTAAAAACAAGTCTGTTTTAGCTGGTGAATCATGAGATGTGACTGCGAATCTAAAGATTGCTCATAGGACTGTGCAAAATTGTTGCAAGATTTAAGGACTTACCACAAGCTTTGTTGTAAAATGTGTTAATATCTGCACGAAATTGCTTCAATATTGCTTTAATTCCCGTAATGGGGGGTCTGACGTTGGTTCCTCGTTCGCGCATGCGCATTGCGAAGTTCTTTATCGGACAAAAGGAGGAATGTTTAAATTGTTGATTTTCCTATTTTTCCTTTATTACCGATTCCCTTTTGCTTATTTCATAAAAAATAAGGCTTTATCTTGTTTACGATCTTCAATATTGTCGAAATTTAATACTTAAACCCCAGAGATGGAATGGGACTTGTAATTTCATGATGGGAACTGACAAGATAATCTTTTGAAATGCTGGGCACTTGCTCATCATTATATGCGGTCTTATTGTTTAAAAAGGCTAGCACATCTTTTTTTAAATTTATTTCTGGCAAAATCTTTTAAATTTAGTTGACGCATTCTAAAACAGATGTCCCAACCAATCTATTTTAGTGAATGTTGTATACATTTATTTTGCGACTTTTAAGGAACAAATCTTTTACTGTTTTGAATTCAGATGGTGAGGATCATAGAGTATAATAACTAAGGCACATGGAGGTTATAGTCAACATCCCACAATTCCAGAACTTTTCTTATCAAAACTTTTCCTCTCATAGACTACTTAACTTGTCATAAATAAGTAACGTTCAGGCCTAGAAAGTAAAAAAGAAGCCGCGTTTAAAGCGAAAACCAACTTAACTTTTATTCAGTTAAAATATCATTTCTTATCGTCTTATTTTAGTACAACTTAGCACTTAAATTCCTTGTTGCTTTTCTCAAATGACATTTTTTGGTTTGAATGTAAATTCTGAAATGTTGGAAGGTGAACTTTGGCCGTGCGAAAGCAACATGCGGAGAGGAACAAAGAAATCATTCAAAGAAGTATTCCGATTATAATAACAATGTCATACTACCACAACAAAATTTTTCTTTAATGATGGGAAATCATTAAGATTCTATTGGTATGTTTGCTTTATTACAATGTCTCATCACTATCAACTAGTCACTTCAGCAAAATTTATACATTCACATAAATATTTCCAAATACAGTCATTATTGATAAATTGTTTAAGTTCTGCATAATAGCAAATATTTATGATAGGATTTCTGTGGTGAATAATGGCATAACAAGTCTATATTTCCCATAGAGCTGCAGTAATAAGTTTCAAAAGCATTGATTTGAATCAACCAATAAGCACATATCTTTTACTTCAAAAATTGACATCCATACTACCCAGGAATACAGTTTCAATAAAATTGTTTATATATTACATAAAATATTATTGGGGAAGAAGAAAAAACTTGACTTGAACCTGTGAAATCCAAGCAATTTAATTCTAATAACATTTTACGAATTAGTGCTGATATTTGCTTATGACAAGCATATGAAATAATTGATTTTTCCCCAATGCTGCAATAATATGTATGGTGAGGTATTCGCCTAAAAATTAATACAAATATGAAAAAATAAGGTAATTGCTACTTCTCTTCACACCCCAAAACAAAATTATTAATTCATTAAAATTTAAACAAGTTTATTACCACTGATTTTACAAATCAATTGATTACATTAAATTTACTTGAAATCATTACCAACTTATGTTATAACAGCTTCTCAAAAACATGTCCTCATGAATAATTTCACAATAATTTTCATGCATTGAGATGAGTTTGTTTCAACACTTACTAAATATTTTACGTTATAATAAACTGAACCTGAAGAAGGCAACATGTTGAAAACGTTATTATAACTTCAAATATTTAATAAGTGTCCAGCTCACTCCAATACAATGAACATCAGAGACATGTAACACTCTTACACCTTCCTCTTGATGGCCTCTTCAAGCTCAGGAATACAAGTTTTAAACCTATGCCATTGCTCCATGGTGAGCATAATTCCCTTCTTGCCTGGTTTCAAAGCTCCATCAGCATTGTAATACTCTCGTATGTTGATGTACCACTTATGCTTAAACTCAGTCAGCTTCACGGAACGATTGGAACCAAGCTGCCAAGTGTCCTCTTCATAAACTTCATCTGTCCCAGCACCGGTAGTTGACGTTGGTTTTGCTGTCTTGGCCTTCTTTGAATGAACTACGGTGTTGCGCTAATCAGAAGAACAGTAAATCAGCATATCGTTGCAAGGTTAGGTATGATGCCGATTGAATATTAAGAGAGCAAATTTTAAATTAACTTACATCGTCTGGGCCAGAATCGCTATCGGTAGAAGGTTTACGGGCTTTGGATTTAGGCATTGTTTATTAATTTTAAAAATCAAGTGCAAAGAATTAAACTTGGCGTACTTTCCAGAGGCGGTGCAAACCACAAAGAATACGGCTAATCACTGAAGCGTGGAAGCAATGCATAACAATGTTTCCAAGCATTTGTTGTAGTTTGGAAGGTCATCTATCTTTGTCTTACCTTAACTACAATCAGACGAATGTTACGAGCAGGCGGCGCAAACGTATATGGGACAGGTTTGTCACTTAGGTGAAGTTTTAGAGCTCATGGAAGATTTTCACGTCTGCGACCAAGGAGAGAAAATATCAAGGTACAATCACGAAAAAGATAGACTGACCGTCTGCGCGGGAGACATTTCCGCACGAATATCGTGCAAATTCATGCCGCTTCCTGCACGTGTCCCACCCATTTGCAATTAGCGGCAGGCAATTAGCAGATTTATTTGTGTTGTGTTCTGTTTCTTGTTTATTTTGTGAAACATTCTCAGTCGGCGCCTGTACTGCGTTCCAGGCAGTGTAAGCAACGGGAGATATGCTGTCCCCTTGGAACGTTCTCTAGAGGCCGTGAAGGTAAGAATTAAATATACAATTTAATAACAAATGGCATTTATCTAATTTCTTGTTATTTTGTAGCGGCGTAAGGCATGAATTTGGGTTGTAAATAATTCTACTCACTCGACCATGACACGCTCTGATGTGAGCCCTTTTCATGCTGACCCAGATAGCAAGGAAGGCTATACCATACCATAGGCTGAGGAATTCCAAGGTGCAATTATTTATTATTGCATTGGAAGATTGTGGGATGTATCTTGTTGCAACAGTATGTAACAAACTCCCCTGTAATGTCTGTATTCTTCTTGGTGCATACACAATTATCAGAAGCAGCAATACTTCTATAATTCATAGATAATCCCATTGATTGCTGAAATTGAGGCCCTAGTCAGTCAATTCACAAACCCCTCCATTAAACCATCTCTAAGGGAAACCTTCAGGACGAATTCTAGGAGGAACCATTGCGCAGATGACGCCGATGATTTCATAGATTTTTTCAATCAAATTATAAAAATAATACCATCCACTTAGGCATACACTAATTTGCTCCAAGTAATCGTTTTGCAATTGTACAGATTTAAAGTTAATGTCAATTGAAGAAATGTATTGAAAACATTTCATTCTTTGTATTGAGGTGAGACACGTTTACTTCAACACATACTAAATATGTCGTATAGTAAAAAACATTTCATTCTCGATATAAATCACATCTGATCTAAAATTTCTCCCGGGAATATTTGAAATGTCCAAAACCATTTGTTTGCATTACGCAAATATTGTATATTGTAGTAGGAAAAGACGGCTCAAACGTGTAAGAACTAAGTTAAGAAACATGGCAATAATAATAAGTTATTAATGTGTTTGGAAGTTGTTCTGAAAATGCGTCTTGTTCTTAAACTTAGCCTTTGCTCTTTTGAGCCGCTTTTTACTCTTCGCAATTCTTAGGGAAAGATAGCAATGAGTGTGAGCGAGATGGATATATATAGTGCTGTCCTACGACGAAAGCGAACATTTCACGCATACCAATGTTAGTGCTATAGAAATTCCAATACTGAAACACAATACACGGAGTTTTGCACGGCCTACTTACGAGCGACCCCTTGGTTATATAGGGATTTTGGCGCTTTCAGTGAAATCTGCACTTAACACTAAATATCCCTAGTGTTCTTGTTGGCCAAGCAAGGTAGGCAAGTAGTCGCATCTGGAGAACATTCCAGTGAAATCTAGTGCCTTACGTTCGCACGTGTTGTAAACACATCACAAAGGTTAAGAATCTTCTCTTCGTGAATTGTTCAAGATGGAGATGATTCAAGCTATATTAAATAAATCCGCGTCAAATACCGCGGAGTTCAAGCCGATTACTGTGAGTAAGCACCTGGAGCTGGAATACGATGTGGGGCGACTCTTGGCTGTTGATTCTAATGACTTGGATGTCAAACTCTTGAGGTAAGTGGGATTCAATGTCGTGTGTGCACTGTGCATGCTTCAAACTGGAACAATTCCATTCTAATACATACCTTGACTTTATAGACAGGACCAGGATGATTACCTTAGAGACTTGACGCGCGATAACGTCCAGCTTCTGATGAACAAAATCTGGGAGCTGCCGACAGAACGCGTTGACGAAGCCATCGTCGCCAAACTTCCAACACCTACGGTTATTTTACCCCGGGCCAAACCAGTGCCAAAACCTAAGCCACTCACTAAGTGGCAGCAATTTGCCTTAGATAAAGGTATTAAGAAGACCAAGAAAAGTAAACTCACATGGGATGAACAGCTGCAGAAGTGGATTCCAAACTATGGTTACAAACGTGCTGCTGCTGAAAAAGACAAGGATTGGGTGCTGGAAGTGCCACAAAATGCAGATCCATATGAAGACCAATTTGCCAAGAAAGCTGCAGTTAAATCTGAAAAAGTTGCAAAGAATGAACTGCAAAGGTTGCGGAATATTGCTAAGGCCCGAAACATCAAAGTGCCAAGGACAGGGTTCTTGAATCCAGATGTTTCTTCAGCTAAAGAGGTAACTTTATAATATCCACATCTATTGGTGACTTAACTTCATTTATTTGCCTGTTTAGTTACAAACAGCTGTAACAGTAGCGAAATCATCTACTGCAAGTGCAGGCAAATTTCAAAAGAAGCTTTCTAAGGAAAAGGATGCTACAAATGTACATTCACTTATACCAGGAGGAAGCAGAAAGCGAAAACTGCCTCACATCTCAGGGGATGTAGAAAAGAATGAAAATTTAAGCCTTGTTAACTCCGTGTTGAACAAACGGCCGAAGATAGATATTGAAAGGGCAGTGGCACGGCAATTGACGCATGGATCAGCAGGGTAAGATTAAAATACAACTTCATTAAAAACTTGTGTATTCATTCAAAATTTTTACATATCTAATCATTTTTAGATGTTCTGGGGAGCGACGCACGGGGCGACCGAAGGCTGGACGTAGCGGAAAGAAATCCAACCCGAAGAATGCGAAGAAACCGAAAAGCGGCAAGGGAATCCGTAAAGGGCCGGGCAACAAAGGCCGTAAGCGGCGCTAGGTGCCGACGTTGTGTATATATATTTCATTAAGGTACTTACTATATATTTAGTACCCAAATCTTTTACGTGTGTATATCCCATCCTAGTTCAGGTTCCTTGGTCACGGCCATATAAACCAACGCTCCCTGACCTGGCATAGGTTTTACTGCCACGTAGGTTTTCTTATCAGCCGACCACCTACTCATATAGTCCTTACCAGCCTCTTTATCTCCCACAAATCCGTGCTACTTGATACAAAAAAGGCATAGTTTTCACTTGTTGGTGATTGTATATATGTATAATAAGTGGTTTTTCTTCTTTATGCAGGTAGATTAGTTAAATATTAAGATGGATCGTTACCTTGTCGGAGTACTGTGGATATCCGTGGTATGTTGGAAAGTCGTGGATCCCACGGTGAAGGACAGTCAGCATATACTTGAAGAACTGATTGCGATTGCGCTTTACAACGACGTCACGCGATCTCAATTCGCACATTTTGCCGATCCATTTGGAGGCGATTTCTCGATCTACGGGCATGGTAAATATGCAAGTAAATCAGCAGAAGGGGAGGGAATATCCTTGCTTGCCTAGAGTCAGTTTAGGCATTCGTCAACGGATTGTTTTATTTTTGTGTAGTTGAGTTTTTGTCTTTAATATATAGTTGAAGAAATAGAACGCTTTACGTTTATATCTGACTTGTTATAAATGCGTTAGAGTGAGTACGATATATAAAAATAAATTCATATTGTAAACATGTAATATTTGCGTGAATGTTAACCTATAATACCGCGCAACATTGATATTGATGGTAAATGAATATAATTACCGCGTCTACGTGGCAGTTGACTTATTAGAGTATGGGCTAGTTGGAGATAGCCATTGAATTCTTCGTCATATGCTGCTGCTGCAGCCGCTTGCGCCATTTTATTAACTGATAAAAAATTTAGGGGGGCCGAAAAGTGCACACGTCTACTGCGGAAAGTAGAGCAATGATTTAATAAAGTATCCGTTGCTGTAGTAACTTTTCCCACCCTTATTCCAGGTGTCACTTGATCGGTTGTTTTAGTTCACGTCAAATCGGTGTAGCATTCCTTTCATTCATCCATGTTCTGTTTGATCAGTTAAATTTCCATTTCGCATTTTTGAAGTCATTCTAGAAAAGTGCAATGTCGACACAAGGTCTTCGAAATTATGGTCCAGTACCAGTTCTCGACAGGGAGGGCACATTTGTGCACCCAATTCCAGCACCACCAAACCCGCTTGGTTCATCGAGTTGGTGCCGTGGACTAACTTCTTCCCAGCGCCTTCATGCCCATCACACGTTGGCCAGCGCACGCCGCTACGTGCACTTCAAGCCGCTCGTGTGAGTGCACCCCGACATAATTAATTATAATTACTCGGTTGTAACATTTAATTGGGCGCGATTGTCGGCCCGCGGTAGATAAAGTTTAATGAAATATTTATGTTGATATGCTTGCATGCTCCAGTTGCCATCTTACGGCACTTAATGAATCTGTATGGTCGATGCGTCTGTTTCTGCTTACTAAAATTTCTTTCTATATTTAGGGGTTTGAGTCCTGGGGACGCTTTGGATATCACCCTCGAGGCGGATTACAACCAGAGTACCAATACCTTTTCGGATCAAATCGATGTGATTCTCCAGCGCGTTACCTACGGAGAAGATAACCGCAGGAGATTACGGAATATCTTGGATGTCCCCAAACCATACGATCCGATTGGAAGTGCGAACCAACGCGTGGAGCAACAGGAGAGGTCTACTGCTCGCTATGGTCCCTACAACACCGCTGGTCATGACAGTTGTATGAAGAGGTGGCGATACCCGGCAGATCAATATGGACGTTATAATGCCTACCACGAGTTATACGTTACTGGTCTAAAAGAGCGTCGCAATAGAAACTGCGTTAAACTGGCCCACTCATCGCATCATTCGCCTCAAACTAATGCTGGATATTCACGGCAGGACCGCGACGGTAGCACTTACCAGTATTAACTACTGCTACTCGACATGTTCCAGTAAATCTGAGCATTTGTTGGCACACGTTCACTAATTAGAGCCGCACACGGCCACTTACCACTAGCCTGTAATTAATCGGATACAAGTGGCTTTCGAAATTGCCGAACGCACGTTCCTGCATGAATAAATAATCAAGCATGTGCGCTGCGCGTTGGGTTTTGTTTGGATTTAAAATGGTAATGTCTTATTAATTTCGTGATAATTTAATTAACCAAACAACGCGCTTATCTTACCATGCTGCACTGTATGAGGAAAAGGAAATGACTGACGCACTCGTTTATGATGCTTAAAATCAGGGATTAATTAAAATAAACGTGCGAATCAGAGTATGAATTATTAGTGGTCTTGACATGAGCACATTTGGTGCTTTCTGTGATATAGGGAATTGAATGCATATGTCTCAACTTTTTCTTATATATCTTTAATGCCCATAGGAAAAAGATTGCAATTTATCATTTAAATCAATCCAATTTTGTAATAATGACCTTTGGCAACAGTTTCAGGTTGGTCGGCACTGTTCAGCCTTTTTAGCGTCAGCATTACTGTCATCACCATCGAGGTCGTTGGTCGATACTATCTTATGTGCTATATCTTTAGGCTTTGGTATTATGAGCACTGCGTCCTTAGTCTTTCGCAATGTGTCTTCACTCATGTTCTTCTTAGCAACATTGCATCCTGCTGGCTCCGAGTCTTTTGGACTGTTGTTCTGAGCAGGGGGAATGATGGTTACGCTCCACCAATCTAAATGCAAATTCGAGCGTCTTTAAAACGTCCGGATTTATTAGAAACAAGAATTTCTAAATACTAAATATTTACCTACTTTTCTTCCATCATTGTCGAACTAGAGCCCTCATCTTTTGCCTACTTACTAGTACCATCGGGGCGAGTTGCGGCGTTCTTTCCATTATGAGCCATAACTTCTTTCGATAATCCATTTATTTTGGGCATGTAATTGTTGCGCGACATATTATTTAGTGTCAAACTTAAGCAGACTAAAATAAAACAATTATTACAATATGCCTCCAGCATTGTACATTGATAACAAGCATCGTCAGAATTATCAAACTTATTAAATATTTTAGGCTAAGGAAATATTTTGATTTATTGAACCATCTTGGTAGCACACATCTTGCTAAAAAGATGCTTCGTTTGGGGCGTTGGAGTTAAGACCGAAGAGAGGTCTGCACCCTTTCCAACAAACTATTACATAAAAATATATAAAAATAATGATGATTTATATGTTGTGATCGCTTTTGCCGGTTCACAACAATCAATTTCAAAGAATGCAACTTCAAATGCCTTATATCTGTTTCCTATCACTCATAGAAGCGAACTAGTCACGATCAGGACTACAAATTAAAAGCTAATAGTTTATAATTATATTTGGAGCATAATTTCTTAGTGCATCTCCTCTACATCTCTTCGTGCCACACTGCATTTGATATCCTCAGGAACTTTCCATTAGGGACCAAGGCTTCTTCTGATCTTTGTATTCAGAAAACAATACAATCAAGTATATTTGGTTGCCAGTTTACAAAATTTTTAATCCATGACATAACATTATACTTTTGAATTAAAAAAAGATCTCTTTTTATTCTTCAGCCGGGGATTACTATGAAAAGTGTGCGAAAAATTATGTGTGAATTTATTTCCATATTTTGTCTTTTACAACATTTATAAAACTTCAATATAACAACTCACGATAATATAGACATATTCAATTAATTTATTACTTATCATGTAATTTCCCGTTTCTATCCAGGTACACCACCTCCGGGCAAATAGTTACAGTCCAACCAACTACAGAAGATACAACTAGTGAAGGTATTTGCTTGTTCGTGGCTTCTTCTTTGTGCTTTACAACTACCGCACCATGTCTTTTAACAATAATTTTCTTGACTCGCCCTGTTTTTGGCTTTACACTTAGCTTAACTCTCATCGGTTCCGGTGCTGCAACAATTCTGAATCTAGGGTTTGGCACCTCCTCACGTTCTTTCTTTGGTACTCTATTTCCAATTGGTTCTTCCTTCTTGGTATGATTATTGCACATGCGAAGGCATCGTGGGGTATCATTCTGACTAACACCTCGAGGTGATCCTAGAATAGTTTTCTTTTAGCTCAGTTATGACTTACGAAATAAACTTACGTTGTTGCTTTTCCACACCTTTCTTTTGGCCACTTTCTTTAACTTTAAGGCGTTGGCCCATTTTGTCCTTCCTGTATGTACGTTCAACACCGAATCAAAGTGCGAAATGAATTATTCGTCTGAGTATGCACCTCGCTATTGGAATGATGTATCTATAACAACACTAATATAAATGTTTATGTTTTGACACCATAGTCTAAACACTAAATTACCATGATAATTCGAACGTAAGTCATTTTGTCATTATCATAGCTATCAATTTCATGCTTCACATTCCTTATTTATCTATTTATTTTTATTGCATAATGGAATTGAATCCCGGGCTGTCCCAAAACATTCAAATTCCACGCACGTTGAAATCACAAGGCAGTGGTTCCAAATCAACTAGTTGTGTTAAACCCTTTTCGGCAGGACCGGTAGTTCCTCAATGGGAAGCGCCATCAATTAAAAATCCTCCAGTTACATTTTATGACCATCAGCAGCGACGTAAGCCGAAGAAAATCAAGAAAGGCATGCAGCTATCAAGGTCTTGGCATAATCCCAATGTGCGCAAGCATTACTCGCACTCGCAAGAGGACTTGAGCATTATCCTTGGGCTAAAACCAACAACTCGTACATTGATGGAAGCCATGCGTGATCGAATAAATGACATCTATATATGCAACATCATACCGAAATGTCCAGAACGATTTGATTGTGACTGGTCAGATGACGAATTGGACTCTGCAGATATAGAGCGGGTGAAGTTACCACGGGAAACCCGAAATGCTGCTTCACCGAATATGTCAGCTTATTGCGTTCCTAGGCCAGAATTATTTCGAATGTGGCCTCCTACAATGCAGAAATATTGCGAGCAAGATAAATCACATCAAATTCATAATACTCTCAAACTTTATCTTTCTCTGAGAAATTCTCCATGCATACAAGCTATTGCTCCAAATGCAGAGCCATGTGCAAAACCTCTGAAGCTCTGTACTCGATGGTTAAATTTATTCGAAAAGGAGTCTGCAATGACAAATAGTACTGAATATACAGTTAGCAACGCGAAGTCATATTGCCAAAATGTACATAATACAGTTAGTGACTTAGATAGTCTCACTTGTAAATTTGATGTGACTCTAACTTCAACCGGCAACTGTTCGATGCTTTGCACAGATGACAATTTACCAATGGAAGCAAAATCAGCTGTCAATTCTTGTAGAGCAAGACCACGTAAAATGAATTGTATGAAAGTGGAATATACTGAATTAAATACAGATACGGAGGAATCTTCGGGGCACCTAGTACCATGTCCTGCAAATATCTTGTGTAGTCGTGGAATCCATCTTGGAGACTGTGGCCCACGTGTGAAACCTGTCGGTAAATGTAAATGCATTACAAAATGCAACTGTAATCGCTTTTAAATTGTTTGTCTCATGTCCGAATTTCATTTAATAAATAATGATTCATTTCTGCTCGGGTTAGTTTGGTAGAATCTAAAAAGTGCCGAAATGCGCATCTAATCTATCTATTCTCTATTTGTAAATATTGGGATGGTAATAGGGTAGGTTCTTTGGAGAACTGCACGTTTTGTTTCAAGTTCTTCAGTTTATCAGTTTGTGGTCATGTTCATCATTTTATATTATTACGTCGGTTATTTCTGTGTCAGGATACTGGATTTTCATCAACTGAATCATCTTCCTCCTTGATTTCTTTACATAATCTACAAAACCATGGACCATATCTATTTAAGGTTGTGTATACGAGGAGCTTATATGAGATTCAAATTAAGTATTCTATAATCATATTTTTTTTGAGTTTTTATATTTGACTTGATATTTTTATTTGACTTAGAACAAGAATGTGTTTGTCCCTTTTGAATTAATTTATTACGTTAATAACATTGTTGACGTTGGCACAAACAATATAGTTTAGAATTGTTTATTACTTGATACGAGTTAAAATGGAATTTTTCAGCCATTTCAGCATGCAAATTATTAACAAGGTATTATTGATAAATCAGCCAAATATTTTATTACATAGAATTGCAGGTATTGCCACATTTTGTTAGTTCTCTAGAGGAGTAAGAAAGAGTAATATAAATAATATCCTAAATTATTTTGCAACGCAATGTTTTGCAACATAAACCCAAGTAATATTTTAAGTTATATAACACTTTTAACAATTTTAAATGACAATTCGGAGTCATGTTGCCAAAATTTATATAATAGTGATAATTTCACCACGAAATTTCATACGACTTTGATTTCAACACAACACTTTAATACTCCGCTCAAATAGCATGTCAACAAAGATCACTCATGATGAATTTTAACTACAGATAATGACTTCCTAAATTCTATAGGAAGAAGACAATTCTAAATAAATTTGTAAGCCATGTATATTCGTTTGTTAATTTTTTTCGATATGGAATCACAGAATGACAAACAGTTTTGAATACGCATTTACCAACATGGGCTTATATTCCCAACGTGCCACTAACAATTTCACCACCAACTTCTATATGACTTTTTAATGCTTTGACCATATGAAAAATTGTAAAAGTAATATTAACTAAGGTGACCAGTTTTTGTACCGGCGAGATTTATTTATTCTTCCTGTAATGAATAAACACTTGCATAATAAACAAGCTTTTTATATATACATAAACGGTAGTTTAGGAGGTTCGCAGGTTCAAATTCTGGTAACACCTCTGCTGAGACTTGGTAGTTAAAACCAAAGAGAGGTTTGCATCCTCCGGAACTAATGGCTCAGCTATCGGTCGGCCAGTGATGCAATGTTCAGTACGGTGTTGGTCAGGCATGGGTCACACCGCATTCGCAATTACATACCACGACACCCTACATCTAGCATACGGGCACGATAATGATTTATTGGATTTATATTGTTCAGCAAACTGTTGGAAGGTTTCTGTCTTTCCAGCGGTTTGCGGTTTGGAGGAAAACAACTTCTTCAAAAGTTGAACAAATTTGTCAAAAGCTCGTTGGTCATTTTAATTGTAATGTAATGTAAATAATATCAGACAATTCTAGCAAAGTAGAATCAACGAAATTTTTAATTTAGTACTAAAATTTATTATATTTATGGGTAGGATTCTTGAAAATTTGTCAAATATTTTCAATCCGCTCAATTATGCTCTAAAATTGAGCAAATATTATGGTGTTCAGAATCCTAAATGCATAATCGCCTTGTTTACACAAGCATAATTAAAAATGCAATTGTCCAATAACATAAATGGTTAATGTAGTTTCTTATTATTACCGATATTACTAATCAATTCAACCAAATTTCATATAACTGGGAATTTAACAGATTGATCTGAACACGCTTCAATTATGTGAGAATAAAATTTTGGAACTATAGAATTGATCGGTTTCACCAAAATTTGATTTTGATTTATTATATTTATTATTATAAATTTTATCATTCCATAACGGTTGTCAGCGAGCGCAACACTTCCAAAAGTGTCACATTTGGAATTATACTGGAACAACACAGGAGAAAGAAATCAAATTTAAATCCTATGGAAAGTGCCATTGGAGCCAGTTTGGCATTACTTGTGATTACATAGAAATTGTAGGCACTGTTTAATTGACACATCCTTCTTTGTATCCATTCTTGATACCGACGAAATCTTCGAGACCTCTCTTGTAAACACCTTGTGTGGTCATGGTACCCAACTTGGTGCCAGGCGTTCTCTTGCAAAAAATAAGTGTGGACCAAATCCACCAAATAAACAATGCTCTGCTACGATGGATATGATATGATTGGTACATCCGTCGCGGTGCCATCGCTTTCCATCAAACCACCATCCGCAACCATCCGCAACGCATCGATTTCGCCGCAATTCGATAACGCCGATAATGATCCATTGTCCATCATGGCATCGACATCAACAACGCTGCTATCGTAGACATCTAGAGTGTGTTTCTGGTCGTAGAAAGTCTTCCTTTTGTGTCTCGCCAACTCTTTTACCAACGTCGCAATTTCTTGCAGCAATACAACCTCGGGCAAAAGCAAAGATCTCTTCTTGCATTCGGAATTCAAAACATTTCACGCCTATTGCCACTTATTATTAGGTACTTACCATCGGCTAGCATGGAGAAATATCATTCAAGTCAACTTCTACATGGCGAATTTTTATTGACTTCTTAAGAAATACAGTAGCACAATGCAGCATTGTGCTTCAAATTTAACTTCGTAGTGCATGCAGATGATGTTGATTCTTCGTGGAAGCGGAGCGCGCATGCCATGCTCTGGTTTGCAGAACAATCATTCGATACACGCGAGTAAACTATACTTGTATCGTCTTTGCGCCGACCGCCACTCCGATAGATAACGCGCGACCAGTCAGACACTTAATTTAAAAGTTTAAACAAGTTTTATTAACATACACTCAAGCGCATGCTAGCGTGGCGCGTTCGTTGTACTTTGGGACTTCAGGCAAAACGGCCTTTATCCAACACTTGTAATGCCTGTCATATTTCTTAATTATAATTGAGTTTGATGTAATTAATGCCAACCTAACTGTTGATGGTGTAGTTTATCGACTTTAGCGCACACATTTTTTTTGGCATTGATGTACTGAATAAGATTGTTTATTATAGATGCATTATGTTAATCCAATGAAACAAGTAAACTACTTATCACTGTGCAACAAAGTGACTGAAATATCTCATGTGCTAGGTATCGATCAGAATTGTAATTTAAAGCTGATTTCGGTGTAGATCATAGGGTTTGATATTGGGACTAGTCCAGTACACACATCTTACCGACTAAGTCAAGGGACTACACGATTTCCATAATTAATTACTTCATTACTATTCAAAACATGGCATCAAAAAATATGAAAATCTGTGGATGATCCAATGAAATCTGGACGTCTTTTTTGATATGACTGTATAACCAACGTTTGATATTGGATTTTCTATTGTCAAGTGTCATATGTTTATTTTGTTTCTTACAATCTGAAACTTTTGGGTCTTCCACTTTTCATCATCGCATTTTGACAATAAGATAACATTTCTAAATAAGAGATATAAGTAGCATAATTGAAAATACCTATGTCCATGTATTGTTACATTTTTATTAGAGCTAATGTAGTTTGTACGTCTTACAGATAAATAAATTTCTTTGCTGGTTATAATTAGAACCGTAGGGAATTTTTGATCAGCTGAAATAACTAAATTCAAGATAAATTAAGAATTATTGGTAAATTTTCTCCAGTGAGACCAAATACTGAATTAAATATCACAGCAAGAATAGACGAACATGCTTTTTGTTGATATGTTATGTAATGTGGCATAATTTGAAAGATTGTTGAAGAAGTAAAACAATTTAGAACTTCTCAATTATAATACTTCATTATAATATAAAACTGGGGTTACAGTAGAGTTATAAATTATTAAAAAAATTAAAATATTTACGGCATCCCATCTAAACAGAACATTCAAATAATTGGGGGTAAATTTCAATAAAATGTGATGAATTTTTATCTCTTGATAATATTTCCGTGTTGGACTCTGCCATAACTAAACTAATTTACGAATTGTTACGGAAAAAGCATTAGATTTTTCAATTGTTTCTAATATAACAGATTTTTTGAAGACTGAAAGATTTTCTTATGTCCACAATTCACTTGTAGGCTAACCCAATATTAACTTCACAATAAAACAACCACTCCACATATAAAATATTTTCGGAAATAATCACAGAGGGCAATTGAAAAATTTACGTGCAATTTGGCTTCGTTTTCAGCAGGAACACAATTCTCGAAATGACAATTCCATCAAGATACAAATATGTCAATACGGCATGGAATTTGTAGAATTTGTTCATACCATCGAATCATATTCGATGGAACAACATAGACGCAGACCGTACTTATGCTACCAATGTAAATCGAGCCTTAATGTTCTTGAAAGGCAGCATGTAAACCTAACCAGGCATCGCAAAAATGAACTGAAATGTAAAGTATATTCATCTTCCAGCCCTGTTGTGAAACCAAGGATGACAATCGCACTCGCCACACGTAAACAAAGTTTACCAACATACTGGTGCACTTTCTTCGCGCTCGGGAAGGCGCCGACCGTTCTTCCACGGCGGTAATCTAATTAATTCAACGAAAGAAATAACATGTCCGATTAGAATATGCGCTTTTGCGCGCCGGCAAGCAGCGCGGCGGTGGGCCCATACCGACGATCTCAACATTGGTTCCGATCCACGATCCGCATGTCGGGACGCCATCCCCACCCAGTATATATACTCCAGTACACGAAGAAGATCCTCGCAGTTCAACCGTGGTCGTAGCAGGCGGCAGTCGCGACTCCTACAACGAAACCCACCCGGCATTAAGTACCCAACAATTACATTCGGGATTAACTTGCACATTTTACATTCCGCGTTCAGTTCAGTGTGCAGAACGTGTGCTACGTGCGTCAAGTGATAAGCCAACCAGTTCGAGGGACTTTTTCTGTACGACGATCAAAGGAAGCTAGTAGGTAAACAAAACATAAAAAAATACAATGCAAACTGACCCTATGAGAATGCTGTCGGACGAAATAAATTAACAAACAACCACTGCTTTGTATAAAGTGTTAACATTCAGGAGATTGATTTTTTTTGCACTTTGATTTAATCAATGGTCATGTATTGCTGTGATTGTAAATGGCGAGGCGAGACAATGCCGGTCGATGCATGCAGGAGGATAGCAGGTCTGCAGGCTTGGGTGAATTATAGATTCGGGCTGGATGTGTAAACGGGCGGTAGCCGGCTGCCGGCCGGTTTATCGATCCGGAGCGCAACGTGACTGAAAGTGCGAGGTGCGCACGGTGCGCCCCGCCGGCAAAGAAAGGGCTTCCACCCTTCGGATTCCTCTCCTGCCTGCATCCGATCAGCGCATTTATATTTATTCTCGCAGAATAATGCTGTATTGGTTTTACTATTTTGTAATATCTGCCATTTTGAAAATTCTTGCATGCCACTCTCATGTTTTGCACGATACAATTGTTGACGTTGATGAAAGTTTGTTAATTTGTTCGTTTTACTACAATTATCTACTCTTAATACCCAATTTGCAATCGAGTCGCGCGTGAAAGGCATTTCTTTCTTTTCTTTGTTACTTTCAACCCAACGCGTATTTTCTCCACCTCTTATTGCGCTGGTTTTCGGGTGAAATTGTTGTTGTTGGTTTTTAAACAACTGCGTTTGTCTCGTGTTTTTTGCACTGTTCTTACATACGTTGCGTTCGCATCTTCATCGTTTATTTTGAGTTCTTAGCGTATTTTATTCGATTCTCACGAATTGGTGTTCGTAATATCGCTAGTAACCATATTGTTCGAGTTAGTTTACAACGCCAATGAACGCAAGAATCGTAAATAACAGAGATGAGTGAATGTGCTAGAGACAAATCGCCGAACGAAATTGTTTTCGGCGTACGAGATCTTCCCATGCGTTTTTACGTCGTTGGCATACATATCGGCAATTGGAAATAGTTTCATTCATGCGTTCGCGGAAAGGAAAATGTCTTCCCACTGACAATTTCACCGTTAATTTCCGCACGGAAATTTCGTTCCTCTGTGGTATGCGCGAAATGTAAATTAAAGACACCGCTCCAGTTGTGAGTTGAGGTGGAATTCGACAACCACTTTGTGACGAGCCCGTCGGGCCCACATTTGCTGCCACATGCAGTGGAAGCCAGCGATCCGCATTCAGCCTCTCCCTTGACATTGAAAAACGTACAAACTACACCCGACTAAAGCATTGCACTGCATCGCGCCAACACACACACTCAACATGTCGCCGCGAAACCAGAAGGCAACACCGGTTTATAAATAAATTCCGAAAAACCTCCAACAAAGAATGAGACATTGCCAACCGTGCTCGTAGTCTAAATACGTCTATCCTAAACATGCCGAAGGATGGAAAGTATCTCTTTGATGCGACGCTTTTTGCATGTACGCAAACAGAACTTTCAATGATCAATAATCAGCTATCGATGGATAGCATGCAGTCAAGTGGTTTGTCATGTGGTTGTTGACCTCTTGTGATGATGAACTATCAGCAAAACGAAAATTGCAATTATGCGGTTTCTCGATGCGCGTTGAGTGCGACAAAAAAAAAACTCTATTCCTGAATGCAATGCGACGTGATATCCACCTTTCTCTCTCACTTTTCGTTCATTTGTTGTCTTTGGGCAATGATGCGTTGACGCATCTTTTCAATGAAAACTCGTCGAGTTTCGCCAGAAATAGAATTGCCATCTACGTCGCAGTCTCACATCCATCTAAAGGCATAAAGTGCAAGTTGAAGAAGCAGCAACTTTTATTTTTGATCATATTTGAAATTCATGCTTACACTGCATTCCCAAGCAGCTAGAATTACTCTCACCAATTGATACATGCACAAAAAAGACCTGGTAGCAGGAATAGATCGCTTGCGATTCTTAAGCCATGGTAGAAATTAACGCATTAATCAATCACAGCTCTCGTCGCACCGTGGTGGCTAATGTTTTGAGCTACTTTGCATTCATCACAAAGCAATTATCGGCAACAGCAGTGATGCTTATTCAACAAAATCTCGACATAAGCTTCGGCCCCATCGCACCATCTGACTCGCGTCGGTCAGCTGCTCCTCGTATTGCTCATCTTTCGCGAGCGTTGGCTGTCGATGAAATACCGCTACTCTCGTGGCAATCAGTTGAAACATTGATGGCCATCGCGACCGTACTTAATTAAACTGATGTGTAATTATGACTCTGGTCGTTACTACGCACTCCGCCTATTGTTGAACATTTGTAACAACTATATGCCTCGTTTCCTGCCTGATAAACGCTTTTATCATTCGATGCGGTTGTTTGACCTTCTTATCCACCAACAAGCCGCAAGACAATAGCTACAATCAGTCGTATTTCCTCCCCAGCTTTTATCAACCTGTCCAGGCCCACATTTTCAACATGAACGGAGTGAACGGTCACGCTAACGGAGAGTTGAATGGCTGCGGCGATATTATCACCCAGAACCAGCAGAAGGGCTGCTGGACCATTGGTTTGATCAACTCCAAGTTCCGTTACCTTACCGCGGAGACTTTCGGGTTTAAGATCAACGCCAATGGAGCCTCTTTGAAAAAGAAGCAGATCTGGACTTTGGAACCAGAGAGTCCCACCGCTGGAGATAGTAAGTTGTAAGGTGTTAAAAAATGAGAAAAATACTTAGGTATTCTTTTAAATGTTTCCTAGGTATGATTTATTTGCGCTCCCACTTGGACAAATACCTTGCGGTTGATTCGTTCGGTAATGTCACCTGTGAGAGTGACGAGAAGGACGCAGGTTGCCAGTTCCAGATCAGTGTTTCCGAGGATGGTAGCGGTCGTTGGGCGTTGAAGAACGTAGTCCGCGGGTATTTCCTAGGTTCTACTCAAGATAAACTTACCTGTACCGCCAAAGTCCCAGGTGATTCTGAATTCTGGCATATCCACTTGGCTGCCCGCCCTCAGGTAGATTATTGCAAAGGACGGTCTTATCCCACACCACAGGTGCATTAAAAGCTGTTTCTGTTTTGATCACAGGTTAATCTCCGCTCCGTTGGTCGTAAGCGTTTCGCGCATCTCAGTGAGAACTTGGATGAAATCCATGTTGATGCCAACATCCCATGGGGGGAGGACACCCTCTTCACACTGGAGTTTCGCCTCGATGAATCTGGCAAATATGCTATCCATACATGCAACAACAAGTATCTTAGCATGAGTGGCAAGTTGGTGGATGTCTGCAACAAAGACTGCCTCTTTTCCGCCGAGTACCACAGCGGGCAATTGGCCCTGCGTGATCGCACTGGGCAATACCTCAGCCCAATTGGGTCCAAGGCCGTGTTGAAGACCCGCTCCAATACGGTGACCAAAGACGAGCTCTTCTCTCTGGAGGACTCTCTGCCACAAGCCAGCTTCGTCGCATCGTTGAACTCACGCTTCGTTTCGGTGAAACAAGGTGAGTCGAACGCCAGCGAAATAATCGCCTGCGTCTTCACGAAGTAACAGTTGGGCAGCGCGCGCATCTTTCATTAAATTATTTGCGACACCATGCTTAACTGAGCCCGGGTTTGCGCGACGAGTTAATATTCCAATTATGCGCCGTCTGTATTTAGGCTCGATTTCTCGAAATCATAATTTGAGGAAATCACATTTCACGAGCTTCTCAAACGTCGTACATTACATAGCTTGCGCAGAAGAACAAGAACCATATGGCATCAGATTCTGACAGTAGATCAAGCTTTTTGCCGTTGCCGTTGCCAGAGCTGATGTGTTCCAACAACGTGTCGCCCACACGTTTTAGGTTCTAGACACTCAAGACTAGACGTGGAACACACGCCGCTAAAGGTTCCAAGGTCATTCAAGCACCCGTCTTGAATTTCAAAAGCGTCTATATTCCCAACGTCACACGCGTGGCATAACTAATCAGCTTCGTGTTCAAGTTCATTATCGCCATTGAATGTCATGCTGCTGTACTTTGATCACATAATCTGTCTATCAAATGATTAACGGAAAAGATGTTTGCACATCGGATAAAATAACTCCTGCTATTGAAAATTCCCAACATATCATGTTTCGGTAAATGGCTATTAGTAACATCTGCCATTTTTACGAGCATTTGCAATGTGGAAAGTATCGGGTGGCACATTTTTTTCAATTATATATCATAGTTAGTCGTGCATGATATGCTGAAGATGTGCGGACCGAGCAGGACGGCGTTGTTGTCCTCGCAGTCAAGCAGATCGGCGCAAGACAATCACCTGGCGCTGGTACTCGCGGCACAATCGAGCCGAAGAGCGTAGCTTGCGTGATTTTCGAGCCAGCGACCAGCCGATGCGCTGGTTCTTCCTTCCGCGCTTTTCTGCCGTGTCGTGATCCGGATCGCGGCACTACACGTTAACTAACGTTCTCCCATTACTCACTACAATACATTCTAATTGTCTCATTAAAAAAGAAGTAATGTAGATGTGGCATTTATGCGCGCTGAGCGCCGAGGTGAACAATACCTGCATATTTCACGTGCAGTAGGAAATAAAACGAATTAAGTGCATGATACGACGCCGAATTTTTATAAATCCTCGATACAGCACACAGAACCGGTCAAATTAAACCTTTTTAGGCAAATCGAATTACCATATCTAATAGTGAATTACAACAGATTCTTAATAAGATAAAGTAACTATTTAATAAAAATAACAATAATGAAAACAATTCAAAGGTATTGCTTCGTTTTTTCTTTGCACGTTATTCGGATTTTATGATTTTCAAAACAGTTTATCGCAAGTAGAAATATCGTCTGGTTTAAACCAACATTTGTAGCGTCCGAGATTGCATTGTATTGTGTGAGGTAAAGGTCGAGTTCAAAGCCCTCCTCGTCCAGGCGTTCTTCGGTGCTTCGTCCATTCTCTCGATATGTGATATGGACTCGGCTGGCCGCTGGTTTATTTATTATGCGCGTCTTGCTTCAAACGACTCCACCACCAATATCCCGCCGACAAGTTGCAACCTCGTAGACATAACGCCGTGACTTAATACGCGTAGGCGTAAGCTGATGAATTCCAGCCGAGGGTGATCGTGCTTGTCCTAGGCGCGAGTGGGCCTTGATGACTAATGTCCCCTGTAGGGTCTTAGTCCCCCTGATGCTTCTATTGATTACGCGGCTTGGGCTTCGTATGTGACTACTGCGCGCACCCCCATGCTTTGTCATCGAAATTTACCGAAATTTATATTCAGGCATGTAGCGTTTGCTAGGGCATACTCAGCAGCTTATTGTGAGGTCTAGATTAGTAGAGTGGATGATAAACTCATAGCTGGAGGAGAGCTTCATCGAAAGAATGTGACGAAGTTGGCTACGATGAAATCCGCCTTGCTGGCGATACACAGAAGCGGTTTCCGGCCGGATGTCTGATTTTAATATCTAATCGTTTACAATACAATCGTCGCACGTAGCACGCATACGGACTGGCATACGCAATGGTTTTTACGTTCACGGCGAACGCTCTGTGCGTCTCCTCACTCCAACATCCGTTGCAATTGTAGCCCATGGCCCCACCTGACAATTATTCTCATCTTGCCATATACTAAATCTATGTAATTATCCCAACGAAACAATTGGCTGAGGAATGTTTGCGGTTGTTAGGTGTGGACGTGACTGCCAACCAGGACGAGATCTCCGATCATGAGACCTTCCAGCTGGAATTCGACTGGAGCACAAAGCGTTGGTACATCCGCACCATGCAGGACCGCTACTGGACTCTGGAGACCGGTGGTGGCATCCAGGCTTCCGGTGACAAACGCTCTTCCAACGCGTTGTTTGACCTCGTCTGGCAAAATGATGGCTCGTTGGCGTTCCGTGCTAACAATGGTCGTTATGTGATTACTAAACGCTCCGGCCATCTCTATGCCACCTCCGACGCCATTGATGACACTTGCAAGTACTACTTCTACCTCATCAACCGCCCCATTCTGGTTCTTAAATGCGAGCAAGGCTTTGTTGGATACAAGGCGGCCAGTAATCCTAAGTTGGAGTGCAATAAGGCTACCTATGAATGCATACAAGTTGAACGTGGAGAGAAGGGTATTGTCTTTTTCAAAGGTATGTCGTGCGACCTAGTCAAGATCGTGGGTGTATATAGGTTGACCTAATATATTTCATTGTGCAGGACAAAATGGTAAATACTGGCATGTGGATTCCGAGGGCGTCACCGCTGATTCTGACACTCAAGAAGGATTTTATCTGGAACTGCGTGAGCCAACCAGATTGTGCATCAAGAGTATCAACGGGAATTATCTCACTGCCAGCAAAAATGGCCTCTTCCGTTTAGGAGACACTTCAATTGAAAACGCCACCCAGTGGGAGTACTAAGCGCGCCCATGGGAACACTCACCGCACGCCTATTTCTTGTACTATACCTATTTTTTGTATTTATTAACGCTAATTTATTATTTTGGTACTGCGGTCATACTCTCACACTTTTACACCAAAACGTTAAAATTTCCACGATCATCCTATGCATTCTTATACATAGCATATATTTATATATAGCATCTACATTTAACACACAATTATTACCTATAGGCATCCATATGTTTAGCATATGCGTTATATTTGTACTATATACTTTTGCAAACATTTGCAACGTTTGATTCGAGGTTTTAAATTATGTTCGTTTTGGAAGCTACGTTTTTTTAAATAAGTAATTAATAAATGCAATTTTTATCGACGCCAATGCCTAATTGCCAATGTGATTTACTCAATTTTATACCAAGCAGTCACTAAATGTACCAGAAACAGGAAAATTGAACAATCACACGTGTATTTTGATACCTTCGTACACTGCTGCCAAATTTTGTATTTTTATACAAGTGTCCAAGCAATGCAATATCAAGCCCACAGTTTACATACGTGGATATCTCTAGATAGATGATGTAAATAGGCGTTTTGTAAAACATTTTGACCTATTTGAAAACCAACGTAGTTCATTCGTGAATGGTTTGAAGCGATTTTTGATTAACGAATTTACTGAGGAAGATTGCGCTGTGGAACGAACTAGTTTATTAGATGATTTGAGTATGTAATTCTCCTTGATTATAAATAGTTATATCATTGTATATGTCAGTGCTGAATGTCTATCAACTATTCGAATTATGCGAACCCTTACACATATATTTAATGCTCAATTCATAAAATATAATAACTGAAAAATATCATGTGTGTCGTTACATTTTCAGCTCATAAACATGCATGTTATTGATTTATTTCGAGTATAAAACTTCCGTAGAATTTTATTATGGTCTTTTTCTCGTCATCCCGTTCTTTTCGGAAGGATAATAGTACGGTACTCGGTAAATAGATTTACTAAATCCTTTGTAAATGTCTTTCAGTTTATGTCTTTTAACGGAAATTTTAATAATTCAGATATTCAACGAAAATTATCAATTTTTTACTTTGTTCTCTTTGCTAACACACGTAGCACATCCATCGTTTCGATTTAGAATAATTCTAATAAATATTTCTTCGATATTGTTTGCACTACAATATATGCTTAGAATACCAAGAAGGATAGGAAGTTACCACTGATTAATTCAATTACCCGCGCGCTTCGCATGCCAGAAACATCCTGTAGAGCCAGCCATGCGTCGTGGTAGCCAGGACGCGTCGGCCGTCGGGGGTGGATTCGTTTCATTTGCGTTTGGAGTGCGAAGGATAACGCGTACGACGCTCGCGATCAACAAGTTCCACACAACTTAATTAAACTGATGGTTACTACGCGAATTCGCTAATTGCCTGACCAGTGGGTGTCTGATTCAGATACCTGCGTCAGCAAATCAGACAGCGCGTAATTCTCCCGGGGTTGTTTCAAATTTTGTTGATCAAGGCAATCAAATGTAAGTATGTCCTAGAAAGACATTTGTTGTTGATTCAATGCATGCAATGTGAAAAACTGTGGAGTGCGCATTGTATTACTTGTATGTTTTCTCTCCATTCATTCATTAAGTGAGCGAAGTTTTTCTTTATTTAATTTTCTCAGATAAAAATAGTACCAATTTTTGAGTGCATTGATAAGTCTATGCAGCTATTTTAAGAATTTCATGCTATTTACACGCAGTATCATGCACTTCCCCTGATTACTCATGCATTAATAAAGACAAATTTACTTTCAAGTTTGAAGCTTCTGCCTGTAGTTTGCACTTTAATCATCCGTCTTAGTCAACACGCGCGTAAACTTCCACGATGGAATATAAAACTGTGTGCGTAATTTCTTAAACAATTGAATTAACACTTCAGTTTAGACGATGTTCTTGTATGGGCGGCGTAATTGAATTTTCCTGCGGTTTTATCACATTCTGGCATACACTCTAGACGCCATGTGCCATTAGTTGAAGTAATACCCTCACTTGTGCCGATAAATCCGTCGATCTCCTCGTTACTTTTAGTCGTTTGTTTTTTGTAGACAAAGGAAATCACCGCACCAAGCGGAAATAAACGCGTGATTTTTATGATTGCACCATTCGCCATTTATGTGCCGTCGATTGGCGGCCGTTAATTAGGAAAACTCAATTAAAAAGTTATTAAAACTTGGTTGCGGTTGGAAAGAGTGTGGCGTGAGGAAATGGCATACGCCATTGATTTCTGCATTGACTCCATTATGATAATATTTGATTTAAATGTTGTTGAATAATTGAGTTTGTCTTTCTTTGTATTTTTTGGGCAGCAGATTGTGCAGAATGAAAAAGCAGGACATTACATTGGTACGAGATGATGATTCGATGCGATCGGTGAGTTCGGAGGATGTTTCCGCACCCGAGGGACAGTATTGCTGCACAAAAACAAATCCGGCTCACGGGAGAGGACGTCGCCTTCATCTCTTGCAGATGTTGGTCCTGCCGTTCATCCCAATCTGCGCGTTGATCGTACAGACGGCTTTCTCTCTGCACAACATTATGCTATACCGACAAGAAGTTCGTGGCATCGACGCACAGGTATTGTGCCAAGTTGTCACCTCAAATTGCAAGGATTTAAGATCGCATTTCTCGTTCAATTGCCGATTCCAAGATAACGAGCCGCCACACTCACTACTCTTTCGGTTTCCTAGAAGCGGCGTTTGCCAAATGTCCCCAATTGAAAAATAACGATATTTGTCCCAGCGTGTTTATAAATTAAACCTTGCAGGGTCAGGTGACATCTATTAATTTAATTGATTTGCTATACAGCGACATGAATTGAATCGGGCAAGGGTCAAGTATATTTCTTCGCCACCCTCACGAAAACAAATTGCTTTACAAAGGCACGACGGAAAATTTCACTGGCGTCCGCGGAACGAAGAAAAATAAAAGGGGCGCCGCCGATCGCGACGATCGCGCAAGGGGAAAAATTTCACCGCCAACATTACATTACTATTTATTGCCATTAATTCGATTCAGCGTGTCGCTCGCGCTCTCGATCACAATTAAAAACCATTAAGACCGCGTCGTACGACGTGCGATCAAACATCGTAAATCTTCTGTGCGACGGCGGCAAATCGACGGAAAACCACCGCAATTAATAAACTATGTTTAAATACATTAAAAATCGCACGCGACGGACGCGCTAGCGCTCGAAGTTACCCTTACCAAACGCCGCCTCGCGTTTTCAAATCCTCCCGATTTCAATGCATATATAATTTGTGCCAGAACGCCGCCTCCAATTTTCTAAGCAGCGCATACATGACTTTCTGACACATGTTCGCCTGCATATTATCTACTACGACCGTATTCATGCATGTAATGAAACAATCTCCTACCCCACACTTCCCTGCAAAGTGTGGCAAATAGATGACATTGACATTTTAATAAACACCATATACACCAACTGCATTATTTGATGCCCAGGTGACTGAAGCCACCAATTTGGGCAAAGTGGTAACACAAATGCAACTGGAGCGCTCGGAGGTAGCATTTTTCGTATACACCAATGGCAACAAACTAAGGTACGCCAACAATTACACGACAACACCGGAGTAATGTACTTGTTTGTTTTGCAGATCGAATTTAACGATGCGATTTGCGCTAACGAACGCTTCATTGGAAGCGGTGAGCAGCTGGCCGCCAATCTATCTCCCCGAAAGTCGCCACGCACCCCTCGACAAGGATACATTCCTGGCTCGCCTTGGAGAGTTCAGGTAACAGTTGATATTTTACTCAGTAGCCTAAGGATTTTTCATTCAACGCTTTTTGCCGTGCATTACCCATATGCGCAATGGTTTGAGCTACCGTTATGTATGTTGGGATCGCGATGTTATCGGTGGATAACACATTATTGCAATATGTGTTGTCGCATAACTGCCCACGAGCTAGCCACGTGCAATAATCTAACGCGAGTGCAAGTATTCGTGTAATAAAGTATAATGTTGCTTCAAGGACTGTTGATTGAGCGTAACGCACTGCCTAACACGTAATCACATATTAATTAATTCCCGCGCTTGCGAGGAGCATCGATTCCTGGCCGAACAATTTGCGCCAAGCACATATATGTGTTTGTTTTGGTCTTTTCTAGATTACGTATATCTGCCGAAGAGAGCACAGTGACAGAGGTCCTTAACTGGTATACATCTGTAAATGCTGCTTTGCTAGATCATCTTACTAATCAAATCAAGGAAACAGATAGCAGTGGTGTATGGAGGTATTTGCTGGCGTTCAAGAATCTGTTAAGAAGTATAGAGTCAACTGGAATTGCTAGTGTCTATGGAGTAAATTATTTCGGTCGTGGTTTACTTGCGGGAAATAGTTATGTCCATTACATTCATCATGACGCAGTTGCTAAGGATCTGCTCAATGGATCGCTTAACTACGTCCCCATGTTGAAAGGTGTTTACCACCAACTGACAAACTCCATGAGCAACTACGGCACAATCAAACGCAGGTATTTTATTTGGTTGTTGATAATGTTATGATTTGGCTACTACCTTTGATGTTCTTTGTTTAGAGGGGATATTATCATGCAAAACGTTCAGAGCAAACCCAACATCACAGAGGCGATTGACTACTTCGATTCGATCGCGCATTACACGGACGAACTGCGCAAATTGCAGCGCGAGCTCCGGCACAAGATTAGGTAATTTGGTTTCTAATTAATTGACGACCATTAGTCTGCATCAATTTTAATTCCCTCGGTGTTGGATTCTCTAGAGATTACGTGACAGCAAATTTGCATGATGCTGCTAGCAAAGAGGCCATTGGTATTGCAATCCTGGTTGTAGTTCTGGCCGTCTCACCGGTGATTATTTGGCTGGTACAAAACGCAGTTTCTACTATACAGGTATCAACACATTGTAATATATTGCAGTATGCGTAGTAATATAGTATTTTAATACTCTGTTTGATAGCTATATGCAGCAAATTTAGCGAGTAAAGCAAAAGAATTGAAACGAGAAAAACGTAAATCAGATACACTTCTCTTTCAAATGCTACCGTTGAGCGTGGCTGTACAACTGAAGCAAACGCAACAAGTCCCCGCAGAGTATTATGCGTCCGTCACGGTGTATTTCAGCGATATTGTTGGTTTTACTGAAATCGCAGCAGTCAGCACTCCTTTAGAAGTCGTTACATTCCTGAACAAAATTTACAAACTGTTTGATGCCAGGATTGAGTGTTATGATGTCTACAAGGTGGAAACAATTGGAGATTCGTATATGGTCGCATCCGGATTGCCGGTAAAAAATGGGAACCAACATGTTTCGGAGATTGCGTCAATGGCATTAGACCTTCTTGCCGCCTCTGCACAATTTAAGATTCCACATCGTAAATCAGAACGCCTTCAGATTAGAAGTGGGGCTCATACTGGTCCAGTGGTTGCTGGTATTGTGGGATCCAAAATGCCCCGTTATTGTCTTTTTGGCGATACTGTGAATACTGCTTCTAGAATGGAATCTACTGGCGAAGGTCTGTGCCATAAAACATTTCCTGCTGCAATTTATCTTGTTATTGATTGTTATATATTTTAGCATCTAAAATCCATATTAGTTTGGAGTTTAAGAAGGCATTGGATGCTGTTGGTGGTTTTAAAACTCAACACCGAGGTTTAGTTGATGTTAAAGTATGCTTTAACATTGTGACTTTTTTTTTATTACAATACTTTTGTATTGTAGGGAAAAGGCCCAATGGATACCTACTGGTTGACATGCAAGGAAGGAGGAGTACATCGTATGAATGATACAGAAACCTCGAAGTATTTACCAGTACGAAATTCAACGATGGTTGGTGCAAAAAGCCGAAATTATCATTTCTCAGATGAGGATTCGGAACCAATCTTTATGCGGCGAATTCGTGGAGAATGCTATGTTTAATTGGTGTCAAATCAGCTGTATTTCTATGATAATCGTATTATGAATGTATACATATTATTTTCTTGTTTAAAACCTGATATCTTAAAGTTGAACGTGTTTCAAGCTTTTTAATTAGTGAGTATACCCAATAATTTTTATCATTTGATGTTATTAGCACTGATACTTGCAGTGTATAATTTGTAATGGTTGTATTAGCATTTGCTTCGTATACAAATAATAAACATAATAAATTATTTAATAATGAAAACATACTTACAATTATTATTTACTAGTAGAATGCAATGCTTCGCTTTATAATAATGTTAACAATCTGTTTATAATATTCATATATTGTGTTTTTGATAAACCATTTGCACCCTAATTGCACTCCGTTAGAATGAAAATATCGAAAAATTGGTGAAAATCAACCTAATGGTAGAATCACGGTCTGGTTTTGTGGTTGATTGCAATAGTGTGGTAATGTAGCATTTGTTATAAGTTAACTAATTGTTTTTTTTGTACTAATTATTCACTTAATTGATTAATTCGCAATAATTCTGCGAAATTCTGCGAAAGCATAATTGTTCATTTTTTCAAACTTTTTGAGAACTTGCGATATAAAAGTGGATATAGCAGGAAGATTATTAGAGGCAAGTGTTGCCGTTTACTTACCTATTTCAACATCTGTTTTCTTACTATGTACTAAAATAATTAGAACTATAGTTTAATCACTACAATCTTTGAGAATAAAGAAAACTAATTCAGAGGTTGGTTAATTATTAATCATTTTGAAAACACTTCAAGGAAAATGGGCTATAAGAAAATATTATTGATGAATGCTATCTCATTTTCTAGTGAAAATGCTTCAAAATCATATTTTCGGATTTCCAGGCGTTCTTCATTTATTTTGCGTTGGTTTTTCTGTTTATTTTTTGTTTACATTTAGATGTGCACATTCAGTTGCACATCGTCTGTCGTAAAAAATACTAAAAAACAACCAACGTCGATTTTAGATCAGGTAAAGTTAATTAGTTATTGACTATATATCAGAATGCCTTTCCTTCATTTAGCACTAATAGTTTTCCAAGATGAGCCAATTTTCAATTTATTCCGTTTAATTGTTAATTAGTCATTTTGTCCCTTTGCTTAGACATAACTAATTAACTGAGTCAACACTAATTAATACCAGTGAATAGAGTAATTCTTTGACAATAAAATGAGGCACCTAGCATTTACACAGCCCTAATACTTTTCTCTCTGGGGACCAATTTCTAATAAGTATTTTTGACAAATTGCATAATATTGGTCATAATTTTAGGGCATTTCTAAAAGTTTTAAAACAGTCAATTAATGCTTATAGTATAACGCAGCTTTTTAACTAAAAGGTAACAATTAAATATTTGATATATCCCTTTTAGGGGCAGAAGTATAGCAAATTTCCAAACGCGTGTATCACAAAAATTTAAAAATATCTACTTTAGCCCCATTTTTAGGGCACTTCTAGTAGCTTTGAAACATTCGCCTTATAATTGTGACACAGAAAAACTCTTTGGCTAGTGAATGACGATTTAATATTTAATTTATCGATTATGTTCCTGGAGATATTGCAATTTTCCTGGTGCGGGTTTTGGAAATTTTTTAAAAAGACCTAACTATGGTCCTAATTTTATGGCATCTCTAGTAGTTTTAAAATGGTCGGTTAACAATTGTTGTATAGAACTTTTTTAGTTACCATATGACAATTTCATATTTAATTCAACCCTCTTATTCTTAGTTTTGAAAAATTAAAAAAACTAAGCTAATTTTCTCTAATTTTAGGGCACTTCTAATAGTCTTAAATCAGTCTTAAGAATCTTAATCTTAAGAATTGTCGTCCCCCTATCAAAGGAGTAATCAATATTTAAGTACCCTATTATTTATAATAGATATAATAATTTTCCTGTCGTACGTTTAGCAACAAAATTACGTCAAAATTTTAAGATACTTATTATTATTAAACACGTCGTATCTCTGATACTGCCATAGATTCTTCTAGGTTGTTTTTGAGCGACACCAGCATAAAAAATCAAAATTGCCGCCTCCTCTTCTTTCTCGAAGAGATTCCTTTACCCTCTTCATTTATTTTATTCCTTTTTCCAAAGCGACTGAGCATCAAACCCACGAGTTCCCGGTCGACTATAAAAACACTGATATAATCCTAATAAAGGAGCAAGACAAGAAAAAAAATGCAAAATAAATTTGTAAATAACATCTCATTTATGATTATAATTGGAATTGTCTAATCTAAACAATAACGAATTGCACCATCGTTATAGATAACTCGCTGACATAATTATAAAGCGAGAGATGTCAATGGTTTTTACTAGTACAATTTAAATTTACACCCATAAGTCCATAAGGACTTTAGACTGGCATTGCGAATTGAAGAATTATACAACTTTGTCAATTAAGAGGCGGCTGTTAGTTAGTTGTTTTCTATTCAGTTTACATCGATTTGCGATGACGATCTTCACAGAGTAAGAACAAACTGATTTAACTGATTTAAACTGAAAAAGTGAAGTTGAACAATGAAAGAGAGATAAGGCGGAATGCGGAAGTGGCGGGTTGATGATGAGTAAGCTGGAAGTGTAGAAAAATACAGAGGTCCTCAGGGAATATGTGGCCTAATTATTAATCGTCATATATTATAATTAGCGCCGTTATTTATCTTTGCAATGTGAGTCTGTCCGTCGCGACCAAACATAAATATACAATCTCTGGTGAACGTAATATAAGTCGTGAGAACTTGAAGATAAATCATAATAGGTATCATAAATAAACGCATTGCTACATGACCGAATGAATGAAGAGTTGAATCACCATGATGTGTTACTTTTACATAGTGCCTTTGCTTTGGCTTTCTTTTAATATCTCATCCATTTGCTGGTCGAGTAAATTAGCGATCTCCATAAGCTGAAAATGCATTACACCTAAAAAGCCAAGTATACCATTTGACTATTTCAATTACTGCACGTATATAACTTACCAAGTATCTTAATAACGGCATCAAATACATCTGGGCCAGCATTGTTCACCAACTGCAGCTTAGTAGCCTCAAAGTTCGCAATGTTCTGAGCAAAGGCATTAAAATGTTTGCCAATTATTTCGTTAAAGTCAAGCAGCCATGCGTGGGGGGCGGCACCCTCGTTGTTCTTGCATTGCTTTTTATTGTTAGCCATTTGAAAGATTTTTTTAATACAATCAAAATTTTCTGTTGTCTTTCAAACGGAATGCTTCTACTGCAACATGGAAGGAAACTATTATGCATCTTTCGGCTTGTTACACCTTTTTATAGCAGCATGATTCGTCACTGATGACAAAAAATGCATCACAACAAAATTATTTGTAGAATTTGCCGACAATATATAGCATAAATAGTGAGTGAGTGTTGATAAATATGCGTCCAATGTCCAAAATTGTTCTCATTGCTTATCAATTTTTAATCAACTTTGTTAGTTATTACAATCAGTAGAATCGAGCATACCTTTGTATAATTTATATTTCTGGATACCTTTTAATTTTCTACGATACAAATAAAGTTATGCCGAAGTTCCCTATTGTTTATAAGAAAGTATTCCTGTGTTCATTGAATGTAATAATCTAAGCTACATAAATACTAGATACATCGTTAGATAACTCAAAATTACAGGATTATAGGGTGGTAATTGATTGCCCTAAGCTAATTAAAAGGACCTCGGAATTAAATGGATATCTCACAAAGTTTTAAATATTTAAAACATGTCATGTCAAATGTTAGTTAGAAAATCACTATAGATAAGAAAATTCTAGATACATCGTTAGATATGTTATAGATTATTTATTTACTTCTGAATTAATGCGAAATCCCGTAAAATACATTATGAAGTCTATCAACTTTTGCAATTTTCTGGACAAGCGATGGAAAAGTGCCTGAAGCGGAGAAACTATAAGAGCAGGATAAATACTTGGTATATCATTTATAGTGTGGTAGGTTGTGGCGTGTAAGTCACAGCGCGGTGGTGACTGGGTGAGTTTGGTGGCGATGGTGGCGGTGGCGCACGGCTGAGCCGCGGCGAGCGGCTAAGCGGTGGCGAGCGGAGAACTGCTGCTGGGTCGGCTGCTGCGGATGGCCGAGTTCGACTCCTGTGGATGGCTGAGATCATTTGCTGCTACGGACTCCCGAGGCGGACTCCAGAAAAAGGGCCTGCCGTTTTATAGGGATGTGGCGCTCGTCTACTTCGATATCGGATGACTGAGTGCATTCGCGTCGGATAAAAGTAGGGATTCATGTGGACCCTGACGATATAAACGTTAATCGACCCATTAAACCAATCGCCTTATCGCGAACTGATTGCTTCGTTTAGTCTATCGCCAAGTACTTATGCTTTCGTAAAGTAAACGAAACTCAATTGCGTGGGAAGCGTTGTTCAGAATTATGGATTCACGTAAACCCCTACAATAGCTTACGAGAGTCTACTTTGATTAATATTCGTTACTTCCATGTTTTTTAGAATTAACATGAAATTGGAGTCAAAATGGGTTAATTTTGGAAATTTAAAAGAATCTAATGTATAAAATATACTATTGATGGAAAACTATTAGGGATAACTAAACACTGATCCAATGATAAATGTTTAGTAATTCGACCTAATTCAATTAGGAGTGCCCAAAAAATAATGCCAATGTTGGCCTCCTTTATTGGTGCCCACTTTACACCGTCGTTGAGAATTTTCTTTTTTTGCTTATGTAGTTGAAATGTTTCTTGGAAAATGGCCCCATTGTTTTTCGTGTAATTGAAGTGGCCCCAGACAGCACTCCACGCTTTGTGTATTCCGACATACATACACTTTAAAAAATCTATGGTGCCACATGTAATCGAAATTTTGAAAAGATTCTCGACGTGCATAGCACGTCTTTATAGCGCAAGTAGATAAGATTTGGCAACAAAAATTGAATTTTGAACAAGATAGCAGCAGAAAAGGAAAGAAAAATTTTAATTGAAAAGAACTTGCGAAGAAAATTGCAGCAAAATTGATCAAAAAAGATATAAAAGAGAAAAGTTTATCACCTATGATGTAATTTTTTCAGACATTTCTAATTAGAACTACCCAATAAACACACATCAATAGAGCAACACTGTAACTACAAGAAAAATTAGTCATTCATCCATCCCTATGTGTTCTCCCAGAGATAATTTTCCAAGGCATGCGTTTTATAATTTCAAAAATAGTCCATCTTTGAACTCGCTTTTAAAGCTATTCTAATTAACTCAAACATAATTATGTGACTTAGATCGATGGAGCAACTCTCTATATACAAAATAAAATACTCAGTATTCAACTACCCCTAATAATTACGAGACAGCAAAAAGAAAACCTGCTTAGCTAAAAAATTATATACCACCTATTTACCCATATTTAATAGTTTTTCCGCCAGAGGCTTATTAAAATTTTTAATTAACCTGGAGGTAATTAAATTACGTATATCAATAGTGAAAGATGTCGCCAATCTAACGATGTAATTAGCAGTTTACTAGCTTTACTGGATTTTGCATTGATATTAGAGAATCGACTTAGAAATAGGAAACAAATTCGCAATCAAGTTGATAATTTGCCAAATATTTGTATTCTTTAAAAATTAGCATTAAAAGTAAACTATTCATTACATCCATTGATATTCTTAAAAATTTGTTTAAATGTGATAGAAAGGACATTGCATTGTTACGCGCGCGTTCGACCAAGCCGAAACGATCAGTTTTACAGAAAAACGAAATGTAGGTGCCAATTTAGTAATAAACAAATGGAAAATACGCAATTCAATGCTCATATGAATGTAGCATATTGTATTAACAACATGAGTGAAAATCATGTTGTTAATGATACAAGCCCTCTGCAAAAAAAATCGGAAAATTTGAGTAATCACTGTAAACGTATATCATATATGTTACTGCGTTGTAGCTGCTTGAAATTTTCGCTTCCCAAAAAATGCAGCGTTTTAGCTAATAGAATATATAATTTATAAATAAATAGCAATAATAATCATCCCTTAGTTCAATTTAAAAAAATAATGAATTAGTTTTTGAGTTTAAAAATAATCTACGCAACTTGCAACGGCAAATTCTAGTTTCGATCATTGCAAACCACGTTCATATTTCCTTTTTGCAAACAATCGGATCATTTTACACAAATCGTCATATTGCCTAAATCTGCTGAAGTTAGACCAACAGGCACGATGCGATTTTCATTGTTTTATTGCCCATATTGGCTTATACGAAATCAGTGTTGTACATTGAACAAAATGGGTAGATTTGTCATGCACGTTTCAGGCAAAATAATAAAGTACGCATTGGCAACAGCGTCTGACACTTAATAAAGCAACAAATTATATACAAATAACGCCAGAATATATTACAAATGACTTCCAATAACAAGGAATTTGGATAATTAATTCAAGTAACTGTCACATCATCGTTCCATCATTTGGTTTGAATTAATGTACATGACTAAATAATTTTGTTAATCGGCTACACCAGCCAAGAAAAAAAGCAATGGCGCTTTCCACCCAATCGTGCTTGCACCCAAAGTCACTTAATAAATATATGAATTGCAAAAATCCGCTTAGTCCAGCTCCGAGCTTTCCACAGGTTTTTTGCTCGAGGAGGGAGTCGACGAAAACGATGCACATGCTTCCTCATCGCTGTCGTCCTCCAAACCGCCGAGAAACGACTGCAAGAAATTGCCGAAGAAACGATTGTTTTGCTGCGGAGGCGGCTGGACACCAAAGAATATCTGGCCGATTTTGTCAAGGTACAACTTGTAGCAGGGGTCGCGCTTGATGGAAGCCTCGTACTGCTGACATAAGACAACAAACATTGCCAACTTTCTGGTCTCAATCGCCTTTAGAAGAAACCAGATAAAATTCAGCAGGGGCAAAAGGTACGGAGGGCCGCCACGCTTTATATTCGGATGGTCCGCAGTGTAGGATGCAAAGGTGAGGATTGCGGTGCGTTCATTGCGCATGCACAAGAACTGCAGGACGGTCTGCACGATGAACAAGTCAACTTCATTGCTGTACCCTTGGGTGGTTTGAAATTCAATCAGTAGTTTGGCACATCCCTGACCATCCTTTGAGTGGAGGTAATGGTAGCGCGCTTGTTGATAATTCTTCTCGTTCCAATAAATTTGAGCTACATTCTAAAGCCAAAGTACAAACACAATGAGTGTCTATCTATTCCTTAATATCAGCTATGTTACCTTATGTAGTAATGGATGACCAGATAATGAGCCAGCAGAAGACCAGCGAATGGCATTTACCAAGAGAGTGTCCCGCTCTGTTGTGCTACTACTAATCTTGCCAAAAATTGTACACAATTTGGGAGCCCAAGCATTATAGTCTTTATTATTGGATTGTGTAAGAACTTCAACTAATAAAATACCCAGATCCGCACCACTGATGTACTGTGAAACAAATAATCAACATCAATCACAACTTGAGATGAGGATGACATCAAAACAAACCTGTTCGTGGTCCAAGAACAAAATTGCGCCGTTGTAGAGCATGTTGGTTAACTCCGTGTATTTCTCTTGGCCCAAATACCTACAAGCGATACATAAAACGGTAGCAAATATGCAAAGAATATGATGTGATCCGTCGACCCGATTGCAGCACTCACCGAAAATACATTGTTCTGTACATCTGATGCGCCTCATAATATTTGCCGTTTTTGACCGATGCTTCGAGCTTTTCCAAGACGCGCGAGACGCCACGTGCGTTTGCTTGCGATGCCATCGTCTAAAGCTGCCGGCTATGAGCCAGCCGCACTGGCTTCACTACTAATTTAAACGCCCACAGATTATACACCACTCGCGGTCGCTCCGAATTATTTAGACGTGCTAGCGCATTCATGCAATCGCCTTGTTCCACAAACAACCACACACGAGCCACGCGCGTTATGCACTGCCCATAAATGACAACTAAGCCCACCTGGACAGCTCACAATGAGGCATTACGCATGCGCCACAGAAGAATGAAACGAAATAACACGAATCGAATCCCGATTCGAATGTTTAAAACTTTCAAATACTTTCTAACTATGATCGAAAGGAAATCCATCAAATCATTCGACTGATGACAACTGAGTGGTTTTGGAGATTCCTCCTCCAAGATTGCAATGATTAAGCCGGAAAAATAGTGTTTGCCTGGAACATCCAGCATTTAATTTTATATAAATTTAAAATTACATTACAGACTATATTTACAAAAAGAAATAAAATTAAATTGCCTTCATTTGTGAGAGAACCATGTATATCAACACGGACTTTCGCTCACATTGTCATTAAAGTTACGCCACACACGTCACACTTTCATACGAATCCCATTTCACATTCGCATCAGACATCAAGATCCTGGTTGCGAAATAAGTGGATCACCTCAAACCAAAGTGACAATACGAAACAGTTAAAGTTCGTAGTGGTAGGTCGCGCAGGCAGCGCGCAAGTCGTGGCTAAATTTGGACAGTCTTCATAGCACTTGGACCTGGATTTGCCCTCCGACTACCAACGTTTACAAAATACAACTAATACATAAGTAACGTGCTAGCCTAGCCTAGGCTTAATCATAATGATATCCTCGCTGGATGCGAGCGAAATTAATAAGAGTGGCCTGTTTGTTACACCCAAAGAATGGTCTGTGTCTTCGGTACATTTTTTTTTACAATCCTCACTTCTTAGCAGCTTACTTTTAGCATATTACCATTTAGTAATGTAATTTTGTTTCAGTATCCTAGAACAATAAATGTATAAATCAATTAACGTAAGAATAGCGATTCTCGTTTCGTGCTGCTTTCAGTTTCATATGCCTCGTTACAAAACGCTGCATTGTAATATCAAAATGCGATTGATGTCGTACAAACCGACAAGGTGAATCTTAAAAATGTGTTGTCAGTCAATCGTTCAGCATTTGCCAACTGGTTTCCTTCCGCACCCACGTCAACTCGCAGCGAACAAGGCTTAAGTGTGTGCAGTTCGCGCGTCAAGTTCATCAGTTTGAAACTGGTTTCGTTTTCAGTTAGGAACCTATGCGATTTGAGAATAAATTAAAAGCAAATCATATGAACACAAAGAGCTAATGTTATGCAAGTCGTGTAGTCAACAAATAAAATTAACCGTATGTATTGAACCGCAAGATAATCAGTTAACATATCAATTATTTAACTAAAATTTGTTATACTAGAGCAGTCCTTAACTAGTCTCCTTTAGTTCAATATTAATCGTTAGTTTAGTCAGTGATCACGAGTATTGGATAGGGTGCGCAAGCTGCCTCCAGCGGAGCCAGCAGCGCGCCGCACTTACGTAAACGACAATAATGAACGTAACTTCGCAACCCAAAATCGTAAACGCAGTTGACAAGACACTGTACATTCAGTTGAATTTGTTACATTAACTTGTAAGCTAAATAAATCCATTATCACTAATAAGTTCGCGAAAATTAATTCGAACATATTACAAAAGTGTCAATTATGCAGTCGGAATGCACCGAGAGAGCGACGCCGGGCCATCAGACCCCGCGTTTACATGAAATAACAAATATAGAAATCAAATCTATACGTCAACTAAAAAAGGAAAAACAAAGATCGTATTATACTGCATTCGTCATTATCCCCAGCTAGTGTGGAGACGGCGCATTCACCAATCACTTAATGTCCTCGCCACATTGTTGCGAGTATAGTAAACGTAAACATTGTGCCGCTTCCGTCTGTAGTCTCACATCCAACGTTTGCAGATTGCACGCTAATATAAGTGTACGTGTTTGAAAGGTCGCGGACTCCCTGGCTGTCGATGCTGGCTGCAGCGACTACTTTTTAAGTCGCGCGGGCGTCTCCTTCGACGTGCTGCCGCGTCTAGGCAGGCCTGGCTGACCCGCCGTCTGGCTGGGTGGTGCCATTGCCACTCCGGAGGCGCTTCCAAAACAAATAAACAGCATACATAGGTTTCCCATTTGCCCACGCAATGATAAATGACACAAACAAGCAAACGCAGTGGAAATGTGAGGACCGCAGCGGTCCAAACCAGCCCACAAAACAAGGCAAATGCAAACCAAAATGTTCATAGCCTAGCGTGCGTTCCAAAGCAAACGCAACAATAATTTTAAAATAAAATACAAACAAAGCCACCCTCCTGGAACTGGGCACATGCAAATCTTGAACACAGAGGGGGTGGGGGGAACGCCGGTGGCGGTGTGCGATGGCCAATGTCGTGATGGTTGTGTTGAGTGATGATGGTGTGAGGTGATTGGTGGTTGATTGCAGTTGGGTGACCAGCGGTAGCAAGCAAGAGCAGCTTACACACACAACGAACAGGAATACAACTCACTTGGCTTGCTTAGAGTTTGACAGATCGGAGGTGGACGCGTTCGCGGCACCTTGTTGTACCGCGCGCAAACGTATTGATATGCGGCGGTCAAAACTCTCGAACAAACGCGAATCTGTCAATAAGGCTTACAAATTATTCTTTATTCCCGTCAAATAAAATAAAACATTAAGGGCCAAGCAGGCGATTAGGAAAAACTTACTGCTGTTAGGGATTACTTCATCTGGGGGTCCTGGAACAGCTGCGCTGTTGGCCATCACGTCCACGCGATCGTGTGGTTGGCGGCGAGTGCGTGTTTGGGGGGCTGAGGGTCGTGATCCCGAACGGCCGCTTTCTTCGCCATGTCCACTTCGAGAAACACCTAAAACCATCTCAAGTAAATACAACCAACAAACTAACAAAAAGGATCCGCAACCAGACGTACGCAAACACAAAGCATGACAATGTAAACCAAATGACTTAAAATAGGGAGAGAATGAATTATTTGTCTCTATATTGAACAAACTGCATGCATTTACTTGAAAAAATTAAAGGATCACAATAACATATAAACTGTATGTATCCGCATGTAATTCATTTCTGATGAAATTTTCCGTACCGAACTTTTGCAAGTTCCAGTCAAACACGTAATCATATGTAAACCCTTGGCGGTGAAAGAGGGTCCTGAAGAGTTGCCGCAGATAACTATAGTCAGGGCGTTCCTCAAACCGTAGCTGTCGACAGTAGGTTAAGTAAGTAGGGAATTCTGCTGGATAGCCCTAAAACATAAATGAATAAATTGAAAATGCCAATACGGATGCCAAATAGTCCCAATATACTTTGCATAAGTCTTCAATCGGAGTCGACATCTTTTTTTCGGAGATCCTTTCATACTTCTGTCTCTTGGTCGCGGCCTTGAGGCCCTGCCAGGGCAACGAGCCCCGGTTAAAGTACATTAAAACGTAACCTAGTGATTCAAGATCGTCACGACGCGACTGCTCTATGCCAAGATGAGTGTTAATACTGGCATATCGTGCAGTGCCTGAAATTCACAAAAGTCATCAAATAACAAAAACAGCAACAAAATCTATTGGAGCTACAAAAATCTCCATTTTCTATTGTTGTTGAACGTTATCTTAGTCCCTGAAAAATCCGCATTTTAACCAGGTCACCCCATTGACAAAGCCAAGTTCATAACAACTATCTATAAATAAAAAGACAATGCACCAGCCATCTGACAATCCATCGCATCTTATCTGCGACACTAGTTACAACATTGCAGCACAATTGCCTGAATTTGTCATAGCGAATGACACATTGTGCGGGCGATGAAGGTTTTTAAAACAGCTCGTACGAAAATGAAATCGGAATTAAATCATATGCGTATGCGCGACATGGCCTAGTTGATCACATTCACGGAAACTGAACTTCAAACAAGGCGCGCGCACATCGCGGGCGGCGGCAATAGAACCGTAAAAACAAAACGGCTAATTGCATTTCGCAAAGCGTAGGAAATACAACAGCTATCAATGAAATAAAGCAATGAAAGAAGAAAAGTGGAGCGCGTGCAGCAAATCGCAAAGAGCCTCTTGCTCTCTGTGGCGTCAAAAAATGAAAGTGCAGCCTACAAAAAATCATGTGAACAAAACAAGTTAAAACTTACTTCTAGTAAAGTAAATTTTGCGGTGACCTTAACTGAGCCAATTAAAAGCTATGCATATGTATTCAATTTAAAAACCGCCGATATTTTCATTGGATTTTCGCTACAGATATACATTTACTTGCATATTTCAAACTGTTTGATTTTAACGTTTGCTCAGCTGATGAGAGGTAGGGCCGATTTGTATGTATCTTTCAATTCCAAGTATTGTTTAGCTTGGCGTGTTAAAAAAAAAGAGCAAACATGTCACTACCAGATGCATCACCACATACCCTGCCCGATGAATCTAAAAGCCCGCTAAATTCCTTTCCTTTGCCACAAACAAGATCATATTCCCCTAACAATAACATCTATCTGCTGCTTAACAAACCTTGCAATATCAATGAAGTCATAACATTAGGCTACTTTGGCTGCAATATACTGTGAACAACTAATTACTTATCGTTATCGCCGAGACACGGGAATGTTGTTCTGCGTCAATAACTCGCAACCACGCAATTACTAAATCACCATGTATACAGTAATATGATAACATAATAGAAATCTGTTGACTCACCCGTTAAATTCTTATTTTCTCTATAGGGAATATGTTGATGTGTTCGTCCATCGCGATACTTTTTGGCGAGGCCGAAGTCAATGATGTAGACTAAGTTGCCCTTCTTACCCAAGCCCATAAGGAAGTTGTCAGGTTTAATGTCGCGATGGATAAAGCTACGCGAGTGGATGAAATCAGTACGTGAAATAAGTTGATCGGCGAGCAATAACACTGTCTTCAACGAGAAGCTGCGAGAACAGAAGTTGAATAGGTCTTCAAGTGATGGACCTAAGAGTTCCATCACCATCACATTGTAATCACCCTCGGAGCCACACCATTTGATTTGTGGTATTCCCACTTCAAAATGTTATCATGTTAATATTTGAGTAATCCCATTCAATATGATCATGCATACCTCCTCCTTGCATCATTTTATAGAATTTTGACTCAATGTGCAGCTGAGGGTGCCTAGTTTGGATGCATTCCAGCTTGATGGCAACCTCCTCACCTGTGGAGATATTGGTACCTGCAGAAATCAGATGGGAACAATGTAGATGTAGTAAACAACAAGAATCGAAGTTCAACATCAAGCAGAACAAACGCGCACACATTGTGCTGAATACAAAATGAGTGAACTTGATCTGTACACAATTGAGAGTAGCCCAAAAAGATAATTTCCGCGAGTAAAGCAACCGATCACGTCGAGGCGTGTAAAATATACACACGGGGCGAGCAAAGAACAATAACATACCTAGGTAAATGTCTCCAAACGAGCCCGAGCCGATCTTACGGCCCAAGCGGTACTTGTTGCCGACGCGCAGTTCCATCCCGGTAGCTGGCTTCCTGGTGAACGACGATCAGATTGACGACGAGACGGCGCAGAACGGATGCGAGCACAGAGCGCACTGGCACTACACACGGGCGGCCATATTATAATCAGCCTGCGCGCGTGTGTATGCGTGTGTCGCGCACAAGGTATCCAGGCACACGGCGGCGACGGCGGTGTGCACAGGTGAGTTTCGCGGAGACCTTAAACGAATCTCCAAGAGCACAAAGGCTAGTAGACGAGGGCAACTTTCGTGGCGCTAGAAGTGCACGGAAGCAACACACATAGATGGAAACGCAGCGAGTGGTGCTACGACTGCGGCATCGCTTGGAACTCGACTAACACCACATTCGACTGGCAGTGCCTGGCAAACGTCAAAGACATCCGGTGCGCGAGCAACGCCGACTTTGCACGAGTTACAACGAGCAGGATTCCTTTATGCTGCTTTCAGATTCTTTATTTCTTCTTCACGTCTTTATCAACAAAGAAGACAATTATCACGCTTTGTATTAGGTGTTGTAGCTAGTTTATTGCTGTATTAGCACTTGTGCTGTTGCCAGAGCGCGACCGTCAATATACATACATCGAACCAAATTGTGAGTTCGATAAGAAACAATTGCATCTGAATTTGAGGCTGATATCTTATCAGAATGTAATTTGAGACTATTTGTATTATACTAAATAGCGTTGACTGAAAAAAAATAATTCGTGTATAAGAACACGTCTCTTTACTCTTTTGGTGCATTTGCTCTCTTTGATTTAAGAGGGTGCAGAATAACATTTCCTTCATTAATTGCAATTTAATTCAATCAGTAAATGATCACTTCATTACGTGAATTAATTCAAACAATCTGTTTCAACCCTAAGACAACCCCAATTTTACAATAAACGGCAGGTGACATAAATAGTTAAATTTTTATTAACAGATGTGTACATAGATGTTATGCAACCCAGCACACGGAAACTTTGAAAAATACTGGACAATTTGTTGAGATGATTGAAATGGCTAAAAGAAGAGTGCATTACTTTTAACTTGTTTTGTTTGTAGTGTATAAATATATTTTATTCAAGTAATAATTAAAAAACCGTGGATAAAAAACGCTAAATATATATATAATATAAAAATGCATTCATGTAAAATAGTTAACGAATAGTTAAAACATTATCATCGTAAGTAAACTTCTCTCTTATCCATTCGATAATATTATAAGGCCATAAGTTGCATTATACATAGTTCAATCATTAAGTATGTATCATTGTTTGAATTTTCGACGCCCGCAATACTCACATAAACCAAAAGTAAAACGTAATTACAAAATACAAGTAGGTAAAATAAAATATATGCGTATATACCAAAAACTAAACCTCCACCGCGAAGTAAGTGTTGTAAGAGCCACCAATGAATCACCGCTACTTGGATTGCAGTTTAAGTGGAACAGATATCAAGACAGCCAAGTATCAAGTTCAACTGTTTAAATGCTGTCCATCCAAGAAATACTAATCAGTAGGTGCTTCAGCTGCCTCGCCGTGCTGGTCGGTAATACGCGACGGCGCGATAAAATCAGTGAACGTGCACATTGTCCATCTGAATCTTAGATATAACGGTAAGTTAGTATAAAAATTATCTATAAATATTAGTGTACCGAATCGTGAAGATAAAGATGTTGCCCAAGGATGACGCATACGAATCAAGTCATAAAATTGCAATTTGTTATGAAAATAGTTGCCATCGTTCTATCAACTGATTAGTACAAATTTACGCATTCGAGGAATTCCATAGCGTAATAAAATTTCCTTATGAATATAAACCTAGACATCTAGAGTTGTTCCTAGAGGGTTTTAAGTAGCTCGTTACTTAGATTAGCCGTTATTAGTTAAGCGCGTTAAAACTAGCAGAGCGCACCTAGGACGGCTGCGCATTCCCGTGCTATCCTTAAATATTAAAATAACTGATATGGCAAAGGATTTGTATGCTTGGAGCTGGTCGGAATACTCGTCGGGAAATACATGAAGATGAGCATCGTGCTCTTGTCCTGGCGGTCGCATCACGGATTATTGTTAAATCAGTTACCCATGTCATCCACTCTCAGTTTCGAGATCTTCGGACAATGCCAATGGCGCTTTAAATCCATTATTATTTGCCTGCATACTTTTAATCTGAAACAAAGGTTCTTTGATTACAAGTTATGCTAATGTAACTGAAGCATGAATAAATATTTATGTACATTGATTGCCCGTTGGATATAGTAAGTTACTGTTTTAATAGTGTTAACTTGTTAACATTTAAATTGATCGCCACGGGTGGGATTTCAATGTCTATACTGTGCAATAAGGGATTTTGTTCGGCGATTAAAAATTCTATAAGTGGTATAGTGTTATCAAAAGTGTCAATTACTACGAAATTATGCAGTACAATTACGAAAAAAGGATGCACTACAAAAATAAGTGACTGTCTAACCTCGACTGTTCCCGGCTCAACCTCAAGTGCGTCCGTCTCATTATTCTCAACTACAAAAGAAGCGCAAATCAAATGAAAACACAACAATAAATCAGCATAACAGCAACACAATAATTACAATGCAGCAGAAAATGTTCTTGAACCAATCCATGTTTGGAAATAAAGGCAAGAATTGAACTCATCATTAAAACATACCATCATCAGGGTGTTCCGTCGTGGTCGTCGTTGTGGTGGTATTTGTTATAACCTCCCCGCTCTGATTAAGCGTGCTTGTCGTAATTGTAGTCTTGGTGATGGTGATACCAGACATTCTCGCGTTCAATTCATCGTGCGAGTTAAGATGGTCCTTCACGCTGTCGATGGTAATGTCACCGATGCTGCTAGTCATAGTCGAATTCATGGTAGAATTATGAATTGTGTCCGTTTCCCCATTTTCCATCTACAAACATAAACAACATTTAAAAGACATTCCATGTAAACCATAAGATTATAACGTATGCAAAGCAGTTAACGAAATACAATTACGGAGCACATGTAACATATCGCAGTTCTGCACAAGGGGACTAAAGAGAGAATAAACTAAAATGATTGCATCAACGTCATTCAAGCCTCAAGGTGTGCGACAGTTAGAAATATCATCACAAAATCATAAGAACAGTTTAGCAAATGGCACTTTTAGTAACAATGTTTGAGCCTTGCCTTCAGATTGTGATATGATTTCTAGATAAATTCTACTTACATTTAACTGACATAGATGTGCAGCCCCCAATTATTATTCTATGGTGCTAATATGCGCCGCCATTTGGTTGAAATATTAACTAATTTGCTAGTGGCACACAATTATAAACTTTGGCAGGCAATAAAAACTATAATATGGCGTTTCACAAGTTAAGCTAATTGAAATTGCTTTCAGTTGATCTTTAATCTCATTCTAGTGATAATGTAGCTGATTAATGATAGTGACTACTTTGTTAACCCCTAAACTGCCTATGCATATGTGCGGAGCCCTATAAAATAATGTACGTGTCGTTTTTAAAAAAACAATTTCATTATTTAAGCATAGTTTAACTTTTTTTGCGTGTTGCGGGATAAATGAACCTCAACACACCTTGTCGGCTACACTGTTCTCTTTACTGTCCACGACGCCGTTAACAAGTGGAGTATCCTTATCCTTTTCCTCCGCCTGCTCTTCGCTCTCTGATGGCGCGTCGGGTTCAGATACCTCCTTTACTGCTTCGGGTAGAGAGAGGTAACACCTGGCCGAGGTGACACGTCGTGTGGCGAGAGACAGTCGCTGCAACTCAGATGACGAGTGTAGGTATAACGCTTCAGCTTCTTTTGTGAAAATCAAAGAAGAGATGCCACTAAAACAATACCCGAAAAATGCGTTAGATGATGCCCATTAATTTCCAAGGGGAAACAGCTGGACTTACTTGATGTCTTCCTTCCTCACAACAACTGCATTCAACTGTCGCTTGAGATCGGGCAATGTGAGAACAAAGCAATCGCCAATGTTGGTCAAACAGAGCAAATCCACCTCATTATGGACATCGTTACTGTCGGGCAGGTGGCAAGAAAAGTTGGCGAAAGACATGCGACGAACGCGAGCGCCTTCAAAAAATACATCAATATTTACACGTTTCACAGAGTGCAAGCTGGACTGTTACCTTCATGCGCTGTTAGTTTGTACTTCCCAAAAGGTTTCAACGCTGGCAGTGTGAAAATTTTGAATTGTTCCTCAGAGGCAATGATAACGCGATGCGGTTGCGTTGTTTCCGGGAGCGGGGAAATCCCTTTCTCTACTTCCAATGGCTCTGGAAGCGGTCTGCTGCTACTGTCTAAAACAGCAATGGCAATAACAGGCGCACGGTGCTTCAACTGGATTTCTTTTCCTAGTTGGCAGGTGACGTCGTCTGTTTGCCGCTTGGATGCAGAGGGAACGTTTATCGTAAAAACGTAAACTGCACCAGCGTTGGTACCCGCCCAGAGGGTTGGCACTGTATTTTGCACTGAAAATAGCAAACCTCAATAAATGTAAAGGAGGAAGCGGAGCTAGAATCTTACCATTGATCAGGAATGTCCTCGCAAAGTACAAGCAACGCACAATTGATCCCATACCGTCATCTACAGGCCGCGCCTCAATTTGCCTCTCCACTGGCTTAGCTTCCAACGGATTACTTGGCTCGTCATTGCTTGCAGGTAGGCGGCGGGCAGGTGGAGATGTTGTATTTGTCGTGTTTGTAGTGCTGGTACGTCTTTGAGAGCGTCCTTTTCGCAGACGGCGGAAAGATTCACGCAAAGACTTTTTGAAAGACTTACGCCGAGAAATGGGAGCATCACTACCTCCATTCAAGTCTGGTAACATCAACAAAGATTAACATTTATGGACATAATTATCAAATATCAACGACATACCATTTGGATTCAGTGTACATTTCACAGTAACAGGCTTATGTTTCACATAATCATACAAAGCTAGACCGTGTGAAGTACCAGCAGCAACAAGACCCCAATCCGCATGCAACGTGCAGCAGGTGACAGCTGCGGGTGGATAAATCTGTAGAATGCTTGTTGCCTGAAATCCCCGTTTCTGTGTGATTTCTCCTTTGCGGGGAGCTAATTCATTATGTCCCTTCCACACAAAGCTGTCCCTCTCACCAACGATGTTCATGGTGCTAATCCGCACCTCTTCCACCAATGTTTCCGTATCAAATTTAGCCACAACCACGTGACCTGCTGTTCCTGCAACCACCAAAGTGCCAGAAAGTGGGCATAATACGACTCTCTTCACGGCAAGCCGTGGATCGTCAGTGTAGGGATCAAAAACGCCAATTTTCCTGAATGGAGGCCAGTCTTCTTCGTCTTCATTGTTTATATCCTCATCTGGAAGACAAAAATATTATTCGATTTCATGACAAGGCAGAAGAGAAATAGCCTACCATGCAATTCTTCGCCCGTGAAAAACTGCGATGTGCTGAATTTGTAAATAGGTGTCAAGTTGACTGTTCCAGCATCCCAGAAACGCACCGTACCATCTTCGTGTCCTGTCAAGAGCATTTCTCGTCTAGGTTGTTCTCCCTTGGAGCACAACAAATCTCCACCATCAATCGGCCAAGTTTTCGTGGAATATAAATGTTTAGTCTGTGCTTTGCCCGCATCCTTCAATTGGTTCCACAGGTCCTCCGGAACTCCAGAAACGTACTGACTGCATGTAATAGCTGAGGCATGTACCGGGACCATGTAAGGAAGATTCATCATGCGCCAGTCATCGGACTGCAAGTCAATCGCAACAAGTTCTTCCTCAGCAAGAACAATCAGAGCTTCTGTTTCACCAGGTGCTGCTTGTCCGTTAGCTTCTCCATCGGTATCCTCTTTATCCGTGGTTGTGATAACCACGAAGTCTACAACTTTACTTGTGAACTCAAACGCGACATGTTTGTCGCCGTTCATAACAGTCACATTAAAGCGTTCTCCATAGTTGGCACGTGGTAGTCCTCCACTGAAAACAATGAGTGGTTCACCGTTCAAGTCGTACCTTTCAATCTTCAAAATGGCTTTGCATGCGAATGGACCATAATCGGTGGTTGGGCCTGAGATAGCATTCTCATTGTCGACATTCCACGTCATATGGGACCCATCGTTGTGGGATGTTGTGAAGCATTGGCCATCTTGATGCCAGAAAGCAGACTCGAGTTGCTGGCTATGTGTGAACTTCTTTTCTACGCTGAAGTCTTTGCGGTTTAGGAGGACAATAAGACCACGGTTGTAAGCGATCAAGAGATGATCTGGTTCGCCAGGACGTTCCTGGAGGACTTCCACTGCACCTGGGTTTAATTTATGTGAAGCACTAGAAGAAGAAAGACGTCATAAAACAACCTGGGGAAACATGTTTCACTAAGGACCTACTTTTGTAAAACAACATCTTGGTAAATAATCTCTTGGGCCATGACAAAGGTACTCAGTTCCAATACATAAATATTGCCTCCTTCTGTCCCCAACAGCAGATTCTCCGCTTTGCTCTCCACACAAAGTGCACTGATCTGTTTTAATTTCCCTTCCATGGAGTGACTTTTCACTTGGACCAGAGAGCTCTTGTTCACCTCCCATAAGTGCAACGAGTTGTCCTCACATAGCGATACGACACGTCCAGCATTCGGCAAGAAAACAATCTTGGTCACTGCCACACTATCAGCATGCTGCCCATAAAATTCCACCCCCGGCTTTCCAAACACCTTGATTGCCCCCGACGCCGTACCAACGCACAGCAGGCGAAGGGTTGGATCCCATGCCATTGCTGTAGGTTTGTGTGGGAAACCATGTTGAAGAGTCTAGGGAATACAATGCCAGCAACTAATTATTCCTGAATGCTACATACATTAAAATAAAGTTAAGGAACATGTGACTGAATAAAAATGCTCATGATCTAGAGACTCGAGTGGGTAATACATAATAAACGTTGTTATCAGTACGACAATAAAAACCTATTGCTATTTTTAAAACAGACATGGACACATCTATCACGGCTATCACTCAATCCTTGCGAGTGTTTTGCGAATTGCTGGCTCCGTGCATGATTTGACATGGAAAACCTCTTAATATTTACCATTTATGAGTGCCACTATGCAAATGCATGCATCGTCCAGATGCCTAATTGTGGCTTTAAACATGACCTATGGAGCCAGAGTTTTATAACTTGAATTTATGGTTGAAGTGCAAAACGTCAGTATCCAAACCAAAACAGATATATTTACGCGGTTAGTAAATGAATATAGAATACAGATGAATAAAGTGCATGTTTTTGTCGAATTTTTTCACCCGCAGCTGTATTTGGAAATAAGCGCAGGTAATCCATGATTCGCCTACGCGCTTGTTTGAATAAAGGCGCTTATCAGACCGTTATCGTCTCAAGAGGCTGTAACGTGGATTGCAACGTTAACTTACGCCGGCCGATATGTGCGCATCGTTCTTATAAGGCGCTTAATTTACAAGTTGTTGGGCTGAGGAGTGAGTGACGGCCAATCGGGAGCTGTAATCAAACCAGCAACCAGCGTAAATGGGCTATCAATTAAACCCGTAATAAATGTTTTAAGGCGTCTAATACTCAGACATAATCAAAGATCAACCAACATTTAACACCAAAGCGATGGCCAATTAACATTAATTTTGAATAAATCAAAACGAATAATAATAGTAATAATAATATGCGTTCAACAACTAAATAATAAAACAACATTTCTCAACTTCCAGAATTGTTAGGACACATATCAATCAAAGATTGGATGTCTTCGTGTTTGCAACTCTTCTAAAATATGGCGCAGAAATCAGGTAGACTTGACTTCAGGCGTATAAAATGCACGTGTTTCTAAACACTGTATTACATTTTCTTCGCTTTTTGCAGCAATTGAATCTCCACACTCATCCCAAGACCTGAAACACAGTAAAAAAGCATCTCGCGGTTGCACGGCGCCGCGTCCACTAACAATTATTACATGACGCCCGACAAAAACGCCATGCAGACAACGCGGGCTGAGGCACGACACTCTTAGCATCGAAGAAAGCTGAGAATGACCAGTCGGTCAACAATGGACACGCCACATTTACATTTTCTATCATGGAATGCGGTCTGCGAGGCATTTTTTCGCTGTCGATTCATCGAATGCAACATGAAATCAAATCTGCACATTAACCACCTGTGAAGCCTGGTCCATACCATCAGTTCTTACATGCATAATAATGGCTTTCGATAGCCGGAACAAAGAAGTCGTACAAAATTGTTTACATTCTTGATTTAAGTATTTGGGTTAGTAGTCGTTAATTTCATAAAATTTCGTAAAAATCTCAAACAAATAGTTAAGGCATGCATTATTATGACCTTGAGTTTGCAAACTCCACCAGGCAATAAAGTCGGTTAATCTTGCTTTGTGTTACATTTAATTGTTTGTTAAAATGTCATGCACGAAACTGAAAACATGTGTTTTCATTCAACGACAACCAACGCCGTTCAATTGCAGAACAAATCGGTGTCTTCAATTTATGAAGAGATATGAACCTGCTGGCGGTGTGCAACGCGCCAGAGAAACAAATTGTAATATATAACTGTAGATTACGATTGACGGCAATAAAAACGTGATTTAATTTCTTCTCGGGCACGCTGAGTGAGCTGCGCACACCCGCAGACGACAACCGTGCACGCTCGGAGTACCTAACAGGTAAAAAAGGTAGATTATTCATCAGATCATTCGGAAGAGACACGCACGAACATAACATTCAGATCATTTACTTTCCTTTCTCTTCCTCGTCCGTTGCGTACACGCAACCTCTCGGAACCAAAGTCTTTCATCTAATTCTCAAAGGGTACGGAAAACGACACAAAAACGAGCCAAAATCGCTTGGTAACAATTGAACTCTTTAAAAGCCAACTTAAGAATTTCTTTCCACGTCGCAACGAACTCATAAAATCACAGGAAAATTGTAATCTCGTTTTAATTGCTGTTTCCTTATTCAGAATTCCTATATGCAGACTTTAAATCGTGTTTAGACTATAAAATATTGTATATCACAAGTGTGTGTGTGTACCTTTTATTACCTTACATTTATAATACGTGAAGAATGCGAGTTTGCTCTTTGCTTGTGCAGGAATGCAGTAATTTGACCAATGCTTGTTTCTTGGTAGCAATAATAGGGTTGCTTTACTGATGGACATATTTGTAAATACATCAATCGAATCTACTTTCATTTACCAATCGCAGTAAAATCGAGTAGCATTTGTTTGCACGCAGAGCACGTTCTGTCTTTGGCTTTGACCATGACGCGTATTAATCATCGAATGGATCATTATCCGGAAATCACGACGCCCAGTGACGGTATACCAAGAATTATGTCTTGGTTTATGAAAATCGGCTGCGCCCACTCGATAAAAAATAAACTTTCCTAGGCTTCCATCAAGTGTCTGCTGCACTTGCTTGTTTTGTAGAGGAAATAATGTAAGCCCGAAGACAAATTTCCGTCGCTGAAGCCATAAAACCCCTTGATAACAATACCATGGAATTTGAGCCGAACTTTCCAACTACGCTTGACCAGTGGCTTAGTTTAGTAATTCATGGAATTAACCCGAATATAAACCAAAGCCCTTGCTTAAAAGTACACACATCAGCTAAAAGAAAATTCGACGAGTCGTAGGCATCAATCAAATCAAGTGATGAATGAGCCTCAATCAAAACCATATGGAAGCCTGATGGTTATGAAATAACGTTGAATAAAGTACACTATTAAAAATGGTCGAGTTACTCAAACAATTCTAGCAAGTTGAATAAGTCACAGCGAGTAATTTGACGAGAAATTTTCTCAAGACTACAGCCTCCCAGTTGAATCGGAATCGTATACTGCGAATGACATCACACTCAGTATTGTGATTGTCCTTGTTTACGTTGAATATTTACTGGTGTTATTTTTTGTAAATAACTGCACTTCAGCAGGCAGTTGTGTAATGAATGGTATTATCTACCATGGTAGTATAGTAATACTTGGCGACAGATTAACCCTTCTGCAATGCTAAGAGCTGAATAAGAAAAAACTATAGAGGTATGCTTGTTTTCTAATATGGATTTGTTTCATTGATGTTAATAATTAAGTTGTTAACTTGTAATTATATTTGGACTATGATAAACTTTATCATTAAAAAATCATATATAATCATATATATATATATATATATATATATATATATAAAATCCGTAAAATATAATAACAAGTTAAAATAATTACTAAAAGCATCTTATCTTGGAATAAATAAATGATTCACTCAGATAAACCAGGTTAGTACTGAAATTAATCAACAGTAATAAACACACTCGGCCAGTATTTAAAACGTGGGCCATATGTACGACAATAAATGTGTATCAACAAATTAGCTGTACCAATATCGAATCATTCATATTTCAGTGCCAGCATGTTTGGTTTTAATGACTTGTTATACGTTTCTTGCCTTCAACTGCACCCTAATTTAGAAAAATATATGTTGTCTGCCACAGGTGTGGCATATAATTGTTCCAACAATTGTACACTGATTAGATAGTAGATATCACTTGTTTGCCTGGAGATTACACTCCTTGCTCAAAGCCTCAGCGAGCGAGGCACAGTGAGAGTACATATTAATCACCAAAATCCACACATGATACATGATGCTGTCCATTGATATGGTTGAACTACTGAATCATTTAACCTGTTTCTACGTTGCAAAATAGACAGTAGATACGGCGAATCGCTTAAGGTGGAATTTGTAAAATAATCTTGTGTAATTGAATTCTTAGATTAGTAATTCTATCTAAATATCTTTTTGTGTGTAATAATTGGTGTTAATTTATGGACTTTTCTATGGGAATTTTGCTCCTAAACTGAATATTATTTAGGTTAGATTGACAAAGTAATAATTGTTTGTTATACAAGATATGCAAGCAACATTTAAGCATGGCATCTGATTGTGATGCAGGAAAAATTACAAGATAGTACTCACCCTGCGATAAGAGAAGAGCTCCTTCTGCAGCTTCTGTCGCTCCACAGTGACATGAGGTCCCTTGGGCTTGATAAATTTGAACATGATGGAATACTGGTATGTGTATCAGAAAAATATGCCTAAAAAGAGAAAAAACAATGATTAGTTATGTGCTCTCAAGTTAGGGTAGCATTATGATTGCATTTTCAAGCAAACGTCTGGAAGCACGTTGCTTTTTTTATTTTGCCAAAGATACGTGCGTGTTTTTCATCTTACAACAACTGCTCACAAGATTGATTTCATTGCTGCTCTTTAGTGTGCCGACAGATTTGAGGATGTGTCTGCACAATGCAGAAGCTTCATGAAGAGATAAAGGGTTAAAGGGGTTAGATGTTTGTTTACCTCGGTAGGCGGTGTGTCGAGGAAGCGGCGTCCTCTCGTCGTCGGGCGGCGGCGCTGGACAATGCTCTCGTTGCCCGCTGGGCGAGCTCACAATGCGGAGGAGCTGGTGGCCTCTTGAGTCGAAAGAAACGTACACCAGCGCACCATTACACGTCGCGTTGAGTCACTGACCCAACCGGCGCGACGAGAACTAGCCGGGCTGGGCGCTAAGCGACGAGATGGCTGGCGGGCTCGCGATCTAGGCGCGATGGACGCTCGACGCGATGTGAGAGCTGCGTGCAGTGTCGCGCGCAGCTGAGGTGGCTGTGTGGCCGCGTGGTGTGTCTGCCGCCTCGGAGACGATTTTCACGGTACTGCCCGAACTACGGGATGCGATGCACCGAGCGGCGGCCGTTTCACTGCCTGCCTGTTGCGCCGCGCGGTCGCACACCGACGCACGAACCACTCTTCGAAAACTCTGATCAACGTCGCTGCCTTCGGATGCGCGCGGCGCACACACCTTGACTACCTGTGATTTCCTTGCCTTGCGGCATTGCACGCGTCAAGCAAGCCAAGCGCTGCCTAGCGGAAGCCGCCTACGAGGAGACTACACCGGCCACACCAGGCTGCATTGTTTAACTTTACTATTTTATTTCGTGTCAAAACATAGGCAACCAAGTTTAATTTGCACGGATTCAAATTAATAATTTTAATGTGTCAATATCACAACTCATTGCATCATTCTATATAAAAAATGTATTATTTGAATTATTCATCAAATTTTTTTAGGTAGTTTCCACTATTCTATTTATATTCCTGACCAATTGATGTCCGTATGATTTATGCGTAGAAATTGAATTACAAGCAATAATTCTTTAAAAGTTTATGTTGTTAATCTTTGCAATTCTAAAATAAGATGAATGTATTCATTATTAAATTTAATAAATATTCACGTGCCATTTGCAAGTGCAGTTATTAATCATCCAGATCCAGACACATCCAGAGTCACATAGCTTTGTGCACACTGTTATTCCTTTATGCTTCCTAGGATAGTTTTACGCGCCATGCATCAATCAAAACAATCCCCTATAAAAATGTTTCAATATTAATTAATTAATAATGGCTCCTTTTGTTTTAGGTTACTCAATTGTTGCGCTTGACACAGCAGTCATTTTGATTGCACCTTCATAGTTGCAATCAATGCAGTTCCCATTTTACATCACAATCAGAGCACCATTGATGCGATTTAAGATTGTAATGGATTAAACAGGTAAACATTTGAATTTTGTTAGATTAGTGGGCAAGTTTGCTTTTGTATTTCATGTTGATTGTATATTACCGTCACAACCAAGAAGGTGGCAAGTGGTAAAATAATAGTATTCTGGATAGTATTGCATTTATAATAATTTCTGCTTGTATTAATACTTAGTGGAAAGCAACGTTTACGATTTCTGTAAAAATATTAGGAATGAAGGAGTGTTCGCACCACGTACCGTTGCTTTACGTCCAATATATTGACCTGTAAGAAATACATTGGAGGTAAAGATCTTGGTACTGATAAGGAATATTGTTCGCGACGAGGGGCCTTTATGAGAAACTATGGTCCTCAAACGAGTGATGGTGTAAATGCGTGAAATCGCTACTCGTTCGTTGAATGATTTCTACACAGAAAACCATACCATTCCTGTAACTCCACGCGCACGGAAAGTTGTTATCAGATGTCGGGCAATTTATTCAAAACAGATTTTAAACCATTCTGTATAACGAAGACAATATTATTGAACCAGCGCTTTAGAACATATCGAAGATTTTGGTTTCGCAGAGAATTACTCAATGGTCAACAATGAAAACAACAGCAATGATTTAGAACTATTCGATTTAATACTCAAAATGTAGCTTACACTTTCTAGGCACGGCGCTTGGATACAATTTCGAATCAAATTGAATTCAAAAATTCGTTAACATTCCTGAACTGAATCTTCTTGCTTGTGATGAAAGCCTCAATTTAAATGTAATTCAGTGAGGTGTACAAAGTAAAAAAAACAAAATAAACACAATCTTTAACATTTGCAACAAAATACAAGTAATAATAATCCGTAACACTACTACGAGGTATCAAGTAAAGAACTTAAGGACTTGTAATAAACTTCTTGGAAAATAAAACCTAGACCGACACAATACGGTAAATGTTACTTTGCATTGTAACACACGAATTGCGAGTTAAAATAGTACTTGTTACGCATTCTCTGCACCCGGATAAAACTTGTTCTGATTGCCATTTGCCCATCATTACGCGGAACAAACACGAGATAAGCAAATGAGTTTGTGAACGCAAATGACAGAAATGATAGGTGGCACCACAAAGAAACATATATCGTAATTTTATAATTTTATTGAATATATAAAATTGATAGCAACGTTATTATTTTTCATCTCATCTGATTATTTTCATTTTAAATTTAAACTCGTTTCGATTACTAATATTTGAATTCACCACACGCCCCGCGAACAGTGTGTGGAGCGCGCGCTTGCTTTAAAGTATCCCTTAACTTCAGCTTTAGTTATCCTCATCGTAAAATTATTCCATAATTTGCTTGTTTTCCTTATATTATATAATAGGTATTTATAGTCTAACATATCAGAATGTGAAGAAATAATAAATTTTATATATCAACGGAACGAACAACGAATTTGTTTCGCACAATATTGTATCCATCGCACAATGTCTAAAATCATTTCGAGACAAATTGGGCGCCGAATGAAAATCTATACAAGTACAAAAGTAACGTTTCGGTAATCCACAACACAGCGGTTTCTGCAATTCGATAATCATCATTGCTAGACGCTTACGAAAATTGAAGCGTTGGAGCAAACGGAAACGTGCCATGCGGCGGCATCGCGCGAAAGTCCATGAACTTGTTCGTTTTCTGCCTTCCCCACCTCCGTTCACAGCATTAAAAATTGCGCATCTATGAAATTGTTTGAACACTGCAAGCACGAAATTTCTTCATTTTCGATGGCTATACTGAGTTTCGTTTGCGAATATGCTTCATTAATAAATTGTAGTTATTCTGGTTTAGTAGAAAACACTGCAAATGGCTTTGTCTATCACAGAAATGCAATGACCATTCATTTCGAAAATATATGTTCAGCATCATCGTCATCGCGAAGTAGTTAATAGTAGACAACGGGAGAGTACGGCAGAGCGGCGGCGATGGCGGAAGGCGCGCGCAGGCGGCGAACTGGACGCCGCCGTCGACGCGCGCAAGGCGGAAATAAAGTTCGGTTTGAGCTCGGGAAAATTGGCGACGGGCCCGCGTACCGCCGCTCACCGCGTTACCCTCCCGCCCAACGAGCAACTTTGTGAAATGTTTAATTATTTAATGGCCATTGACGTTCTGCTAATCACCGTAACAAGTAAAAATCAGTGCTTTCCCTGCCTGCCGAGCCTCGCCAAACGCAACTGCTGCTGTCAGGAGTCGCGCGGTATGCTTGTAAATGCAAAGTCGAATAAAAAAAAACATACTAGTTCAATGAATGTTGCGTTCGAAACGTGTGACATAGGCCGTTGAATTTCAAGCGATATCTATCTGAGTCAAGCAACCGAAGAGCCGAGAAAACCCAAGCCACGGAATGAGCACCCAATAAAAGCGCCCGCCCGCCCCAGTTTCGGTGCGCAACACAACGTCCCAACGCCTAAGTAAAAGTACAAATGAAAATAAATATAAAAACCAACCGGGGCGCACGTCGGACAGCGTCTGCCGCACCGGGCGACTTCGTTCATAAATTATAATACATAAGTAGTGACCAGTACCTCGTAACGCTATTTCTTTAAACTATCATATTAAACATGAGCTGCTCGCGCCTCCTTCATCAAAGCCGCAGAGGCATGAGGCGCGTAAAATGTTGCAACAAAATTGTAAAACAAATTAAACGAATAACGGCCATTATAATAATTAAAATTAAACAATTAATTTAACCTTCGCGTCCTCGTCATTGCCCGTATTACTCTAAGTATCATCTCATTTGTGCTTAATAGCGCACCTAATTATCAAAAATGTGACTGCGGGTGCTCGACGAGCCAACATGCTACTCGCCCTGCTTCAATTTCTCTCAAATTCAACTAATAAGTATTTAACAACTGTACAGAATTATTTTCTCGTCTTTCCAATGCGGTTGTGAAGAATAGAAAATGATATAATTCGTAGCGTTTAGAACGGCCTAACTCAGCAGCCGCACTGTCATATACATTCCTATCGGTATAGTTGGTGTAAATAATCGCCATAATTTTTCATATTTGCAATATATAATAACAATTTCTTTGTTTGTTTCTATCGATTTCACTGTTTGGCAAACAGCATCGCGTTTGCAACGGGATTAGCAAATATTTCGTCCTGCAACTACTGACTTTGTACGCGGTATGAATATATAAACAAATTTCGTTTGCTTCATCCTGACTTGTTGCTCACGACGCGCGAATGCGAAGTTCTGCATTATTAACGCGTACAAAAACGAAGTATTCGTACAGCATTTGGGTGGTTTTCGTTTTTTAGCTCTTCCTGTAGGTTGGTTGCGTCTTTTTTCTCTTTTTCATTTCTTTCAATTACTTGTAAATTTAGAGTATATCTTACGGCCTATAGTCTTCTTTACTGTAGTAATACGATTTACTCTACGACTTTGAGTACCTTCCCAATGGCAATAGTCTTATCTGCAAAGTGAAACACACGCTGAATTAGTAAATGCGTCGAATCGATGTACGCTAAGAGAAAATCCAACAAATACCCTCGATTAGTACTCACTTTCATCTCTTAGTGTGAATCGTCCCATTTGTGGAAATAGTTTGAACGATTCGAGGCAAATGACACCGGCACATTCTATCCTCATAATGGCTACTTGATCTTGCTTTACAAACCTAGGTCGCGTTTTACTCTTCTCGCCGGTTTTCTTATCTACCAAACAAATTAAGGCCTGCAACACGCAACACAAGACGGTTTCAATATATCGCCAATAGAAAAGCAACAAGCGAATCAAGTTTCTCACTTTAACGGTGACTTCCTCGGCTGCACAATGGATATGCATGACAGCACTATAGCCGGCGCAAATGATGGATTTGTGTTCTAGAATGACGAGCTGCGCGTCAAAGATGCGGCCGGTACGAATTGGATTGGCGGCGTCGCAGAGGACGAAACCAGGTGATACATCTTCCTCCTCCACGCCCTTAACTTTAATTTTAACATTCTCACCGGATACAACCTGCCCTACTTCGTCATCGTCGGACCAAAGCTGATCTACTGTTACAGGCGTCTAAAAACATACAGAACATTAAAAACCAACATCAAACCAATTCATAGGACATGCATTACTGTATATCTATTTTACACGTCATGAAATATGAAGAAAAGTCATGAGTTCTTTAAAACAGACTTGAATACTTGAACAAACGAGAAATGACAGCAGAACGCTCACATTTCAAGAAACAACAAGAATTCGATGCTTTGCCAGAGGTGTAACGCTTTTTAGGACTTGACATCCGAAACTGCTGACTTCCCTGTGGCAATTGAAATGAATAAATATGTAAACAAATAATACGTGATACAGAGTGTATGGCCGATTTCGAATGGTAATGAAAACGAATTGAAACGAAATGAATGCAAATCAGACTTGGGAACTTGTCGCGGGCTAACTAATTAAGCGGTTAGCAAACCGCTAAAAATTAACACCCAACAAGGATTTAATGGCCTGCCCAAAAGCGCAACGCCTTCTAGGACTTGAAATCCCAGACTGCTGACTTCCCTGTGGCACACGGAGAACAACCAAAGATAAAGCGATAAAAATGTTTATTTACCCTATTTGGCATGATAATAAGATTGGTGCCTTTTCTACATTCACCAGCTTCGACTTTTCCCATTACCACCGTGCCCATGTCCTTATATTTATCGACTATGGGCATGATAAAAGGTCCGTCAACCATCCTATTGAGCGAGGGAAGATCATCGATGAAGGGAATAAACGCAGGCCCTCTGTACCAGGGACAAACCTAAAACAGACAGAAAATAAGTGAAGAAAACTGAAGACACACAGGCATACAAGAATAACAGCAAGGAAAGGATACATAGAATAGAAGAATAGAATGGTGGCTACATGCTATGACAAAAAACGAAAAGCGTGCATGAATTAATAACCATTAACCCATATGATTGTATTAATAAATAGCAAACAACTTTATTATAGAAAGATGAAGACGTCATGCATTAGGACGCTGTCAATGATTTGCCTTATCATTGACCCAATTATTTTCTTGATATATGATGAAATGATCAATTCATTACCTTTTCATCAATTTGCTCCCTGAGTCCCTGCCCAGTCTGACCAGAACATGGCAGAAAGCTGAGATCCTTCGCAGGATAGAAGCCCAGTTTCTTGAGGTAGGGCAGTATTTTGTCCTTGCATTCGTTGTACCGCGCCTCGTCCCAGTTGACGGTTGGGTCGTCCATTTTGTTGACAAGCACGACCAAGTGCTTCACTCCGGCTGTTTTTGCAAGCATTGCATGCTCACGTGTCTGTCCACCGCGATCAAAGCCGGTTTCGAACTCGCCCTTGCGTGCTGATATCACCAGGATAGCGAGGTCGGCTTGCGCGGCGCCGCTGATCATGTTAGGAACAAAGCTTTTGTGGCCAGGAGCGTCCAGAATCGTAAAGTGCTTTTTGTCAGTCTCAAAATACGCCCGACCTACTTCTACCGTTTTGCCCTTATCACGTTCTGAGTGGAATAAAATACAAATAAATTAGATAGTTATCAATCACAGTACAAAAAGTCTTCAAATGTTTTCATGTTTGGTTCAGTGCAATGAAAAAATGTTTACTCTGTGTGAACAGCCGAATTTGTAAACTGTTATAACCTCGAGTTGAATTACGTTTTAAAGAATCCAAAATACCGCTACCCGGCTGTATTTCAAAGCGGACGTTTGTTGACTAGAATATTTGTTAGTCCTTACACTATGATTGCAAATTCAACATTACAATCGACTCTCGAAGGACACGAGGAACTCGATCACCGACATCCAAGAACGCCAAAACGGCGCCCCTGGATTAACAATTGAGCCCTTATTGATCTACCACAATTGTAACGCCTTCAGAAGCAGAGGACACTTCAAACTGCTGACTTATTGTGGTGTGTACCGTATTTACCATCTAACAATAAGCAAGCATTACCTTCTTGGTTCGTATCCAATGCCCACGACAAGTACCAAGACTCGCGGCTCTTTTCGCGCGCCTCGCGTTCGTACTTTTCCAGTGTGCGTTTATCTACCATTCCAGTGAGTGCCATGATTTGCCCGCCAATCGTGGACTTGCCTGCGTCCACGTGGCCGATAAAAACAACATTCACATGTTCCTTCTTGTTCTTTGCAGCCTCCTCAGGTTTAACAAGCTTCTTCTTGACGACTTTGGGTGCTTCCTCCGAAGAGGGCTCCTCTTCGTCGCCCTCGGGTGTAAGTATGGGGTCGTTGTCTTCGGCGACGTCTTCCCAGGTGCCGCCGTCACCCGGTGATGCATCGCCGTCGGCGGGAGGAATAGGTGGCGGCTCTTTGACATCGACGCGCTCAGTGCTCTCCGTATTGGAGCCTGTAAGATCACGCACATATGTGTTAGCAACATGCGGCAGCCCGTTGGCGGCGTGGCAAAACTCACCATTGAGGATAGGCGAGTGTTCAGGCGAATCAGAGGCGGCTGCTTCGTCCGACGGCGAAGCGTCGTCGACGTTTGCAGCTGGTGCGGTAAACGAACCAAAAGAAGGCACGAATTCGACTGCGTTGACGTTCAACGTGGAAAACTTGGTTGTCACGTCCGTGGGCTGCGTTGGCGAGTTGTTTGTCGATGCGGAGTCTGCCTGCGACTCCCAGCAATCCGGCGCTGAATTGTTGGACATTGTTCTATGCACGCGGCGACACGCACAGCCCTTGGCGGTATAGAAAATAGTTAATAATAATCTGCTAAAAGTGTCTTAATAAAATTATTCTCGCGGCAGCTCACTCTCGACTTGCCCGCGTGCGTTGTCCGCCAGCACCGGAAATTAGTGAGCGAGGCAAGATGTCAGACGTCAGCACAACCAGTCATGGCGCAGGAGCGGGGGCGAGCGTCACAACATTTCTAGAAGTATCAATGAAAGTAACAAGAAGTCATTCATACTATAGTTGTTATCGTAGTAGCAGACATGTAATAGTAATAGCATGTTGTTATTTGCAATAATAAATATCATTAACAAATGATATCAATTCATTCACATTTTTAAATTTGAAATGTAACCGGATATTCGCAACCAGCAACTTTCATCATCGAGTACCGGAAACAGCCGAATGCTGACAAACCTTAGTCATGAAATTCAAACGTTTCCATGAGAATACTCCGATTAGTCACTTGCAGCCACGGAAAATCACTGAAAGTAATTTCGGGGAATAATCGGCAGGACGACATAAAATTTAAAAACAGCTGGTAATATATTAACAAGAAATGACAAGTTACAACCGGAATAAATGGAATTCAGACATTTATTGTATAAATATTAGTCTGCATTTTTGGATGTACATTGTTTCTGTTCTTCTCTTCGAGCTCTTTTCATTGCTTTATGCTCCATGTCTTCACAGTGGTCGGCAAACATTATCAGCAAAGATGGATAAAGCAGAGGCAATAATGGTATTTCATTAGGTGACAGCTAAAAACAAAAGCTATAACTAAAAACAAGTTCCTTCATAATTGTACTCTATAAATACCATCATGTTATCAAACGCAATCCCAATGTGATCATCGAAAGCCGGATTATATCTAGGTACTTTTGCGTACCTTTGGCTAAAATGGGTTAGTACAACATTTTTCGCACTCATCAAGCATCCTATACGTATGGCCTGAGACGTAGTGCTATGCATTTTAGCAATTGCTTCGCCACACAAGTCATCCTCCATCGTCGCCTCGTGGATTAACAGATCTGAAGAATCTCCCAATTTAACTAAATTTTCACAGGGCATTGTATCACCACTATATGTCAACTTATAGCCATTTTCATGTATTAAAGATACTCCGAAGGGTTTTGAAGTGTGTCGTACCTCACAAGTTGTTAGGTCGCTCAGGTTGGCAGCTTTGAGGAGTTCTTCTCTCTCCCCAACTGAGGAGTGGGCAACAGAGAACGCGTCCTTCTGCTTGTCTGGTATCTGCAACAAAAATATATAGAATGCATGCATGTGAATGTATAATTAATTAGTGCATAATAATTACCAGATCTGAATTTGCAACGAATGAAAATTGATTGCAAATGTCCTCAAAGCATATGTCATAAAAACTAAGCCAGCCTTTGAGTTCTTTTGGTGCTATGATAAAGCACTTCTTGTCTGGCAAACCCAGTAACTTCCTAGCGCGTTGCCTTCCTTGCAAGTAGCCAATCAATCCAATGTGATGATCTGCATGCAAATGACTGATGTATATTGCGTTAGTATTCGCAACGATATTCCTCGCTTCCTTTTCCCCGAAGAAACGAATTGCTTGTCCATAGGTACCTTCTCCACAGTCAAGAAGGATATTACTCGTCTCACTGGTGAATACCATGATTCCGCTTGTATTCCTAGTTTTATTCGGAATGCACGAACCAGTCCCAAGAAAGAGAACCTTTGGATACACCCGACTAGTATTTGAGGCTACCCGTGCAGACATCTGGTCCCATTTCTTGGGTCGCTCAATGCGATATTTTTGTACCTCATCACAAAACCCATCTAGCGCATATGTCTCGTCGATGTACTCAGATGGATTAAGTTTAATTTGCGTGCTTTTATCGTTACCTAACCGAGGTCGCAAATGAAAACTGAAGAAAGTACCCGGTTGTATACCTGAAACTTGCTTTAAGCTGCTTACATGTTCAGCTTTAGATGTATCGGGTACATCATTATTTCCTGAAGAAAACTGCTCTTTGAGTTCTTGTTTTTGAAGTCTTTCCGTTCCCCGATCACCTAAGAGCGGGAAGATGTCTTTGTTGAGAAGATTCAATTTGTATTGGATGCGATGAACGGCAACACTTCCCATGCAGGTGTTCTTATCGTTGACAAAGATGTGATGAGTGCTTGGCGCGAAGGCATCCAACCAATCTTGATACTCAGAGTGCTGGACAACATGAGATGGCGTGAAATGCACCACAACGTATGCAATGTCGTCTGCATAAGATGCACACTGCTTGTGCCCATTGATGGTATCATTTGTGATTAAAGAATCTAAGTAATCCTCACTGGGAACGTCAACAACTATGACAAGGTAATGATAAAAACATTAAATACAGGTTAGATAATAAAATAACTACTTCCTCACCTATAAAAACAGGGCCAGATTCTTCTGGTTCGCATACTTGTTCTGGCCTTACAATTGTACCATCTGACAATGTCACAGATTTTCCATTCTTCAAATCACCTAATTTTGGACCAGGTGGTACTTTCAGCTCAACACATTTGCTGAGGTTAAGTGATCCTGGCTTTGCTTTGAGCTGGCATACGTAGCACATTACAGAACCGCGCTTTTTCTGCTCCAAGAGCGTTTGTTTCATGTCATCTGTGAAAATGAATCCATCAACAGTTGCTTTCCGTGATAACTGGACTTCAAAGAAAAGACAATATTAGTAAACGTTATAAATCAAACAAATGGGACGAATACAACAAAGCAATAATTAATAAGTGTAACTTGTTAAAGGATATTAGGAATGAAGGAATACCACTAAAGGATCTTGGTCTTCGTCGCTTACGTCCATCAGTATCATGATTATCCTCCGAATCAGATGCATACCAAAGATTTGACTCGCAACTTAAAGACCGTCGACGTTTTTTTCTTGATGATCTGGTCGTAGTACCAACATTTGACTTCAAAAATATTTAGAAGCATTACATTTGAATCATACATTTTGGATTGTTAGATGTACTTACAGTTGCCATGTTTGATCCAGCTTGTGTGATTTTGTCAATTGCTGAATCCACATTAAGTAACACCTCTTCCTTATGACTTGACACTGGTATTAATGAAACATACTTAACAGTCATTACATTATCTTCAAAATCAGTTGAGCAATCTGCCATCTCAACCTTCATGCTTTTCATTCTCACAAAACGTTTTGCAGCTCGAAAGAGTTCAACCTAAAGCAGATTTCTTCCTTAATACCACAGAATGGAAATGTTAAGTATAATAGAAAAATAACTTGACATACTATGCCTGGAGGTCCATGGAGATTAATTTCAGGTACACCAACATCTTGCATAGTCAAAGCAGATCCTGGTAATCCACCCATATTTTTCCAAGTAGCTTGTGTTATGAAAATGTTTTCTAACTTTGCAAGTTTAGCTTTATGTTCATGTGCTAATCGCTGTGTTCCTTCACCACAATTAAACATGTACCTGGAAACAGTGATAAATCATAAGCATGCTATAGTAGTGTATGTAACTTATACTCATACCGTGCCTGATCTGTGAAGATGTAAACACTTCGTGGAGCACCTTCGGCACCTGTTCCCAGAACTTGCAGAGTGACTTTGCCAGGAACATATTTAGAATTACGTTCCTTGATCTTATGTCGTTGCTTTTGAGCCTCTACAATATGCGTTCGATCTTTAGGCATGTTTTTTTTATTCAATGCACTTAGAAGCCTGATTTGGAGGTTAAAAGGGAGGAAATTTGATGAAATTTGCGAAGGAACAAATGTTCTGAAATGGGATGAATAGGTAGATGACATCAGTGCGCACAAATGATTGCAGGTCTTACAATGGATGCAGATTGCTTGATAATGAATTGGTATGAATTACTTGAATGTGTTGAAATACGAAATGTGCACGAAAATTTAACGCATTTAACTGACAAATTATTGAATGACACGAGATGGCGCAATCACGTATATCATGTACCTTATTTGAATTTAAAAGCCTGGAACTGCGAAAACGATGAAAAACATTAAAACACAAGTAAACAAGTCCTTGGGGGACTTCATGAAAATTAGTCAATTTTACATTGATTCTGACAACGCTTTGTCGTTTTTATTATTTTCGAGAACACGATATTGCAATGGCGGGGCGTCTGCTTTTAAAAATCAGAATTGAATACAAAAATATGAATATATCAAACTTATAATCTACTTAGGACTACAATAAGATTCTTTATAATCACAATGTTCATGCACATGTGTAAATATTGCAAATTTGATCGACGCGTTTGATTCCACGACATAATTTAATACGAGTAATGCATACACGCACATGGTCGATTAAGTTCCGCATGATTTTGTATAAAAGATGAGCAATTCTATGTTACAATTACATTTAGTTACATGTATTTTACATGCAGGCTCTAATATTAAGTTAGAAGTGGTCGACTTTGACGGCCACGCTGTTAGCTGCATGATTCGATGGCAAAAGGATGTTGTCCCAGTCCGTGCAGATGTCGGTCTCCGAGTCAGTAGCTTTCAGACTGATACCCAGGCTGGGCAGAGTGTTGGCGTAATGTGGAATGTGAAGAACGACCGGCTTCAGAAATTCAGTTCCCTGCGGCCCGCACATCACCAGCGGCGAGAGCATGGTTTCACCTACAAATGCAAAATCATCATTAGCTAAAATCTGAGGCGTGGTCCAGAGGAACCAAGGTCATCGGTCTTCTCTAATCCCTATCTCGCTATGTACACTGGCCGTTTGCGCCCTTCACCAGACAAACCATGAACGAATGATAGAGCAAGAGAAAGTTAGGAATATAAAAAATGATAAAGTTTGATACCGTTTTCCAGGTCCAGCGGCGGCGAGTTCTCGCACAAGCGTGGATCGGAGATCACGAAGTAGATCTCCTGCTGGACGCCCTCTGGGATGGCGTTCGGAGGGATTTCAAGCGAGACACCCCAGTAGTTGTTCACCAGCGTGGCCCCGCGCGCGTCCACCACGGCGCTGGTCACATCGCGCTGGTTCGCGCGCATGTAATCCACGCCGGCGGTGAGCGCCCCTGGTGCCGGGGACGGGTCGCACCGATTGCGATTGTAATCGTTGCGCGCTTCGTTCTCGGGGATGCGGTCACGCTTTTTGCTCGGCGACTCGCGATACTTGCTCAGCAGCTTGCGGAAGAACTTGGGCGTCGAGACGCCGTCGCTCTTCTGGTGTTTGAACGACTGTGCCTTCGCGATGCGGCGTGCCGCTTTTGTGTTAGTACTAGGCGAGAGTGTCGACGACGGACTGTTATCGTGCGCGTTATTTGCTAGATTAGGTTGCGATCCGTACAAAGCATTCTTTTCCTCCCCAACCCTTCAAAACAGAGAAAATAATATTTTTTGCTTCCTGTTTACTTCACACCCACACTAAGCACTACTACCTTCATTGGTGGGAACATTGGGACCAGTTCCCAATAAAGATTATCCAATGAGGACGGTAGTGCACAAGTATACAAGCCCAACACCATCTAAATAAAAAAAAATGGACCAGCACAAAAGCATGCAGCAAAGCAGAAAACGCTTGTAAATCCGTAAAGTCGATTGTAAAGCAGAGTAAGCAATAATTTAATTGAAAAGAACGAAACCAGTGTACACAAAAACAAACAAACAAAAGGGAAGAGCAAATCAAACCACAAATAACAAACAACTTACCGTAGATTATGATGGACTGGCTTGCGATACAACTCGAATGCTGAACCCCGTTGTTCCCGTGACCCTTGCAAATCAACAATGTTGTGTCTATCAGGAGACCTTGTGTCGAGAACATCACTTTGATGCATGTCCATACCCATGCCACCACCATAGGACATCTCCTGTTGGGCAATGGGTGCAATTTCGCTTCGACTCGCGTATGAAATACTGGGATGGCGACGTTCATACGCGGGAGCCATATCGTAGTGGCCATGTATATTGGCATTATATCTTACGGCAGTTTCAGTATGCCAACCGGCGTTACCTTGTTGACCTTGTGATTGTGGCATGTTGTAATAGTAATTATGGTTGGATGAATTCATGGGAAACCGTTGATCCTAAAATACAAAAATTTAACAAATACTTCAACCACAAGCGGAATAAGTACACGCACAACTGGATTACTATGACTTTTGTTATGCTGGTAGTGCATCTGCTGCATGGGACCATCGCTAAAGTTGTTCGGGGAGTTCTTATATGGCGGTTTGTAGTTCTTAGGTTTAGGAGGTGGAATGGGTTTATATGTGTTAGTGTTGGAGTTTCCATTTGTGCCGTTTTCCGCTGCAAACTGTCCATTCATAACTTGCTGTCCCTGTTGAAGAGGAGGATGTCCCTGGTTCTTCATGGGAGATTGTTGCAAAGGTTGGTGGATGCTAAGGTGTGATTGCGAAAGGTCCTGGTGACTGGTACGTGTGTACTCTGGGGGGCCATTGTTACGACTGTATTTCCCGTAGTCAGTCTTCGTCTCGATGTGTTGTTTTTGCGGCATAGGTTGTTTGGCAGGCGATCTGTTATATCGATACATGTCATGCCTCTCTGACGTTCGATTCATCTGCTGATCAAGTGGCCCTACGTCCATTTCCCTCGAGTTTCTGGGGCTATCAATACCCATCGAAAGACCACTGTCCCCGTTGAGATTCTGTTGTGAGTATTTTAAATCTAACTTTGAGCCTAGTCGGTCATGTCGATGGTTTGCTTGGTTCCCATCCCACCTATTGTACTTTGATGGACTGCCAGGCACACCAGAGTCAATTTTACTCAATGTTGTCTTCAGATCATCATGGGCATTCGGGATAATTCGATGTTTCGGATTGTTAAAGGAATCGTAGCTAGAGAGAGAGTCTGATTTACTGTTCTGGCTACGGTCCAATGACCCCAATTTTTGTCCAAACGCATCAATTGGCTCCCCATCCGCTGGGGCCTTAGTACCAAACAGTCTCTCATGTGCTGATCGGCCGTTTTGTTTACTAGGAGTTGTTTGAACATTGGGAGGTGGTTTTACAGCGCGGTCTACCCTCGGAGGCAAATCTGGGGCCGCTCCATAAATATTCTGGCCATCTTTTAAAGTTGCCTCGCTCATGCTGTGACCTTTGTAATGCAGATTAGATGACTGGCGCTTATGCGCTACGTTTTTATTCATATCATTGTAGTCCATTCCATGGTGATGTTTGTTCGCATCAAAACTCTGACTTGATGAATGATTGTATGCCATTATTCCAGGTGGTTTGGTATAACTCGGCTCATTTGAATTGTTGTTGGCGTGGTCAGATGAGTTCGGAGACATGAAATTTTGCTCCTTAGTGGGGCTGGTTGGCGTTGGCGGGTCCTGGTTTGATTGGCCATTGAAACCATAGCGTGAATCGTATGTGGGCTACAATAAAATGCATGATTACCGATTGCGATTAAGCACAAAGTTGGGTAATAAAATGAGTTAGTAATGCTTTGACAAGCCACCTTCAAAAATGAACCGAATGATACCTGATATGGTGGTAGCACATCAGTAGTGCTATTATCGGCCATGACAACACTAGGATCTGAGCTGGCTTTGGTTAGCCGACCGCCACCTCCGCCCGGCCCATTGGTCGCGTGACTTGGCGATAGCGGCGGACCGGGACTATGCTCCAGGTCGCTTTCCGGCGAGCTGGCGTATGATAATCGCAACGACGACATGGGGAACAGGAAATCATCGGACAGGCACTCTTCGGGCTATAATAAGCATATTTACACAAATTGGTTACTAATGAATATGATACATGAATCGATCAAGATTAAGTACAAACTTAACAAAGCACAAGAAAATAACAGCTAAACCGCATGCTGGGTAAAGCAAAGCGCAAGTATGATGCAAAGTGCAGGCAATTAAAATATATTCAATCAAGTGCAGAGTACGTGAAGGGGAGCTGCTCACGCATCACCCAAGATTTCCTCCTGAATGGTGTACGTTGGTTTCCTCCCGACGCAAACTGCGCTATCGCAATCGTAGTAAATTGGCTCCAAGTTGCCCAAGCTAGTGTTAATGGTATTAATACACTCCTTCACGTCCTTGTACTTCATATTATTGCTGTTAATAGTGTGAGGAATGGTGGAACGATCACAATGCCACGCCTGTTTAGCACTCGAATATGAAAGGCTACTTGCATATGTCTGATATTGGGTTGGATGCAACGATTGCTGATAGCTCGAGCTACTGTACACGCTACTTTGACTAGGTGAATGATAGCAGTATGAGCCAGTGTTGACATGATAGAATTTCGAACGGCCCTGGGGACTGTCGTACATGGACAGGGGAGTTTTATGGCGCCGCTTATTGCCGGCATGTGCCGAACGGTATTGGGATGGAAGGGAGTAGGTTTTAAATCGAGGATATAGATACGACCCTTGAAGCTGGAAAGAAACAACCCGCATTACACCACTAGATAATACCCGTCACCTTTTCTACGATAAAAGTTATAATTATAGGAGAGCGATCCTCGGGAATGTGATTCCGTTGGTGCCGCGCAGGGACCTTGCGAGGCCATACCTTGCTTTCGCTCATCCACAGCGCCCCGGTCTGCTGTTTATCGATGATCTCGCGCACCTTGCGATACCAGGTCTCGGTATTGTCGGTGAGTGGTATGTTGGCGCTGAATATATGGCTCCAGACTTTGTCGAGTTTTTGGCATTGTTCTAAGAGTTTCTTAGAACTCTTGTGAGCCGACCTAGAAGGTGCATATGATTAAAAAGAACAAATGCGTGCAACTAGAGTCGCGTACTTTGGCAGTCCTTGGCGTAATTGCTTCACAACAATTTTCGTGTCCGCTTTGAAGAACACCACGATGGGATAGAGTTGCGCGTAATTCAGACGCTCGACGGCATTGGGTGTGATGTCCAGCAGGGCGTGTTTTCCGGTTGATATCACCTCGCGTATCGCTGACAGTTTTATGATATTCGACGATAGCTTGTTGCCCTTTGAACCGTCATCCACAGTGCTATCGAGTTCTAAGTATGAAAATGGCATCGTTTAATCTTCTGGACAGGGTCATTAATCACACAAATAGAATGGTCCTTACGTGGTGAGATAAATTTATCTGGGAAATCTTTAATGAGCTTATCACGAGCGACATCTGCGATTGGACCGAATAGAATAACAGGACGTGTGAATCCAGGATGTTTGAGAATGACCCGTTCGTACGCAGGGAATTTCGATACAGTGTCCGAAAACAATATGTCATCCCAGTGCTCCTAGAACGCAAAAATGTGCGATAAAACAAAAATAACACAGGCACCAAAAAATTAAAAACAATATGCGTTCGTGGTTACTAAAGTAAAAATTGGCTCAAGCGAACGCATGCACGCAACAAACCTTTCCAAGGCTCTTCGAGCGTCGGTTGGAGCTTCTCCTACGTCGGAAAAAGCTGCCGCGGGATTCATTAGCCGACATTTCTTTCTTAGTCGCGTTGAACTGCGCCGTCGCTAATTCCTCAGCGCGTGCCTTGTTCGGAATGATGCCCTTCTGCACCTCTTGATGGTTGCGTCCTATCCGATAGACCTGCCAGCAACCTACCACTCCATTATACAAAGTATCAATCACGTGGAAAATATCCCCACTACGGAAGGACATCTCCCCTTTAGCGGGTGTATCGTAGTGGAAATGAGTCTTGATGTAAAAACTGTCGCCTTTCTGGGAAGCGACGATGTTATCATATTCCTCCTTACAGTATTGCACAATTAACTCAATGCGGTCTTGCAAACTGAGGAGGTACAATACAGCTTCCTCCCGGGTAACTCCCGTCATGTCCATGTCGTTCACTTTGAGGATCTTGTCACCTGGTTGGAGACCTTGGAGTGAAGCAGGACTTCCAGGTTGAACAGCTGTTACAAATATTCCTACATAGTTGCCCCCAGTGAGACGAATACCAACTGAACCTTCTTTGTGGAATGTGATGAATCGGGCATCAGGACTAAACAACAGAACTATTGTTTAGTAAAGAAAAGTGCAAGCGTTTTTGGCGTAGACTTACATGGGTTGTTTTGACTTTTGTATAATTGGATCATCTTCATAGAGCTGTCTTCTGGAACTATAGTAGTCTTCTGCTCTTGGCGGAGGAGGTCTAGGAGGTTCATCTACGGGTCCTTTACTTCTCCCATAAATACTATTCCTGTTTTCCGGAGTTTGTTGCCCATGTTGTGAGTGATGTGATGATTCCCCACCTCTACGGCTCCTAGGTACCAAATTGCTTTTATCCTCTGCAGAGCCACCGGGTTCTACTTTATCGTGATCAAACCCATTCGTATTCAAGTTAGGGTTACGAGTGGGAGGTTGCACATACAGATTCTGATTGGAATAACTCGTCCCAGATGTGAGGAAATCATCGCCCTTGTAGAAGTTGTTTACTGCTCCCGTCGTGCTGACGCTGCTCTGAGCCTGATGCGATATGTTACTGGACAAATTGCTTGGCGGAACAAAATCTCTGGCAATGGACAGATGCAACTTGTCTTTCGTGCTGTCTATGATCTTCTTCGCTTCTTTCAAAGACATTAAATCATTACAACTCGAGTTGTTGATCTTCGTAATAAAATCACCCTCATTCAAGAGCTGATTGGTATTGATCAACTGTTCTCTGGCTTTTGTGGAGATCTCCTTCACAAATAGTTTACATCCTAGGACAATTCCAAAGTCCTCCTTCTTTGAATTCTTGGTGAGTGTGACTTTCGGAGGGCTAAGTCCTAGCGCTGCAAGTGGTGCGGAGGTATACGAAGCGCTCAGACTATGTTGATGCTGGTGGTGGCTGTTACGACGCTTGATGACCAACACGACGGTGTCCCCAGAGTCACGCAGGACCTGTACCGCCGTGGCATAGTCGACGTTCTGTAGGGAGATGCCATTGACGGAAATAATGCGGTCGTTAACTCTGTGGAGATTCAGTGGTCTCGGTTTAATTCGGGGGATTATTAAACTTGGAAGGGACTTACTGCAGCATGCGTTCGGCTGGACCGGAAGCCAGTACGTCGCTGACGGCGATGCTAGGGTCGCCAGAAGCGAAGTGCGGATTGTCGCGTCCACCAGACACGGCGATGCCAAATCCATAGCCTGGCACACGAGTTACTGTGATTTGCTTGAATTCCCAACCTCGCTCCTGAAACAAAGGCAAGAGCTGTTTGATTACGTCCGTCCAATCTGCGGAGTACATAATTGGCATTCCTGACTTATTACTGGTGCTGTCCACATTTTTGTATGAGGACGCAAGTATTTGTGGTTTTACGCCTGCCTACGCATTGTTGAACTGACAATATCTGCATCGGTGTTATTAGTAGGAGCGCGGCAATTAAACACCTGTTCGTTGAATTCTGATCGTAAAGTTAAGAAATGCCTACATGGAATCAAGATAACATTTCGAAATAGTGTCGGAAATATATGATGATTGTATGAGTATGTTTTCACTCTTACTGAAGCAAATACATAACAAATTGTATTAAATCAGATCAACTTTGATCTAAATTTGAAAAATGGTCATCGCTACTTCATTTTTTGTTCTTCTTGTTATTACAGACGTATTTATTTTAACTTGCTGACATCACAGATCACGGAGGTATAGATCATCGCTTTCGAATGTATTTTGTTTAATAATATAAATAATCAAGGAAGTAGTTCGAAATATGAGGCCGCACACTCTTCATGTTTCATTTTTGATGTGCCTTTTTATGCATTGAGCACGTTCGCTCGCAAAAACTGGAAAAACAACAATTTGGTGCCCATGTTTAATATATCCATGTGCGCGAAACCGTGACGATACAATCATCGGTGACACACAGCCACAAACCAAACAAGTCTGAGATTTCAGCTGCGACGCAGAAGAACTGTAGTGACCAATTCCTTAATCGATTGTGTGAAAGTCCGTCCGCTGCACTCAATGAGGATTCATTAATACGAATCAAATGTTAATTACGTCTTCCTCTTATCTCCCCGTCCAATCTCTGCAAGGGACATGCGCGACTGTCCGATTATCGCAAATTGGGCTTCAACTCGAAGGAAAAAAGAAGCAAAAACCTACACTTGATGACTGGAAAGGCAAACATTCCCCGGGTTCCGCATTCGGCAATAGGTCGCGACCACGGTGATGAAGAGATTGATATAAGATGGTGGAGACGTGGACAAGATATGCGCCTGTTTTGGCACGCATTGACAGGGAAAACTGGGTTTTCCGCACCATTAACTTCAATAATGAATCATTAATAAGATTAGCGAGAAACTGCGTCCGTTCAATTGGAGCACCAAAAGTGACGCTGCCGACTACAGAACAAATGTTACAACACGTGTACTTGCATGTGTCTTCTTGGAAGACGCGATGAAAAACGTCGCGAAGAATTACAATGAAAATACGATGAATTAATCACAACAAGCAGCTTCTTGGCACTGCAACGAGGAAACGCATGCTATGTGCACTGAATGGACATGCGTGCAGTGGTGCAGCCTTTGTGAAGTTTGTTGAAGTTTAATTTAGATTTAGACAGTATGGCTATGAATCGTGGAGCGTCTGCGAGTGGAGTTAATGAAGTACCTATTGACGGAAATAACTCACGTGCGGTGCGCGTACAACGCATTATTAGCTTAGCTACTCGGAAATGTTTAGTTTGTAGGCCCTTGCGATGCTGGCGACCATCAGCGTGATGATGGCGTGATTTGGTCCAATCGCTAGTCACTTTATCGCAACGAAAAAGTTCCATCATTATTTCGCTCGCGTCGCATTCGTGGGAAGCTCGGTTCATGCACAGCGTGGACTTTGATGAATCAAATCAAACCCCAGCGATGTTGTTGGTGACGGTACCTGTGCGCGAAGAGGCGCACTCTTGCAAACGTCCTTTGCAATCGACGCGCCTGAATGCACCTGTCCTTAACGAACCCAACACCATACGCATCATATCTCTACCCCGCTGGTCGGGCGCTACTTATCCTGCAGGTATGCGGCCCTCGGCCGCAATCTCTACATCCAATGCGGACGAGATTATAGCTTGGAGCCCAACCTCACGGCGCTCTGCCAGCAATGCCGAAGCGATGTGAGCGAGCGATTTTTACCTGGGAAGTTGGTACGTGTGAGGCACGATCGGGTCGCCTGCAGTATTCAAATGTTTCACAAATAAATCATCGTAAGTACCCTTGGAGGTGAATTGTGTGTGACTGATGTCGTCCCTATCTCGTTTACCTGCCTTCGATTTGCCTCTCTTTACATGGATTGCATTTGCATATTGGTAGTGCTTTTGTGAGGATGGCGGAAAGTGGTGGCATCATTTTTCGACTGCTAAGTGATGCTTGTTAGAATTGTACTACGCCCGGATGGAGTTGACATGAGATGTTATTAGCAGTCATGGGAAACCGGGGAAGCTGAACAAACGAAGAAATTGAGATAGGATTGCAAGGCGAGCACGAGAACAATGTGTGTACGCATGCAAGACGAGGTTGGAAAATAAAAAGCGTCTACGAAGCGCAAGATATGTGGTAAGGTCACAACTGCGTTTTTAACGACTTATTTTATATTATGCTGCTCTAAAACGAAGGAAATGAGCGAAACTCTAGCGCCCTATACAATTACGCATGCATTGCAAGTTTTTATCGCTCACTTGTGCGCGTTTAGGGGGCATTTGCGCCTTGTAAAAACTTACTGGTCGGAACCTAAATAGAAACTCAACTAAAGCGTGCACTGGTCACCAAAACTGGTGGTGGTGGTGGTGTTGTTAGTTGGAGGCATTGTGATTTTGGGCGAGTAATTGCCAGTCGAAGCAGTAATGCTGCGGGGCTATGGCATGAGGGTTTAATTTGTAAGACCATTGTGAGTGAACATCGCACGAAACGCGCGAAAACTTCCTAACATGTCATAATAATTAGTGCCGTTTGAAGTGGGCACGTGAACAACACGCGAGATGTTAAAAACGGCCGAAAAACGTAGTGCCACCCCTGCTTGTTTCCATTTTACAGCTGCTTTCACCCTACACATACCACTCCAACTTGTGGTAATTTAATTCCAGAGGTTGAACGGCGTGCACCCCCAGTTCGAATTTAGCTGCTTCCGATGGATGTTTTCCAGCCTTCGTTTCCGCGTGCAGGGTGGTCATTGTAAGCAGAGTAATCGAAAATGAGCAGCATAAGTACTACGCATGGTAACCTGCAGCAAATATAGCAAGCGAACGTGCCAAACGAAAAGAAACAATCATTCGCTTGTCTGTCATGCGTTTTTTCACACATCCGTCAGGCGGCTAGACTTGGCTAGGCACAGACAGTGGCTTCGTTCATCGCGCTGTTGATAGATTCTTGCATTTTAATTTCATTACAAGTTACGGGCGTGAAACGCGCGGAGGAGGTTCAACGCTTGCTGGAGAGTAGTCGTCGATCGAACCTTGAAAACAGCAAGAACAAGAATGGCAAGAAATCGAAATCTTTTTAACTCGCAATACTTTGAAAGTTGAAAAGCCACGGCGGCAAACAATTTCTTTTGTGGCGAGGAGATCGTAGCAATTAGCTAATCAGTGACTGCGCAATCAAATCGAATACAAGACGCCATGTGCTTGATGGATTGTGAAACATGGGCATTTTTGCGCAGCAGCTCTTTTCACGCGAGATTGTAGATAGTCGAGGTGCAATTGAATCCGAATTCCGATTCGAATTGGAAATGCAATGTACATTACTCCTTTTTATCATAACAAAGAAGCATGGCGCGGTGCTGGAACTCGTATGTTCGACATATTCGCGCGACGGCGATGGTTTGGGTGTGTCGGAGCGCCGAAGTTCTTGCGTCGTTAGCCATTCCCTCCGCCATCGACGGTACCTTGGTTGTTCTTTCTCGCGCGCGCGCTCGCCGTCGCATGGAATGTGCACGTAACGCTAATGTTATGTTTTCATTACTTTATAAGTTGGGAGTACAAATCGCGCTCGCCAATGTGCGCATTTCGTTTACGTACAAGCAGGAATGAAAATATTCATATTTATTCGCTGGCCAAACGGAAAAGACATGGCCGCAAGTTAAGACAATACGCGGAATAGTTGCGAATGACGAACGCGGAGCCGCGCGATAAAACCTCGAATCTGCATTGAAAGGTCATGCGGAAAAAACGAGAGGAAATGCGCGGAAATTGTCGTAGGAGCCGTGCGACGTGAAAGTGCGCACAAAGTGTGTAAATTACAAATTTCTTCACAAATATTTGAACTCGTCGTTTCTCGGTCTAGTCTAGCATTCCGCCTGTTGCGTCGATGCACGTTGCGAAAGCTACAAGCTGGCATCGTGCGCAGAAAACAAAGTTTCCGAAAGAAAATTAGTTTCCAACTCTCTCTTCACGCGTTTCTGCATTTTATTGTACGTATTGCACTGTGCATAATGTGCTTCTGTACAATCTTAAACTGTTTGATCAAAGCAAGAGCATTTAAGTGGAAAAACTCATTATTTTCATATTTCCAAAATTGGAAAGAAAATTTCACATTTCATTGTGCTAACTTATGCACATTTTCCAAACACATAGAATCCTAACGCCATACAAGAATATGCTTCGAAACCTGTCAAATTGCAGCAAAAAAAAACATCGATTTTAATTATTTTCAAGCACCCGAACTATGCTTATCTCAATACAGAAATCAACAATTCAATATTAATTTAGGGGGCACCTATTAATTTAGACTTTCACATGCAAATGTTCAGAAAGAAAAAGAATATTAAATTGATGTATATTACAAACCAGAAGAAATTGGAAAAAATTCATTATTATTCGAGTTATATGCTCAAAAATGCAATGTTGCATATACATTAATGATAATTTCAAATGTCGAAACTTTCGAGTATATCATTTTTCAAATAAGAAGTCGCACCATGTTTGCACTGCATTTTGGTTACCACCATCAAAGATACTTCCAACCAATGTTCTATCAGGACGATAAATTTAAATTGTATTTAAGGTTTTGGGTCACAAGTTAAAGTAATGATATGAAGTTTAGAGCAAATCAATTCAGAATGTTCTTACAGCACTCACGAAAACTCGTAGGCCTTGATTGATACGCTCATTAATATTTACGCGTAATTTATCGAAGCTCATTGGCAATCAAAGAGTTATAACATAATTTCATCGGCGTTTCCAACGCTGGATTTCTGATAAATGGAATTGAGAATCCAATCAGTTTTGTTCCTACAAGAATATATGGCGACATGCTTGCATTTCCCCATCCTCTTCAAGCACCTTCTAAGAGGATCACGAAGATAATGAATAAAATAAGCGGATTTCCCACGAAAAACTCAGCGTGTCATCGTCCGGCGATGTTGCCCTCAGGGGAAAAACAAAAGCTTGGCGGGGAAAATTATAACGAGTTTTTCGGATTACATTCTGCCTTAAATTGAAGAATGCGATAGCACGCGCCATGCTGACGCTTGTTCAATAAGGACTAAATAAGGATGCGGGGATGTGTGTCGAAGCCGTACAATGAACCTTTGTCTTTCTGTGCATGGTGACGCTCACACGGAATGGTCTCAGACGTGTGTGCAACATGTCTAACGGTCCTACGATTTTAGTCTACCGCCGCGTCTACTCACTTACCTACTACTTACGTCAATTACTCCACACGACATGGCAAATGAACGAAACACACCAAATTGTAAATAAATAATGCCGCAGGACTAATTATGGCGCTTACATGCGCTATGGTTGGAAAACCAGGCCGAGAATGGGGTACGGTGTGGCAAGCGGAATAATAGATCTTAGAACGGGACAATGACAGGACAAGACAATGCTTGTAAACCACAGGAAAACGCATTGCATTTTGGTAATATCCGCCAGCAGGTACAATGCTACCACCTTTGACTGGGAACCAGAGCGGCAACAGTGCTAATGAAATGCGTTTGTGGCGAGCAATCAATCGACACTTATTAAATTAGTTAGGGAGGCCGGGTGTGTTTGTAGAGAACGAACAAAGAACTAGAAGAAATAGGGTTAATGCGTGTAAACGAATACTTATTAAGTTATCAACTAAATTGACCAGTTGCTGGAAGTCGCTTGTGACCAGCAATCCGCAAAATGTCGTCTCATTGAATTCTCTTTGCACGTTTGTTCCGCGATCTACTTCACCATCAGATACAGAAATGTCCCACGAGATCGATTCGATTCACCCATGTTTAATTCATTGAGTCGATATTATGGTGAAATGTGTTACGGGTACCAAGCTTTCAACCCCGATGTAGCCGATAGTGTCATAGGTCATTTTCAGAGTTTATTGCTAACACTTGGTAGAGTTTTCAACACGTTGGAGCTATTAAGACTGTGGGTAATTTTCCGAAAACGTGGGTAACTTACCCACAAGGTAAAAATCAATTCCTTCGAAGCGAGGCACCTGGAGTTTAATCAGTTGAAGAACTTTCTTGACTGCAAAAACTACACGTGTCCGCAGCGACTTTAAATGCAAATGTGGCTTCGGCTAATTGCGCAAAAACCGCCCTCGTTTACTGCGATTGTGGCCTGCAGACGGGGCTCAATTCACGGGAAATTTCGTTTCGCCGTCACCGCAACGTGTTTCGTGATGTTCCTTCATTCGTGAGTTTTATACCAGCCGGTTGAAGTCAATGTCTTCGTTCGTTAGCTTTTCGAGACGTTGATTTCCTCCGCGTGATTGAAATGCTTGATATCGCCCAAGCCGGCGAAAAGCGAAGGCCGTCCCCCCCTACCGAGGTAATGTGCAGGAATGAAATAATAGTTGCGAGCGGGCGCGATAAGGAAACGCCGGGGGCGTGATGGCAGGAGTAGCAAGTCCTGTCGGGGTCCGGAAAATATTGTGGAGAAATAGGAAAAATGCTTCGCGTGTTATTCGCGCGCCGCCCCATGTGTGGATCAGGTCAGAATTTTATAAATGATATATTACCGCACCTTCGCATTCTCATTGAAAAAGCTTGGGACGCTTTGGATCTTGTAAATGTCCCGAAACAGTTCGCCTGCGATGGAATACTTTTCGTAATTTCCTACACAAAACTCAACAGAACGTAGTGCATACATTTAGCCTATAACTCTCCACATTTCCCGGGGAAGAGAATAGTAAGCGATGGGAGCTTTACATTCATAATTAATAACCCGCATCGCACTTTGATACGTTGCCAATGATAATGATCTTTTTCATGAATACCACGGAAACGTGAAAAACGTATGAACCAACAGAAGAGAACGATGCAAAAAATGCAAGATATTTCTAGTCTTGCATTAGTAATTACTTTTTCTCAAGCTGGAATTGGTAAGTAAAACGATAAAGGTGCATTTTTGAGGAAGAGTTACAAGTGAATGAAATAAAACACAAAAAAATTCCATAAATAAAACATGCATGACTATAAAGCTGAAGAAACACGTTTCAACTTGCTCATCGCGAAGCTTTTATTTAATTACAAGCATTATTAGTTTCAAAAATTAATTACTTTCCTACAGTGCATCGTTCATAGTCGCCGAGTTCTGCCGCTTCTTCGGAGAAGTTTAATTGTCTTGCTTTACGCATTTCCCCCAGCGTATACTAAGCATATTTTAACAACCTTTGTTAATTCGCTCCGATTCCAATTTGATACACTCGCCTGTGCGGCTTTTATAGGCCGTTTTCTTTGAGTATATAATCAGTTTCCAATGCATTCCTACGCGCGGCTGGAATACCGTGGATGAATGTAAATAATTACAAAACGACCGTAGAAAAAGACAAATTCCGACGTCAATGCCTATATAATGCCTCCTAGTCATAGGTATAACATCGATCCTTAACAGGTTCTTTGTCGTCTTCGTTTTGTCTTTCGCCAGCTCGCGGCACACGGCGAGTTTCACGTGTACCAGTCGCATTTTTGTTTTCAGGTGCAACAAGCTGCTCCAGAATATCGATGCGTGCCGGCATGTTGATAAAAGTAAGCAGTGGATAATTTATTGTGATGGTTGCTGGTGTTTTCCGAGGTACATTAGGTGCGAAGAAATAAATATTGTGTAGGTCGACAAAGGTCCTCTACTCTGCCTGTACCTGCTACCCGAGTGCAATAATAATAATATAAGAGGAGTTATTAGCGAATTTACAAACATTGCAATCCGCGTTGATTTCCATAGGCAAACCCAGCGGTTATTTGTTTGGAGGTAAAAGTATTTACGATGTCGCGTGACATGGCCAACAAGTAATTACTCGGTGCGTAACCGAGATCGACGAGTTAAGATCTAGTTAAATGTGGTGCGTCGAGGCACGAACAAATTTGATTTATTTTTATTAATGAGCGACTATGAATGTCGGTTGTGCGGTGGCGAAGCCAGAGCGCTGGTAATTTATTCAATTGTATCACCCATCTTCGAACATCGTACTAGAAGGCATTTGCGCCGTCGATGGAATGAAAAAAAAAAAGTCAAGGATTGAAGCCGATGCTTTGAGATCAAGCGCGTTCGTTACTGGTGACTGTAATACGGCGAATCCAGCATGCATTTTTGCTCGCAGGGGTAAATCCGTGCCACCTGTCTGGAAGTCGGATTCGGTGGAATCGTGGATATTCCATGAAATACGTGAAAATGCGAAAAGTAGTCTACTGCTGATCCTACGTTGATAACGCCCTTGAGATGCGTATTTTTGGTTTGTTTGGTTTGCGAGGAATAATTGTCAGGCCTGCGAAGCTGAGGAACTTGCAGCGCGTTGGAGCTTCGTGCCTGGTAGGTAGTGCACCGTGGCCGCATGCATGCTCGATGCACTTGCATGCCACATGCACCATCACAAGCCGCAGAAACAGGTAGTGGCGAGAGGTAGCTGTCTGCTCAACGGGCCCCGCACTCAGGCCTAGAGTACATTCCTTCGTGCTTATGCGCGCGGTACTTGTCCTCGCGGACATGTAATGCAAAAAGGCCGCAATGAAAATACCTCTGGTAATGAAGACATCATGTTATTGTTGGTCAGAGATTCCATGGCGGTGTGGTGTCCGGGTAGCAGCGAATCGGGGATCACTTTACGTCCTCTAGGCTCAACATCTCAGAACTCGCGGGTTAAGGGCGCACACGCATCACACTTGCCTGGGTGTATTCCCCTTGTCGCACACTGATGCCACTGGGAGTTAAATTAAATTAACTGCGGATAGCTATCGATTGTTCGGCAGCCGCAAGCTGTAGGATCTCCTCGGGTATCGTCCCGCACGTTATTTTTTTGGCGCAAACCACGCAGCACGCGCACAAATTCGTTGAGACAGTCAACACGATCCGAACGAATCCAACTTACTCCGACTTGGCTGGCGGACGATGCGGACTCGTCGGAACCCGCTCAAGAAGCAGACTCGCCAAGACAAGTCGCCCAAGCCGCAATGTACGCTCTCCCTCCACTCATCTGAGCTTAAGTCGCTTGAAACTGAGCTCAAGGAGCGGATTTATGAAATTCCCCAGGCGGCGGAACCAAAAACCAAACGAAAACCGCGCGGGATCCAATTAATTAACACGCCCTCGTCAACCTGCAATCACCGCGAATTTATTTATAACACTTTTGGGAGTTGCGCGTATCATTTAATTAAATTCCACGGCGGACGCACCTCACTAATAAACACGACGAAAATATGGTCAAAAAATCCCAATGGACCCACGAAGAACTCTCGTATAAAACAGCGACAGGAAATAAAAACCGCATTCACGTTTGGTGTAAGTTTTAAAACTGTTCACCGATAATTGAAAACATCGAGCACGAGTTTGAAAAGTTTATAAAACTTGCTAATGTAAGTTATACAGCTTTATCAGATCTTTTATTTCACAACGTTGCGGAGAAAAAGCTTCTAGTAGCCGATGTCGAGAAGGGATTGCCGAGGAATGCGACGATGATGGTGGCAAAATACAGTCACGTCGCGTTCGCTTTGCACGCGAACGATGCGCGTTTTATGCTCGAACAATAACAAACGGAAAGCACTCGTGTTGCCGCCGACTCTCGGGAGTCGATTAACGCTCGTACAGCTACCGCGTGAAACAACCGCCTCCGAGAGCCGCCGCTTGACGATTTGACCCGAGTATGGTTCGACAATCATCGATGTAAGAACTATTCGTGCATAGCTTTTCTAGTGCGACAACGTAGGCAACCCAAATTATTCATACCAGCAAATAATGCAAATCATTTCAAATCTTCAAACTGCTTCAAATATTACAAGAAACATATAAACAATGCGATGAAAGCAAAAGGGATATGAATTGGCCGAAAGAAATTTTTACCGATTCCCGTAAGAGTTGTACTTTTTGCAAGGAAACTCAATAAATAACAACCAAAAATGATGACATTTATTACCGTTTCACTATGGGACAATACTTAGACATATTTATGATTAGAATGGGTTATTCCACATAGTGACTTTGATTTGAATCAGTTTGACGTTTTCATCTTTTTTTATCTTTTTTTGTCGCTTCACAGGTTACTCCGCTTCAAGGATTGTTGGGCATGATGTATTTCGCGCATGCAATTTAGTTAGAATGGGTAAGCATACCTTCTGAAATTCTTTCAATTTTTCATTATATTTTTCCGCCTCAACATGCAGATACTCTTCCAACCAAGTAATGTATTTGTTGCAAGCGTCATTGCAAGTTCGTCGGTCTCGTGGTATCACACGTATACCATGTTGGTCGACAGTAGTTTTAACACTGTAGATGTATGATTCTAGATTTTTCCGCGCTAAGAAGTTTTTATTGAATATCTTTTCGTTCTCCTTAAACTTGTGAGAATCTGTTATCATTTTCTGAATCTGCAAACGGCTTAATCGTCCAGTCTGTGCTGCTATGGTAATGTGCCTACTTTTTCCACCGGATACAACCTTTGCATCTACGTTGAGGATGCCATTGGAATCAAGATCAAATATGACGTCAATCATTGGTTTCCCCCGATGAGCTGATGGGATATTGCTAAGGATGAAGTTACCCAACATGTTATTGTCTGTGGCTCTCTTACGTTCGCCTTCGTAGACCATTATGGTTATAACAGTTTGGTACTCATCACAAGTTGTAAATCTTTCGGTTTTCTTACATGGAATCCTAGTATTTCTTTTAATAAATCTGGTCATCAAGTGGCTAGATGTTTCAATTCCAAGTGATAATGGGGCCACATCCAGTAGCTGAACGTCCTGAATCTTCGGATTTGTGTCCCCACTTAGGATAGCAGCTTGGATTGCTGCACCATGCGCAACGGCTTCATCTGGGTTAATCGAGAGATCGATCGGTTTTCCACCAAAGTACTCTCGTAGCAGACTTTGAATCTTGGGAATACGGGTGGATCCGCCCACGAGGACCACATCATCGATAGCCTTCTTATTGCATTTGGCATCCTTCAAAGCTATTTCAACGTATTCCAACGTACTATCTAGGAGGTCCGCGTTTATTTCTTCAAATTTGTCACGGGTGATATGTGCCAAAAAGTCAATCCCATCGTACAATGAATCAATCTCCACACTTGCCTTGGTTGAAGAAGATAGGTTCCGTTTTGCTCTCTCCGCAGCACTGCGTAATCGACGCAGAGATTTAACATTACTGCTCAAGTCATGCCTGTATTTCTTCTTAAACTCCTCGATGAAATAGGTAACCAGGCGATTATCAAAATCCTCTCCGCCTAGATGGGAATTACCTGCTGTCGATTTTACCGAGTACAGCGATCCATTGTCAATGGTGACGACGGTTACATCAAAAGCACCACCCCCAAGGTCAAAAATCAAAACTTTGCGTTCACCTTTGAACTCCTTGTTGAAACCATAAGCAACTGCAGCTGCAGTAGGTTCGTTGATAATTCTTAGAACATGGATCCCAGCAATAACACCAGCGTCTTTGGTCGCTTGTCTCTGAGAATCGTTAAACGAAGCTGGGACGGAAATAACAGCATACTTGATGGATTTGCCCAAATGTGCCTCCGCAATGTTTTTAATTTTAGCTAGAATCATGGCACTTATTTCTTCAGGTGTGAATCTCCTGGTTCTACTTCGATATTTCACTTCATACATTGGTCTATCATCATGCTGAACTACCTTAAAGGGCCAGTGCTTCATATCATTTGTGACACAGGGATCGCCAAATTTCTTGCCAATGAGGCGCTTTGAATCATATAGGGTATTGCCCGGATTTAAAGCAACTTGGTTTCTTGCTGCATCTCCTACCAAGCGTTCAGATTCCGTGAAGCCAACATAACTCGATGTGATCCGATTGCCTTTTTCATTAGGGATAATTTCCACTTTTCCATTTTTGAACGCACTAACGCACGAATAGGTTGTACCTAAATCAATACCAATTGCGGGACCCAACATTTTACCAGCAGCCTCGATTACAGAATTTAGATTAAAAAACACGGTGTTTTGCTAATATTTATTGCTTACAACTTCGGCGAGATAACGGGTTGCAGGTTTCTTGCTAATAGTAGTCTGAAAAATTTTGTAGGTAATTGCAATATAGAATTGTTTGCAATAAGCGCGGAGCGGAATTTGTACCGATGTGAGCGTGTAGAAATTTTTTGTCAAACTGATTAATTGCAACAATTTCATTTATGTTAAAAATGAAATTGATTATTATTTTCAAAGCAGCCAACTAAGATGAGGTGAATGCAAGCTATAGACTATAGTATTTAAATAATGTTGACGTGACCTTGAATATTTTGTATTGTTTGATTGTAGAATATCCATGTCGTAAGTTTAGTTGCCATGTAATAGAGTTAAAAAGAGAAACCAACAAACATCATTTGACTGTTCACCAATTCACTATTAGCATTAGTAAGATACTAATATTCAATATTTTCAAATACAACCTAGAAAGTAAGTGGGAAATTGAATAAGCTAAAAAATTCCCGCCCATCTCAGGGAATCATTGAACATTAATAAGCATTTATCATAAAAACCATTCAATTACCTTACCTTTCTGTGGGTACGTTTGGAAGACACTTTAGCCGGATAGAGGACATATGTGCCGGTCGCGTTGATGATAGGGATTTCCTTGCGACGCGTGCGACTTTTCCCCGTTAAATTGTCCTTTGTTCGATTCTTCATCGACACTGGTTTTGACTTGGCAGTGGGTTTGGTGTACATATTGTTGTTGGTTTGAGAACATAACAATTACTTCAGGCATGACCCGCCCGCGATGAACACAAAATGTTTTTGTAATGAGTGGCGTGTAAGTGTTTGTCGCTTATTGCGACGTTTCCAATTGCAATCGCCAACCATCGGGAAATTCAATAGCATCCATAAAGCCGCCCACTCGTCCATTTTCCATCAGCAGCGTATTGTAACGTATGATTTTGTTTCTGTTCCATTGTTCAATTCATTGCGGCTGGCGAATTGATTCATGGAATTACGCTGGAAAGTAGGGCAACTTGGAGTGCATTATGTCAAGCATCAGGCATCAGGGGCTAATAGAAGTTTATTAAACAGGTAAACACATATGGACAACTCAGAAGAAGTTGTTGAGCTAAAATATTTATAATCAGTGACACAACAATAATATGCCAGAACCAAAGTGACACTACATTATTTAAAACATTAAAGGGTATGCTATAATAATTTTGAATTATTGTTGAAGAACCTTTTATGAAAAGCCTAAGTAAAGCGTTTTTTGACATGCGTTTTCCTAAACACTAAATTGTAGAATCTAACAAAGCAATAAAAGACCGCCACCGATACTAAACTAAAGAAGAAATCTCCCAATGCTGGAATCAATCCATCACCGCAATTTAGAGTTGGCTCTGGGCTGCGGGGTTTAGGACACCCTTTGCTTTTCTGCTAGTCTTCGGACATTTCGTTGATGCAGTTGTTGATGTCTAGAAGTTGCTGTACATAGCGTTTGTCATTGACAATTCCATAAAGAGCATTCAATGTGGACAAGAGATGACCAGGTTGCATGTTAAGTTGATCATTGCATTTCTTGATGATGGGCATCAATTGCTCATTAATCTATTCAATTAGAAACCATTAGTGTGCAAGTAAGGCTAGTTGATAAATTTTTGATGTAACTTACATGGTGAATATTGGCAAACTCAGAAAAGTTTAACTTCATTCGCTTCTTCCCGTCATCTTGGTAAAACAAAGTAAATTCGTCGTTCTTTTCAGTGACTTTGAAGTACAGACCAGCAATTAAGGAACCTGTACGGTCCCTGGATAGTAAGCTGCGGAAGCTATAAACTAGATTTCTGCGTTCTGTGACATCCACTGCAGTTAGATAAGGTTTGCTGGTGTAGACCAATGAGTGGATTTCTTCAACAGTTGCCTTATTTCGGGTAACGTGTTCGGACCATTGAATGAATCCATGGTTGGTTTTAGAATATTCGTAATTGTATTGCTTTTCAAGATGGGGTTCTTTGGTCTGTACAAACCAACCAGTGTGTGGGGTAAGTTCGTCCTTCATGACTACAATGGCTCGAGCTACATGGTAACCAGGATCACATAACATGATTCCATCGCGACAACCCAGATCAAACTTCATTGCGAGTAACACATGCTCCTTTTCTAGAATATTCTTCGTTTCATTGATCTCCTTCTGTAGACCTGCATATTCATCAAAGACGCCGATGCTTTCCTCACAGGATACCAGATAGAGGTATTCACCAAGACGAGGTTCACTTTGGGCAATGTTGTGCCACAATTCGAGAGCTAAACCCACACATGTATGATGGGCAGATGTAATAGGTGGGGTATAACTGTAAATAAAAGATGTGCTTACCATTTATATTTTAAAGAGGTAAAGGGACTTACTGCTGGAAGAAGTCAAAGAGGTTCAAACATTTGCTCGCCTTAAAACCCGTATACAGAGCAATGTAGTTCCCGATGGTGTTGTAGCTGTGGGTAGCAAGCACATTGCCCAGTGCTGCCTCCACGGTGTTGATCAGCTGGTGGAAACCGCCACCGTCGGGCACACGCAACACGGGTGTGCTGCGCTCAGCCCATTCGGGCAGCGGGAGCGGATGCTCCGCAGGCCATTCCCCGAACACCTGCGCGGTGACGGGATTGCCCCTCGGTGCCGGGCCACTCAGTGGGGCCCTTCGGTCACTGTCTTCGAGTCAACTCGGCCATTCGCAGCCCCACCGGCCGACGGAAGGCACGAACGTACGATCGCCCGCCTCCGACAACGACAGCGGCGGCTCAAAACCGCCGCGCGCGTTTCCGTCCTTGCGTACAGCTGCATCTTCAGCGGCTGTACACAGTATCGTAGCTATATGGTTTCTCTCACGCTCTGGAAGCAGAAACAAACATATGGTTTTAATATTAGCGTCGCGTCAATGGGAACTTAGAAAGTAAAAGGGGAAATCCAGTAATTACTAAGTTCTTCGAAAACAATGACGACCACATTCCGAAATGAGTCATTGGTAGTAGTTGTGGACTGAATGAATGGTTTGCATTATTGCTGATTGCTGATAAGGGAACCGATATGTTTATCATGCATGAAGCTAAATTCCACACGTGCATTATGACGGTGTAACTCAATTACGCAAACCCGGAATTGTTAATTGTTATTTTTAGAGCATTGGGATGGCACGATGCAATGTCAAATTGAGAGCGGATATATTGCGAAATCTACTTTTGGCTTCGTATACAAATAACGTACTAACAACTAAAAGTGATGATCCTGTAGTGCATCGTGCAAGGTCTCAAAATAAACCTTTTATTTTTTTTCCAACGCGATGACGAACGACGCAGACGTTAGCTAAAACTTGGACTAGGTTTCAAAGAAAGCAAAAAGTTGTAGGGCCAGATTTTAGAAACTGGCAACCTGCGAGTCTTACAACAAATACTATCATTACTTGCGCAAACTTTCTAACTTACCCATACAAGAGGAGGTCAGAATGGATGTACTTGGAGCCAAATTCAATCCCTCCGCAGGTCTTCCTGTTGGCGTTTGCGCTAAAATTGTGTCGGTTCGAAGACCAACTTGCGAGGAAGTCGTCACTGGCACAATGGGTGTGGGATGCGTTGAACTCGCTTGATTTGCACTTATTATCAGCTGCTTGCAGATGAACTCGTCGGTTATCAACGCTATCGTTGCGTAGGCGCAGCTACGCTCGGCTTCTCGGACGTTCCGGAGGCGCGTTGATGAATCGAATGAAATCGGTGCGCGCCTTCGTCGCTTTATATCCCACTTGAGTGCGCGTTTTACCCTTACCACCGTAACGACGTCGCACTGCACACGCGTTACACACGGATTGTTTCTGTGCTGATTGTTTGTTTCGGTAATCAATTCGCGGGGCACCTCGTTCAGTCACCAGTTACCTGTGTGACGACGATCCAATTTCCAGCTGCTTGCTGTTTACAATTGAGTCCACTTGCTGCACTTTTTATCACAAGCGATGCGGTCACTCAGAAAGAGATTCAAATGTTTTACTTTTTTGTTGTTCTTGTTATTGACAATTGCACTGGGCACGGGTGTAACGCTGGTCACGTTGGCGTCGTTCAACGGTAAACGAACGTTCATCGTGATCGCAGTAATCTAAGCCAGGAGAGTCTATAAAATACAAAGTTCAATTAGCATTAACTTGGGGCTAGCAACAAAATTATTCGCATTGCTTGAGTTTACAATTACTAGGTTGCTAAGTGTAGCCTTACTAATGCTTGCTAACAACCCGCACGCGTAAACAAGATTTCCACTTAGAATCTAGATTTCAACAGAGAGTATGAAAAGTTATAAACAATCCAAAGCACAAACTTCAAGGATAATTGCTTTATGTTTTATAATTTGATGGCGTAGACCAAATTGGCATTATCTTGAATTACCACCACGCACGAGTCGCAAACACTTGGCAATTCATGTTTTGATATTATTTTGCGCAGTATGAAAGTAAGCCTTAAAAATGCAAATAGCCTTCTGTTATAGTATTTAACATATGATATCTCCTCCTCTATTGTTATGCGTCGATATTAATGTGGTCCTTCACGTACGCATGCGATAAATAGATCAGATCAAGTAACGCTATTTTTTTTTCGCGCCAGAATCTCACTTTCATCTATTTTGCTCCATACATTGTCGTTGCGATATGTGCATGCTATGTTTACTTACTGCGAATTATCGTGTTTTGCAATCGATTTTCAATTAGCTTATCGTGTAATCGAGTCTAGGTTTGCGGATACACTCATCTGCCGTAATCTTGTAAATTGACTTGGTTCATGACAGAATGATAATTAGGTGCGGGATTAGATCTATGAAGTTCATTATTTTTTAATACAATTTCACTTGAATGCATTGTTTTGATACTAGAATTGGACTTTTCAAAAGAGTCTAACAATTGATTATTATTTTGAGTTCAAGTTTTCATCAATTTTTTATCCATGACTATCAATGCCTACCATGTAGAGAACAGTGAACAAAATTGTGCACTGTTCACGCACAAAGAATGCATGAATGTCATGATAATCTCATCGTCACCAAATATAAGAAATTGCAATGCAACTAGATCATCTTTGTTGGTAATGACGGCAATGTTAATTTACTGGTAGGCGATCGAACAGTAATGCGAGTCGATTGGAAGAAATCAGTTTGTTAGCTACTCTAGAACAAGAATAGTGCCACTATTTCAGAGGCGTTTTAATGTCAACAATTTTGTCTCTCTATTAATTGAAGTAATATCAAGTAATCAAGTCATGGCAACCAGTATTCACGATACCAAGATTCTCAACATCGCTGTAGTGGGAATTTCTGGTATAGATGAGAAAGGTCTCTATGGATCTGGTAAATCCTGCCTCTGCAGTCGTTTCATGTACCCAAGAACAACAGACTACACATCCGATCATCTATCAGTCTTAAGCTTCCGTGAATTCAGCGGATTTGTGGTCAACAACGAGCACTTTCTCTGGTGGGGTAATATTGTCAAGAGTAGCCATGAAGGTACCTTCTATCAGTTTAGCATCCTAGAGCAGACGGAATTTATTGATGGTACTACCTTCCAAACATTCCAATATGGTGAAATTGAACATTACACAAAGAGGTGCACTGAGACTAAGATTGAATCACCAAACAAACAAATTTACGTCAGTAAAAGTAAGATAGACAATCAACCGGGAAGGAATAATGATTTGGTGTTCCTTCCAGAAGGGGTGATGAACATTGACGGATTTATCTGTGTTTTTGACGTGTCTATTGTAGGTGGACGTCCATTACTCACGCAGATTGAGTTTGTTGAGAAGATTTTAAGGAATATTCTCAAAGTAAAGAAGCCCGTGGTGATTGTGACCACGAAAAATGATATTGCTGATCGGAGTCATCTGCATGGAGTGAAGTGTCTCACCTTGGGGAAGGAATTTAAAAATATTCCCATTGTCGAGACCTCTGCCCATAATAATGTGAATGTGGATCTCGGGTTTATAGTGCTTGCTCAAATTATATCCCGTGGTACAAGTACGATTCGTACAAGGATGATCAACTTCATGGAGGCATCCAAAACACGGAAAGCTTTACTTCGTATTGTGGAACTTTATGTGACTGATTCGGCTTTATGGCCACAATCAATCAGGAAACGAAAGTGGTTTATCCGTCCAAGGAATAGATGCAGTTCTATTAGATGTAAATCAGTCCTAGGAAATAATAATTGGGATATTTCGAGAGCTACAACATCAACCAATATCGACAACCAGTTGACAAAGTACGAGAACATCAACGTGAATGTGCGGACAAACCAACATCCCAATAAAGAAATCCTCAAGGAAGGAACGGAGAAGGAAACTGTGCTTAAGAAAACAAAGAAACCCAAACGCAAAGTCCCAGCTACTCTTGCTGATTTTATCCAGTCGGATTCTAATGTCATCCCTCTACTCATTGAGAAATGTGTGCGATTCATCGAAGACAACGGATTAAACACCGTTGGTATTTATCGTGTTTCCGGAAACCATAATCATGTAGAAATGTTATTGGAGAAATGGCAGGAAAAGGAAATGGAGGATACTGATGGTCTAGATGTGAACGATGTGGCAACTGTGTTAAAGGATTATATATCAAAACGTCTTCCCCCGATCATCGTGGAAAAGGTGTTAAAAGAAGTAGAAGAATGGGCAGAAAATGAGCAGAGGAAACCAATGGCATCTGTGGATTTTGATTACAAAATATGCTTACGAGCAATTCTTAGAAAACTCCCAACTGAAAATTATGAAGTACTCAAGTTTTTGATACAGCATTTTGCCAAAATTGCCAAGATGTCCAAGAAAAACCAGATGGATAGCACGAATTTGGCAATTTGTTTGTGGCCCACATTGATGCCAATTGAATTTACAGGTTTGGAACGTTTCGAAGCGACACGTCTGAAACTGCAAGAGATTGTGGAGACCATGATTGACCATCATGCATTCATATTTGAAGACGAAGGAAGGGTATTTTAATAAAATTTGAAATTATGGCTATAATTGACGTGTATAGTACGAAAAGAATTATGAAGACTGTATGTTTAGGTGTGTATTCTTTATGTCCTTCACAAGATACTATTTATATACAGTAAACCAAAGCGTTTCTCCTAAATTTGAGAAATAGGTAAATAGTCGTATTTAAGAATTATTCCACAAGCTAGATAAATCGTAATTTGAAGATGATACGTCATTCTCATGTGGAGAAAAAGTCTGAGTAATTATTTCGTATTAAGTATGTAAGTACATAATTAATTTTAATAAAAAATATGTCTTTTCTTTTGTAGATATTCTTTAGAAAAATAAACAAATTAGTAACTAATTTATCGCTTCGTTTTGTTCTAGAATTAAAGGGTATTTGCCTACTGATCATTTAACAATTTGACTGCTTCAAGTTATTGCGTAAGATTGCACACGTTGCGTAATCCACTCCCAATGAAGGTATGGTTGGCAAAGACAAACTTAAGATAAGATTTAAATTATGCGAGACGTAGAAATACAATTAACTGGTTGCTTGGTACAGCTAGCTCGCCCTAGTGTTACCTGAGGCAGTTGGTTTACTGCACTGCATGATAGAGGTCGCAATATGTCACAAAATTTCATAAATAAAGCCAATAAACCTGTACAAAGGTGTGTATGAGGAGCGTAAACAACATTTCAATCACTTTGAACACCGGGTTTAGTGAATGAGACCCATAAATACACACGCCTGTAAGTAATTGCCAACTTTAATTGTGCATTAGCGTAAAGTAAATGACGTCAATGCCAGACGCGTTGGATTTCACGAAAATTATTTTGGTTGTTCCAGCAGACATGCATGCATTCAATGATTTTTTAATATAGAAACCAAGTTTGACTATTACACAGTTAAACAACATTGCATTATAAATAATCAACTAGCAAGGTCAATTGATTTTTACGTGTAGTTTGTTCTTTGTTAACGCAAATTATTGGCAACTAACCATAATCATTTTTTAACCTCCTAATATATTTGAAACAATTTCCTGCATTTAATATTTTATTACTAAAATTGTTACTCACAAAATGCGTTTGTATTATATCTTGAAACACGTTGACTTTTACTGTCTGCACTGTACAACGTCGTCCGCACCGTAAGCTGGTCAACAGGAAAATACTAGCCGCCTTCACGCCGCTGCTGCGAATTTATATATGCGGCAGTGACGCGTGCACGCGGCTCGCCGGCGGGTTACTCGCGTGCAATCGCACGTCGGAAGGAAGCGGGTAGCGGCGGTAGCGTCGCGACGCGCTGCCTCGCAATCAATACCCAGTTAAAGCGGCGTGAGCGTGACTCATGCACCCCGTGTTCGCAATGTGGCACATGTATATCAATGCGAGTACATTAACATCGACGTTTTGCGTCATATGTCACATACTGATTGTTGACAATTGTCGAGGGTCTTCATCTTCCTTGGAGGGATGAATATGGCTGAATGGAAATTTGCGTCAGATGTGGTAATATTGCCACCGAGCGTGGGTGGCAAGTAGAGGCAAGTTGCAAAAATAGCTCTTGGAAGCTGATGCGACGTCGAGGTCTATTTATACGTTTGATTGTTTTTTGTTGCCTCGTTAAGTGTTTGTTCATGCTTAGCCTAGTTTTAGAATTTAGGTCATTAAGGGTCAGATGTTCAGATAATGTAATTTCTACATTGATAACGACCACAATTTAATGTATTATAGTTCATTGTAGCATAAGATGGTAACTTGTAAATAAGATAGGTCTGTATACTAGTGGAGGTTGGTAGGACTGGAAGATCAAATGTGGGACCAATTTAAGAAATTAGATTTATCATTGGTGGTTATGGATTGGCAGCACAATGAAGATGATCTATGCATTTGATAGTTGTAATAATTTCCTCTCTGTTAACAACTTAAAAAACTTCGCTGATTTATTGCGATATTGTCACTTTAAATTATCTTGAAGGATTTTTATCGTTGGATCGTAAACAATTTCCTTAGCGTTGATGCCGTGGAGGAAATCATAATGGGCCCAATGGTCAATAAAATGCTTCTCTCTCAAATTGGGCAGGAGTGAATGCAATTTATCAACGTCAGGCTGCTGACAGAAACGGTCTCGACCTCCATAGAAAGAGAAAACTGGAACTTGAACCCTTGAGAGGTTGTAATGAGGCGGCGCAGGCTTGCCGTACTTTTTCCAATTGCCAATTAACTTGTAATCAAACTGGGCAAAAACGGCTATACGAAAGGAAATATTTTAGTGCTCTGATGAATATTTAACAAACAAAACATAAAAACTTACGTTTGTTTACGGCTTGAACAAAATGTGTAAACTGTTTTATTGACGATTGAGAAGGAAAATGGCCATAAATATTAGCAACGTTTGTTTTATTTAATTCTTCTGAATTGTAACCATTCATTTCATAGTAGATCCATTCGCAGATAAACCTGAAAGGTGACCAATTTGAACAGGAGGTGATGAGGAATATATTGATGGCCCAATTTCGTGGGACTTCAAACAATCTCATTGCCATTGAAGATAAAATCTGAAAATCAAGAATAATGTTGTGTAAATCATCGAAATATATGTTTGAAAAACATACCCCAGTAGATTCAATATAACTCATAAAGCGGAATAATGGGTTCTTAGTATGCGTGTGGAATGCAACCGGTGCGTATGAAATGTGCAAATCCAATTTGGAATTATATTCTGGTTTCTCCGAGAGCATCACCCACATTGCAGTATTTCCCTGAGAGTGGCCAATGTGGACAACTTTATCAACACCAGTTTTATTTCGGACAAAATCAATTGTTTCCGGGAGATCGTAGATGCCGATTTCATGGTAGGAGAAGTCAAAGAAGGTGGGATCAAAACGGGATTTAGTCGCGTGTTCTCTGGAGTAGAAGTTACCACGACTGTTGAGGAGCCATACATCATAACCGGCATCAGCTAGAAGAAATCCTTTAATTTGTGGAGAAAGAAAAAACAGACTAATTACTGCTAAAAATACTTTAACTGATCAATTACCGTTGATCATAAGCTTAATTATAAACTTACCAAGTGAAATTTGTTGATTTTCTTGGTTATTATTTACAAACCCACTTGAATCCCCTACAAGTCCATGTTGTACCAACACGGGAACCCTAATACCACTTCCAGAACCGTTTTTACCATATGGAATTCTATGGTTTACCAAAATATATCCATCGGTGGTTGTAAATTGATGGATTTCGAATGGATATTCGAGATTTTTAACTAATTGTGGCTTTAAAATAACATCATAATTCAATTTTTAAGAGATAACATTTGATAACATCTATTTGTTTGTATTACTTTTAATTGTATCATTCACAATATTATCAATAAAAACAAGTTCACTTACAGTAGTCTGGTACGCATTGTTAGCTGCGTTGGACGCACCAATAAGAAGCGCACAGATCAAACTGACGAAAATCATGACAACTGCTACAGTGGCTACAGACGGATCTTCCGAATCCTTCTCCGGGCTCAAAGAGTGAAAATCAAATCGTCACAAGACCGCACGGTGCCATAATGATTGCTACTAGGCACATACTGTCTAACTATATAGGAATTATCTGGCGATGCATTCTGACGATAGGTATGTTAATTAGGTATATTGAACAAGCAACCTTTGTCCAACTTGAAACGCAGCCGAATTGTTTAATTTATGGCGCTGAGCTATCTCAGAAATATTATGCTAATCAAATAATCAAAATAGTGTAATATAAATTAGTGCAAAAACACCATACAGTAATTAATACCACAAGAACACAAAAATAACATCTGCATGACTTCCTAATTTTTCAAAGTTTGAATGCATTACTTCAGTGGGCTATGTATTGGCCAAGGATAAATGGTGCAGTTAATTAAGAGCACATGGCGGTTTTAGTGACATTTGAGCAATAATTAGTAAAAAATTAATTGCTAGGAAAGAATAACATTAATATAAAATGAAAAATTTCCTTATTTCATTCGTGTATTATATTTCACTTCATATAATTAAAAAATAAAACAGTTATAAGTAAACTTGAGATTAGATTATAATATGTACATTTTTAATCTTTAATATAAACGTGTCTTTCATATCTATTTCAAACAAAATGTTGCTTCTTTTGAGGTCTTCTTGTTCTACCTCTACGTTTAGCAACCTTTTTATTTGTTGACTTCGGTACATAAAAGAGTTTTCGTTTAAGCTTAGAATACTGTGTTAGAATATCCATGGTAGGATAATAAACAATTTCAGCTGCATCTATACCATACATAAAATCCATATGTGCCCAATTAGCAATATATGTTTTGGATTGCAGATTAGGAAGGAGTTCATGAAATCTTTCTACATCTTCCAGCTGAGCAAAGGCATCTTTTCCACCATAAAATGTATGAACTGGAACTTGCACAGCACTGCAATTATATTCCGGTGGTTGGCTTTTTTTATATTTTTCCATATTCCCAACGATGCCATAGTCAAACTGCCGAAATTTACCTAAATAACAGATACATAAACATTAAATAGTTAGGAGATGAATATTGGCTGATTTAGGCAATTCTACCTCAGGATTTAAATTTAACCAATTAAAAAATACCTGAGTTGATTTCCTGGATATAATGCGCCATTTGCATCATTGAGGATCCAGCTGGAAAATGCCCATAGATAACTGGTAACATGGTGGAATTCATCTGAGATGGATTGTATCCCATTAACATATAATACAGATTGGAACAGAGAATTTGCGTTGTTTCCCTATCAGTACACATCATTCCTGTAAACAGTCTGACGAGACTGTTGCTGGGAGCAAAGTTGAATTCTCCAATGAAGTGCTTTAAGGCTGTTAGCTACAAGTCAAGATTACATCAGAACAGGTTAGATGGGTTTTAAATAGTTTTGGGGCACTGACGATACTTACGCCTCCAATTGCTTCAATGGGAGCTAAAACCCTAAATAGTATGCTAATAGTATGTTTATGGAATGCTATCGGTGAGTAACTGATATGAGCATGTACTCTGTCCTTATACTCTGGTTTTTCTGACATCATAACATATAATGTGGTGGTTCCTTGACTATGCCCAATATGCAAAACATTTTCCTGACCCGTCACATTAAGAATGTAGTCGATGGTGTTAGGGAGATCGTAAAGACCAATTTCGTGCCAGGAAAAGTTCCAAAAAGAACGTCGGTTATAAACTGGATGCAAAGCGACATGCCTTTCGGAATACTCATTTCCTCGTGTGTTTAGCAACCATACATCATATCCTTCATCAGCTAACAGATACCCTGCAAGAACATTCTGTAAAATGATCTCTTATAATACTTTACAGTATCGTACCTAGGCCAGATTCAGGTCCTTTAATAATCCAATCACTTGAGGAACCTAGCAGTCCATGCTGGAGGAGTACCGCTGGTGTTTCTCTTAATTTCTCCTTTTTGTGTCCATAGGGGATGCGGTGGTGGGTCAGGACATATCCATCGTCGGTGACCACGTTGTGCAACTCCACGTCGTACCCGTACTTTCTAATTAGCTCCGGCTTGAAAGCGAAAACAATTGTGAGAATACATGCATGAGTAATTAGCACAGATTAATCGGATAAAACTGACGGAGTGTGTTATCTGACGCGATCGTACCGTGCGTAATATGGCGTCCTCTTCTTGGCTGCCGAAATCCAGGCAAGTCGCGCTTGTGACGAGGACACCTGCGATGAGGAACAGTCGTACGGTCATGACTTCCTTATCACAAGTCGTGGATCTAAACATACCGCCAATTAATACGTGCCGGACATTTCAACTTCACTTTGATAACTTGTATTGTCATTCGATAATAGTAGTTTAGAAAACAATGAACACTTCTTTGTTATAGTTTAGAGAAATGTCACATTTGGAACTGTTAGTTTCAACTTTCATTCAGGCTTATTCTTGTACCAAGTTTATTATCGGTTTAAATGATTTTAGATTTGTTTTTAATTTTTAAAGAACTTAATCAAGTGATATAATTGTTTTATTGTTGACTGCAAAGTTCTTCTTTATTTACTTCGTTAATGTTTAGTTCGTTACGCTGTGGTGTCCATCGAATAACTAAGCACAAAATAGTTGAGTCGAAACACCGAAGAGTTCAGTTTCTCACAGGCCATAAATTGTAATGAAAATCATAACACAACGAAACCGGCGAGTAATATAACGAAATGAAGTTTGTGTAATCCACTTGTAATATCTCAAACGGCATTGCGTAATCTCCTCGGCGGCGCAACGCGCGAGAATTGAAGATCAACAATATCAAAAAAAATTTGTCTAATCAGCGAAGCAGATGAATTATTCAATTAAATGTGATTTGCTGGCAATAATAATAATAATAATTTAATCGCGTGGATTGGTTTACCTTATTTTGTCAACTGATGGATTTTATTCAGTAGTTGTTGACAACAATTTACTTTTACTTCTACTTAATGCCATTTAATTTTATTTGAGCGTTTAACACACTTGCCTTAAGTGGAATATTTTGAATCAAATTATTTAAATATTTTGGCATTGACAACTTTAGAGAAAAAAGTAAATCTTTAACAAATCAGCACTACAAATGAGAGGATTATCAAGGAGTTCTTCAAGAAGAATATGCATCATAGAACAAACATATCTTCACTTTCACCAAGAGACACAAATATGAGTAATCAACAAACAATAATTCACCTTTTATTGGAGCAAAATCTGGATCTCAGGCGGCAAAATGTTTACTCACTTTATTTTAATTTACTACCTATATGTTACACCAAACGATGGAGGTCTCATTTAATTACACCATTTTAGCACTGAACTTAGAGCTTATTAAAAATGAAGTTGCGGTGGATCAAAGATCATCGCGATTCTTCGCTTCGCAAATAATAGGCAATAAAGCAGATTTCACGTGGTATGCAGCTCTTCTCGTGTTGAATAGAAATAGTCAACTACTGCACACCGAAAAGCAAAGTGGAATCATGGTTAAATATATACGATTTCAACCAATTACCTGGTTAATGGAGTGTGATGACCATTTGCAAATCGGATCTCATACCGGCCTCGATTAATTTACTAGAAATGCGTTTCGGAAGTCTTCAATCCGGTACAGGGTTTCGCGAAACAAACAAACATCTTATTGTCAAAAATTACTGAGTTGGCGCCTGGATCCTTGAGAATAAATTACTAAGAAAACACTTGGAGCTAGTGACTTGTGACACTGGTTCAAATCAATTAAAAGACTTGAACAGGTACGTATATCATTCCAACCTTGAAACTGGCACAATTTAATCCATGTTGCTAATGCACACCGCCAGGTTGCGTATACTTCTAAATACCAACGATACCAACGATACCAACCACGCAATGAATAAACATGTTTGTGCACTTTCTTCATTTTCCTCGCGTAGCAGTGAAATCAATACATAATTTAGACCCGGATTGAGATATTCTACAGTCAATGTTCGTCGACTTTCCAACGCGACTGCAATTATGCCTCAATGTTCCCCAACGGTGTAATTATAATTTGGTTAATTAAATCCACTTGCTTCTATTGTTGCGTTTGAAGTCTTCTCAATTGCTCAAAGTGTATGAAAAGCACTTAATTTTATCTTTCCAAAATATGTCCTTCCAAATACATTAAGCAACATTTTTTCTACAATTCATCACTTCATAGATTATTTTAATGACTAATTAAGATTTTGTTGTTAATTTAGCTCTAATTATTGATGCATGAACTACGTATTACTTAACTTGCTACAACAGAGCGTCGTCTTTTACTTTTTTGTGCTAATCCTTTGATTATTTGCTGATTGAAGTAATTTATCGAGTTTGAATTGATATATTCATCTTAAAAAATTATCTCTGCAAGTAAGTACAATAGCTGCTGGATAGAATTAGTGTTGGTTTAATTTTATTTCAAGATTGTAGATCGAGAAACCTTGGATTCAGATAGTGCAGCGAACGCTAATTTGGTCAAGTTCATATATTAACTGTGGTTAATAAGAAAGCAGCACAGCAAGTCAAATATTTATTTGCATTTGTCAAATGAACAAAGAAGATGTTCTAATAAAGACCTTCAAGTCGAATTGTGTGGTTAAGTGCGACGAAATAGGAAGGCACTGTAAAACAACAATATTAGTAAAAACACTTTTTAAGAAATTATTATATACCCGTGCTATACTAATTTTTAAAAAAGTTCAGTGCCTATTGTAATATGTATAATACAATAGGTATGTTTGAATGAAAAAAAAAAAAAAAACACTGACATTAGAGTTTCTTAGTTTTCGAGGTGTTTTAATTCTTTTAGTCAATTTTGACATGCTATATATAATTAACGATTGCAATACATACTTAAACAAATAATTGCAATACAATTATACGACCTAGTTACACTGTATTTATCCATATTTTGCTGGACTGTTCAAATAAGAAGTGCTACGTGCTACTAATATTTCGTGATTGCGTATTATAAAATATTATATTTTTCATTGAATTATATATATACTAACTTAGTGTAAAAGTTGAGAATCAAAATTTACAAATATATTTTCAATATTTGTGACTTGAAGAAAATGAAATGTTTTTAACACACTTTAACTGAATATTACCAAATTTACGTTTGTAAAGACATCAATATAATGCAAATATTAAATTACCTTTTTATAATTTTTCATTCCAAATTTACTGATTTATCATAAACTGCATGTTATTGAAGTCTAATCCTTTGTAATTCTAAAATCATTTACATTTGTTAAAACTAAACCTACTTCCTATCAAATTTTTGAAATTAAACCACTCGTACAGCAAAGAGAACAATTCATTAAACTGATTTGGGAATGTAATAATCTGAAAATATTTATAGAACATTTAAAAGTTACATCATAACTAATGTTACTCAGAATATTTTTATACAAATAATGGGCAACGTTTTGACGTTTACTTGTTTACATTTTATTTTTTTTACAAATTTCCAATTTATTTAATTCATTTAAATATCCTACTCGAACATTACACAATAAAATTAATACAAATGCACAGTAAAATGATTATTTTGTTATTACAAAAATTTATGGTGATGGAATAAATAAAATCACAAACTTCCGCCAAATTATTCACCAATTTACATTAAGAAAAATTTATAGTAATATTGGTTCTGTGTACTTACTAGAATTACTTGAAATTAAAACTCATAGGCCCCGTTAAAATACCACTTATTCATACTAAAACTAATCTATTTAAAGAAGCTAGAAATTTTTTGCCATTATTCTACTTGTATTTCAAATTGCATTAATTCTATAATTGATTGCAATTAATTACTATGCATAACTATTCTGGCAATATTTTATTCCCTTATTACTGGCATCTTTGGAAAACTACGAATTTCGAAGTTTCCTATGCATTCTTTGATTCATAGATTTGTTACAACTTAGTCATTGAAATTAATTAGGCGTTGGATTGTGTCATCATACACTAATTTCCTCGCGCCGACACCAAATGCAAAATCAGCGTGTCCCAGGACACGATTTTCAGAAGACGCCATAAAACTATTAGGTAATGTGTCGTTCAGATGAAAGACATCTAGTTCGCTTACATAACGATCAATTGTACTGTAATATGCATATATTGGTGTTGTAATCTTCTCTAGTTGGTACTCTTGACGTGGGGCGAAGAAGTCTTTTTGATAGAGACCAAAGCCACCTGGAAAACCATTTAAGTAATTAACTGTAAACACAACTTAGCTGAAATAAATTCATTTATTGGCCACCTACATGATCTGACAGATTGTGTATAGTGAATAATTGTTTTTGTTGAGCATCCTGATGGACTATGTTCTAAGATAGACTGTTGCTTTGTAGGACTTTGTTGTTCTGGGTTGGAATCTGCGAATGGCGTGTAAATTGACCCACAGAATGCAGAAGTAAGGGCATTTATAGGACAAGCGGATGCTAGGAAGGAATATAGTTCAGAGTTGGGTACAACACTGAAAGATCCAACTATTCTAGTAAGAAAAGAAGACTAAATTTGAAACAATTAGATAGTGTACTGCATTTTTAAGTTGTAGCTTCTTTCTTACCAATCCAAACCGCTCAGGGAATGTCAACAGCAACGTTGGGATATTTGACAAATGACATAGGAATGTTGCAGGGGCATAACTAAAATGTGCTTTGATCTTGGCATTGTATTCTGATTTGCTTGAGGTGAGGACGTAGAAAATTGTAGCACCTTCAGATATTCCTATTTGGTAGACCTGCTTGGCTCCAGTGTGAACTAAGACATAGTCAATTATCGCAGGTAAATCGTAGATGCCCATTTCGTGCCAGGAAAAGTTCCAAAACGTACGGTCAATCAAACTTTGAGTAGGCAATGTAGTATGGTTGGTGGAGTATTCATTTCCACGGTTGTTTATTAACCATACATCAAAACCATTATCAGCAAGAAGGTACCCTAAAATGAATTAGGCCTCACATTCTCTAACATTTGTATTTGGCAGTTGATTAATTCCTAACCTAGAGAAAGATCTGGTCCTAGCGCAACAAAATCGTATGATGAAGCACACAACGAATGTGCTAACAAAACAGGAAGACCTCTTCGTTGCGTTGTGTTGTTTTTAGGCCCTGGACCTGTAATACGATGTACTTCAAGGATGTATCCATCTTCTGTAATGATCCAGTGGATTTCGTTTGGATATCCTTCACTTGTTATAGTTTCGGACTGATGAATTCCAAAATTAATGCTACGTTATTTTCTTTTTTATGAAAATTAATACGTAAACTTACTGTCGTTGGACGTCTCTTTGATTTTACTTCAGAATCAGCATAATGACCAATTACACAAAACATACACAGAATGCAAATTTTCAGCCACATTTTAATATTACGCTTGTAACAAGTACAATATGCATAAAAGTTTAAGCCAGCTACCATTATATAAACAATAATTTTTTGTGATAATTCTTTATTATTATTATTTTAAGATAGCTGTATTAACCGATTAGAGTGCAAATTTAAATGTCCTTATGTTTCTGCATTAAATATTTTTATGGCGTGTTTATTATATGTTCATTGGAGTTGTTATCTTTTTGGAAGTAAACGAGTTATGCTAATGAACACGGTGTACCACACTTTATTGATTGTCAGGTGGTTTGGGAACTTTCCTTTGTAGTGAAATCATGGGCAGTGTAAATGCCTAAGTTATGCATAGAATTCTGTATAATTCAAAATAATATTGTATATTTCGAAAAATAAGAATTGAGAGAGTTGCCGAGATTAGTAAAGCAATTCCCAAGTATAAAAAATAAATTGAAAGTAACTAATTTAAGATATAAATGCCCTAAAATATGAAATTATAAGTGAGAAAGCAAAAATTAAAGTCAAATTTCATTAAATTTTTAACGATATTTATAGAATTGTGATTTTTAATTTTTAAGAATGAATTGTAATTCACCAAGTTTCTGAAGTTTTCGACTTACCTAATTTATGAATTGTTTACAAATTACAGAAGGATAGTTGCATAGAAATCTGTAAATGTCTTCTAAGCTTTCAAAAAAACAGGTTTTAAACCCTTTGGCCGCTTGGTTAACTTATTAAGAGAGGTCGCTGCCAAGTCGGAACCAATGAATTAGTTCGACGTACATTCTTTGCATCTCCTGGTTTATTTAATTCATTTACATTTATTTTCTTTATTTGCCAAAAATAAAAAGTTTTTCCACCAATTATGTTAATTAAATAAAATTTAATGTGTGGTATATTCATTTTCAATGATGTAATTTCACTTTTATGTAAATCAATATTGTTATTTACACGAAACACTAATATTTCTGTTTGCTTTATATCATCAAGTAATTCATTTGAGAATTAACCTCCCACACTATATTGATGATATTGGAGGAAATAAAATCCATTGGAAAACTTTTAATCTCCTCACCAATTTTTTGCTCCTGCTTTTCCTCGCTATGCTTTTTCTTTCAAGCTATCGAAAACTTTTCTCCCGATTGAGCATTTACAACAAAGGTTTCTTCTCGGCCGGGTTTAAGTCGAAGGAAATATAGGAAATAGTCATATTTATACATAAGTATATATAAGTTTCAGCAATGATAGCGCGTTTCTCATTCCAAATTCCTATTTTCCTAATCGCACTCAATAATCGTAAAATGCGCATTTTGCATACTCCTGCATTAGAAATAAAAAATATGTAGAAAACAATTTCGGGAAAGGCTGAAATCATGTAATAGAAATCGTAATTGCACAGTAAGGATTAGACCGGCTACAGAGGACACGTAAAACTCGAAAACGCGAGGTGGAAAAACAAAAGGATTCCGTACAAAGCGACGTCGTTGGGCGAAAAGTGCACGAATCGGCATTTTTTTATTAGTACGCATTGACATCGGAGTTTCGAAATTTAGTCGGCGCTGGAAAATCTTTACTTATTAAAAGCGTTGTGCAATAATGCCTTGATTGCGTCGCATTGTTCCGTGCGCATCGAAGGCGCCGGCCGAACGACGCCATCATCGACATTAACTTCGACAGAAAAAAGAACGTGAACAATTGTTATTGTTATTCGAGTGAGGGGACGGGGGCGCACTTCCATCAACATCCATCTGCAGAGTACCTCGTATGTCGCACATGCTCCCGTAAAAAATGTGTATTATATGAAGAAAAGTCGGGAACAAGGAAAGTGACGGGGATGAGAAAGAGGAACATGTTTTGTTAATGCACTTTTACTTTGGTCGGTAGATGGAAATAGGGCTTATTGTTGCTCACAACAATTCAAGGCACCATAATTGCACTTGCATTTATCTATGAGTTCATTTATTACCTTCGAGATTTTTTGCTGCGCTTTTTGCTGTTGGTGTTTACTACTGGTCGGATGGTAAACGTAAACTCGCTCGCGGCCTCCATGTCCACTAAGTAATTATGTGCTACAGTCCTGAATGAGAGTTTGTTTTTTGCTATCGTGGTAATTATTTTCTGTTCAATGTGCAATTCATGAGGGCATACAGAATGTTGAAAATGCAACCAACACTTGAAAAAGTTTTTCTCAATATCCGCAGCACACCCAAAATGTTTCTAGTTGCTTTTCTGTTAATAGAGATATTACAAGCTGTGCTCATCATTTGCAGCAAAGTAGGGAAACTTCAGAAGAGTGGTAAATTCCTAAACTCCTAGTGTAAGGCACTGTAGGGATTTACTTTGCGGAGCAATACAAGCCTCATAGTTGTCTTCTTTGCTTCCAGCAGGCGGAAAGCAAGTAAGGAATCTTCCTTCCTCTATCTCGAGGCTTCCACGCCACTGTACGACTATTAGACCCTTACAATAGACAATCAATAGGCCCCACGCTATCAATCAAGACGGATTGGCACGCACCAAATTAACGAAAACGATCCCCTTTCGGTCTGGTATGGCTAAATTAAAACCACGCCTGCTTCGCTGCTCGCCCGCAGGAAACTTAAACTTGTGTTAATGTTCGCGACTGCATCAATCCATTCTTCGCCCGATTGATTTACAGCCCAAGCCATGGCGCGCCGCTTTCTTCTCTCGTCGGGCGGATTAAATCATCGCGATGTTTGCATGTTCCGCAGACGTTTTTGCGCTTTTGTCTTCCGCTTCATTTGGCATTGGTGCTGCTTTTTGCAAGTACGCTAGAGCCGGCCACTGCACAAAGAACTGGAAAATTATTATTTATTGCCTGATTTCGAACGTCCCAAACTTTCAAGCTCCACTACACTGATGGGCTAAAAGGAAAAGCGTTTTAATAAAAATTCCATCGCGTTTAGATAATAAATCCGCCAGTGTATGCCGGTAAAGCACATAAAATTTTTAATAAAACAAGCGTAATTCTTAAACATCTAGATGAGGTGGAGGGACCACCTTTCAAATATTTGTGTCCTGTTTTCATTACATCACAACCTATATTGCTTAGTCTGTAGTAGATTTCTATAGTATGCAAATTGGTAAAAATTTCCACTTTTTAATGCTTGTATTGCAGGTTAAGATTAAATATTAAAGCAGATTATTTTTGTCTATTTGTTTACTTGGAGCTGCTTAAGATGTACACTGAGAAAATATATGTGGTTTTGCGACAAAGCAATATTTGCATATACACCTTTGTTGGAAACCCTTTTTTGGGTAACATTTCTCCTACACCAAACTAACTCGCCAAATCCGGGGCTAAACCAAAAGTTAGGAAAGCAAATTTCTCCATAAAATATATGCGTATGAAAAAGTTCTGAATCCTTCTGAACTACAGGTGAAAAAACAAATTTTATAGGATTGCAAATAACCTTTGCACCCTTTTAAACGTTTGCATTAATATTTCCTGTCCGCTGTTGCACGGTAAAAAAAAAATTTCTATTCTTATCCATGTTTGGGATGTTGGGGTGGCTGCAGAATTTTGATCCTTTTGTCAGACTCAAAAATTAATGGATACATTCACTTCTAATGGTTGCATGTTTTTTTGCTTACATTTGCTCACGATATGATGAAATATTGCACTTAGTTAGTTCTGTTATGCACTGCGGGCTCCGTCTCTGTTGTTGATGGTGCAGTTACACAATGTTCGGACAAGAATGCAAATCGTATCGTTAGGATTTACGGACTAACGGACTATAAGATTCTCGTCCGCCTCCAAGGAGCATCTTCTCGTCGAGACTTAACTTCCACGCTCATTCGGATGCACCCTATGCATTTGGAAACCGCGATGCAACAGCACAACCGCTTCACCCCATTTTCGCGATTACGATTAAAACCGTCCTCGCAGCCGCCCGTCGGGGACGCAGCGCGAAGGGACGTATCATTCGAACGGTTCTGCAAACACTGCTTGTATACAGGCTGCTCTCAACTTCCAAGGCCAGTCAATGGTAATATCTTATTTCTTGGCATTGCAACACCCCAGTGGAGACCATCTCATCACCGTGAGGGTTCGAAGAAGGTGCGCTTTATGCATTGAAGCATTTCAGCATTTTGTGGGTTGGATAAGAATGAAATGAATAAAATGCAATGAACTTAGATGAGTACAACGCGATTTGCATTCGCGAATTAATATTGCAATGGCAAAAATTGCGCAACCGCTGAAACTACTTCGGGGAGAAATCTTTAAAAAAAATAATTGTGACGGGCTAGATGTTGCCGGATGGCACACAATCGAAGGTTGGTTTCTCATGCGCTCGCAGAGTGTGTGCTCGGCAGGCTTTTTTAGAGCTCCTCTCGACTGCTATTTTCTTTGCTTTTCTTCTTTGTGACGCTTTTTGGGAGCAACTCAAGGAAGTCGACCTCCTGAAAGTCCCGACGATCTCGACTTACATGCCACGGCCTCCCGGCTGACGGGCATAAATGATTGATGTATGCGCCAAATTGATTTTGCATTTAGTGGTCGCTATGTCGTCGAATGACGACGTAGTTCAACGTACGCACTAAGCACATCGTTGAAAATCACCGGATAAAAAAAATTGCATAATGCACAAAACCACCAAATCACTCTTGCTAGCAGCAAAGCTTCATTTATTAATCTGTGCCAAGGAAATTCGTCAACGGCGTGGTACATTTGCGTCTGTAGAGTGTTTTTACAAGGTCTGCCCCCGCAGAGTTGAACATAGTGTGTAACACTTTCGGTGGCTGACCAAGAATCCATCAGAATGTTTTTCTTTGACTGTGCAGGTTCAGATGGACAATGGAGTGTGTCGCATTGCTACCCAACTCGTTTTTCCTACTTCCTCGTCTTGCGCTTTTCTTTTTGTGGGTTAGTCGTGCGCAGAAGAAACTTTTGTTTAACACGTAGTTACCCGTGAAACATATGACTGATACGTGCGTTGCATGAGAAGTTCGATGAAAAATCTGATTTGCACAGGATGCGCCAACAAGATAACTTGGGATAATCTAATACAAGGGTTAAATCTCCCGTTAACCTCGGGTGATTCATCAACGTATAAAACACACTCCCGCATATTTCAAAGACACTATATTTAGCTTTAGTAGTCACGAAGTTTAATGTTCATCAAGCGTCGCATAGAACCCCGAACTGGGCAGCCCCAGATTTGCGCCATTTCGGCCGTCGTAGAACATCCGCTTTTCCACTACAGCAGGCCACTTCTGATCTTCCTGTTATGTCGCTGTGCGGAATGGTTTTCGTACACAGACGTAAAAACGTCTAATGCGGCCGCAACACCGCAGTCATTGTCTCGCAAGTTGCGACGGCGGTGGCGGTGGAGCAATAAGACCTAGAATCGGTCGGGTTTCCACGGGAGCAGCGAACGCTTCGGCGACCACCTACGGCCAAAGGGTGGGTATTATTGTTGAAATAAGAACGGCTGCAGTAAGTGGTCAGTGATGAATGCCTGCGTCGTGTCGGCCGCCGGTGCCGCTTTTGCAGAGCCTCCCGCGCGGCTTCCGGGCGTCGTCGACTTTGCCACGTTCACATGGCCGCGTTTGAGGGTGTCCTCCCTTATTTCCTATACAATCCACGACCTGCTCTAGCTGGAGATGCGGCCCTCTAGCCGGCGGCTGGCGCGGTGACCGCAAGCGGCACTCGTCACGTTCTTCGGCCTAGAGGGTAGTTACACTTAAGTACACACAACTTGTACGTCTGTCCCCAATTTACGCGCATCGATTGATTTGGTGGTGATATATAATAACAGTCCCAAAATATATTTCTAGTTTTTTTTTTACAAATATTGTTCAGAACCTCAATCTGCAAGATGCTTTGTTTCTCAACACTCAATAGCTATTTTTTTTTCGAGTTACAATTTTAATAGAAATACTTACCATATCACAAACTATTTTAGATAATCTAATGGAGTGGAAATATTTATGTGGAAATTGTATAAGTTAACTAGTTTGCCTAAAATATCATTAATTGGAGAAATGTCGAGTTGATTTGTCCATTTGTCCATATTTATAACTGAAAACTTGGGTCATTTTAGCAGTCAGTTTTGACAATTTGTTTGGATTGCATACATGATAACCAAAACCATTTTTTTCAGTTTTCTTTGTTTTATTTTTTACAAAATTACTAGCATATTGTACAGCAATCTCTGGTACTGACATATTTATTACTCGCACAATGCAACCTAGGGTTTTGTTATAACTATGCATAAACCTTTAATTACTACCCTGAATTGCTGCATCGTTGCTAACGTTCTCGGTTAATGGTATTAGCAGAGTGGTGGCTTGCAGTCGAAATTGGTTCCGCTATTGGGCATTCCACTACACAGAGATGCTTTGACTCGACGTTCAGAGCGATCAACGAGAAGCTAAGATTATTACCAAATGGGGGACGCGTGAACAGCAAAGACGACGTTATGACTTACCCCCTGCCATCCTTGGATGACTTATGAGTACTCACGGCTCTTTAACAGGAATATCTTCTGTTTCAACGACCTGAACACTGGGTTTAATTTGTTTTAATTTTTTGGGTACGCAAGTGTCTTTGTCCTTGGATTGTTTTAGAAAGAAGGAGTCAAAAGCAAAAAAATTACTTCTGGCTGCAGGTCAGTAATGGTTTTCCAATAATTAAATTGTCCATTGGACAAGAATCATTCAGACAATGCTCGATCTTGCGTTCGGACACCAGATAAGTCATAGGTAATTTCCGTTCAATTCGATTCCGCTCCTGCAGGCAACGAAAGAAAATCGAAAGTAACTGATAACGCCCCGTAACTCGGACTCGTAAATTCAGTGTGGAAAAATATACGATCGGAGAGTACCTCCGATGGGTATCCAGTTTTCTGTTACGCTCGGGCACAATTTCAGGACGCTCTTGCTGCTTGATTCCCGCTGTGTGCTCAGGACTCGAACGACTGTCGGTGGCGGGGAGCGTTCCGGAGCTCTATTTATTAAAGCCCAACACTAGGAAATGGCATTGAGAAAGGGTGATTATATGACTTTGACTGTATGAATAGGAGAAATGTGGGAAAGGGGAACTCACCGTGTAGGACCTAAATATATTATTTCATTTCACTGGCAGTGCGTAGAGAACCTCGAGATGGGCGCACGAGTGGCACGCGGCAGACAGATAGATGCGCTGCCACCGCCGACAACGACGAAATGCTTATACATTCGAAACGAAAACGAATTTTAAAGAGAGGGCGCACGCATAAAGCTTGTTTGAGAGGAGAGTATTAGCAGAGTGGAGCGCATGCCGCCGCCACCGTCGACGAACTAAAGACGAATTTAAGGCTTCCAAAAGGGAACCGATGCACAAAAGAATTTATTAACTATTTTATTCAAACTCAAAAGGAACGTCTAGTGCCGGCACACTGTATGATCGCTGTTCTTCGCTGCTTTCCCGCTTGCCTCAGTCGTCAAATGTACATCACGCTGGGCTGAATGGAACGCGAAGAAAATGAAATGCTCGCGACAACGAAAAGAGGGAAAGTTTTAAGCTGCTAAAAGGGTAATTTACCAATTTTATATTTTATATATTCTATATTCATGTGCCTAATCTAGCAGGTCTCCATTCAGCGCGTGTGAATTGATGGTCGGCTTTTCAGAAAATTGCATATTGCGATTTGCCGCTTTATCACGCTACTTAGACGATTAATTATTAGGAGGAACTTCATTATTTTCCGTAATTGTGTGGACAATGCATTGCAGGGTGAGTGGCGAAATGGAAAAAATGAGGATACAAAGCGAAACCAAGGACGGGAATGGGAGCCACGAGGATCGCGACGAACTTCACGACACAGGGAATTAATTACGTGTGAATAATTCCCCAACGATGCACTCTTGAGTATTCCAGTTTCTTTTATTGCACTGATGCATCGTATGGCAAAAAGCAACAATGAGGAGGTGCACATGCCATGAATGGCCACACTTCGAGGAAGGTAAATGGATCTGAAATAAAGAGAATTACTTGACTGCACATTGCACGGAAAACACAATGATGTCGTTTGTATATGCCGTGTACTGACGATAGGGGGCAGCGGTTATTGCAGCGGTGGTACAATAAACAACGGTCAAATGCTAGCCATAATCCGTCGTCAAAGTATCACGTGAAATAAATATGAAACAAGCCAGTTTGGAGCGACGCTTAATCGCGTCACGGTATTGTCTTTCCTCGTTGTTTTCGGAAAACTCACGCGGCGTTTTATACAGGCGATGTTTGCGTTTAATTCCACACTTCTTACTTGCTTAGTTGTGCCGCTCTTCATTTGCCGCCTTTCAGGGTTTAATGAAAAGCGCCAGGCGACACAACCGCCTACACTGCCGCTTTCTACTCGCTGCATGTTGCGTTACGCGCGTTGCATAATTAAGAACATTCCCTTTTCTCGCCCACGCGTGCAGTAAAAATAATGAACGAAAAAATCCAATGCAATGCAATGCAATGCGTTAGGCGATAGCACTAATTGAAGCCGCCGCCGCTGCGGCACATCGCTCATTCGCATATCTGTGTTGGCGCATTATGCGATTGCAGGCGCGTTTAAAACAATCAGTAGTTTGGTCTGCAAGCGCAGCGAAAAAGGGTCCGCGGCGCCTCCCCACAGCGGCGGTGTGCCATGTCCCTAGGCGCAAGCAATTCGGCACTGCGCACAACAAGCACTAAACGGCAAACCCCATAAGGGCTCTTAGTGCGCGCCGATAAATTCGCGTTTTTAATTTTATAATTGCCAGCTTTCATTGGCAACGCGGGCCTTTTCACGCACCGATGGATCCGGCGCATGGAGGCGGCGGGAGTTTTATTTATTTGCGCTGAGAGATCATATGACACATGCCGAATAAATCGAGCGTTTTAACAAAGCCGAGATACTTTTCAGGTTGCGCTAATTTCGACATTTACAGAATATTTTATTATATACTTCATATCGTAACTCATTGAACCTAATTTAAAACAAGGTTTAATTGGTAGTTTTTTACTTATGTGAAAATAAAAATTATATTTAATGCATTTATATATATATATAAAGTTTCTTTACTTACGAAATAATATGATTTAAATGTACTTTGTCTGAATTTTCTATACTACTACTACTATACTACTAGTTTTGAAATTGCAGCTATCGAGTTTTATCATCAAAATTTTTTTTTTGATTTCAAGTAGAAAAGTGGGAACAATTTTAGTGTTTCGTATCGCCAAAATTTACTAAGTTACTATTTTTGGTTTAAAGGAATAAATGTCAAGTATTTAAGTTTGTCTTAACACAAAAACAATTTTGGGGACAGGACAAAATCAAACAAACATTGTAAGTTGTAATGTAAGGAAATAAATTAAACAATCACACTATTAAAAAAGAACTTATGAAGCAGATTTCTTATGTGATTTTAATCTTCTAACATGTGAAAATGACCTAGCCATAGAAAGATAATCCGAATTAAACTTTCGTTTATTTATATTTAAAATTTTCGGTAATTCCAAATACAATTTTGCAATTAAATTTACATTACAAATTGGCAAATTAATTTACTATTTATGTTTTTAGATTATATTTAGATTCTATTTATGTTATTAGATACCTATTGGATAAATATACCTATCAGAATATAAACATTTTTCATTTAATAACATTTCTTTCGATATAATTTCTATACCTCCTTTTGTTATTGGGCATAAAACCATAAGTCATTTCAAACAATTTATAACAAACTTCAAATTTATGTCTTATTCTGGCTTGCTCATGCTTTAATCCGAGCGGAGTGTGGCTCAACGCGAGCAAAATCCTTTCAGTAAATATTCAAATGCGTCAGAACTGCTGCAGGACATCCTCGCAGTGGTCGGCGGCGTCAGAGTTAGCGGGCAGGCGTGTTGTTTCAGCGTGTTTACTCGAAACCCGAGTTTACCTCGCTCAGTTCACAGCTAATATTTGCCGGCCGGCCTTCCCGCAGCACTTGCATCATGCATTTACTTATTCGATTGTGTCGCCGCCAACCAAAGCTGAGTTCTAATCGCGACCTGAGACACCGCCACCAACAAATCGCGGAAAGTGCGGCGTGAAAGTTTATCGCGTTGCGTGAACTTTGCTCTTGCTATTCACGCGCTCTTATCGAGCACTTTTTACCAACTTTCAGTCAGTTTGTCGCAACAAAGTTTTTATCATTTTTTGAAAAGTTCAAATTCTTTTTTCTTTATGCTTTAGGTAAAATGTTTTATATTTACTTCGTACCGCAACATGTATTAATATGCAACAATAAATTGAATATAAGAATATGTCAAGTTTGATACAATCGTAACTTGGATAGGACCATATAATGAATTTAAGCAACTATTAGTGTCGTATATTTAATTTAAAAATTTTATAAAGTACATTAAATTTTAAGGGATGGAAATATACAGCCAGATTAAAGTGATAGTGTCATTGAAGATCAGAATTTACCACAAGATTGATATTTTCAAGTATTCAAATGTAAGGCGCTTTGAAAGAAAATTTGAATTAATGTCCAACTGCTTGTTAATTTTTCAATATTCAGATACCTTATGTTATTAGTGAGGTATGCACGTGTTTCGCATTGTTATGACTAATTTTTACATGTCTTTACATGCTTGTAGAGAAGGATAATTAAAGTTACTTAATTTTCTTTTCGTACATGATTGATTACAAAACCAAAATTGCTATGAAACACAAAAGAGAACCTACTTTCACTATTATTCACAGGGACAGCACGTTCTACCCCAGGATTTCCAACTTAGAATACAGGTCAAAATTTGATAAACCGATCGAGATCTCGAATAGAATAAATATTTAACATATTTCATAAATAGAAACATGATTTCTTATTTAGTGAAGAACACTTACCAGCCATTTTTGCACAGGACACATTCAATTGGACAAGATTTGACAAATATGACGTTCAGGAACAATACGTGACAACTGCAAGATAGGCAACAATTGAAGCAAAATAATTATTAATTTAGACTACCTGTGATGCAATTGGTTATTTGGAATTTAATGCATTGCACTATACTGTACCAAGTACTTTATTTGAATATAGTAATTTTCGCAAATTTAATTTCGGTGAGGAAAGGGTATGATATAATAGGTGTTTAGTTCAGTCACTGATAATGACCAATTATAGAATTAGCAAAGGTCTTAAATATTAGCAAAATAGTCGAATGTTTACCTTCTTCTCTGGATTGATATTTACTGCTGAATAAGAATGCCAACTGAGGATAATGATGCAAATAAAATTATTGCTTGATGATATGAAGATTTCAGATATGAAGAATTCTAATGTAAGGCGTTTTGAAAGAAAATTTGAATTAATGTTCAAGTTCTTGTTAATTTTTCAAAATTCAGATACCTTATGTTAATACTGAGGTATGCACGTGTTTTGCATTGTTGTGACTAATTTTTACATGTTAGTAAACTCAAGAAATAACATTTCAATTTAATTAATAAACTTCAATTTGTGGAAGAAAACTACAAAACGGTTAATAATTATTTCCTTTGTTATTTTCTTTAAAACAATACAATGCTAATACTTGATATGAATTCTGGGTAGATTTAATCATGAATATTAAAATGATTTTTATTTCACTTATTATATAATATATACCAATTATATTAATTTTCCTGACGTCAAGTATTTTTGTGTGTTATTACTATTTATACAATTTTTATTAAACATTTGTGTGTGACAATAATAATAAAGAGATTAATTATTCGTTAGTTTCGTAGAACATGGCAAATTGTTCATACGTGCTTGAAATGAATGTACGTAACAAAACGGTGTAATAGAGGCATTGAAACGCGACGCCGTTTCGCGTGGTAGCGCCGCATTCAAACGTCCTGCTTTCCGCTACGGGACACCAACGTCCGACCGGCGGCGGCTAAAACCTATAATGTTATTACGATATCACTAAAATCGAATGGTTATTGAAGCCGCAAAAGCTTTAGATTTGCGTCAACTCGCACGTATGATGTCTTCGTTCGGTCGCATTAGAACGCGTACATATGTAAGCAGTCTTTGCGCAATAAAATAACCGATGTTTCTATTCCGGTTGCCGCCGCCACACGCGGCCAATATTGTCGCGTTCGTTTGCCACCGCTTGCTGGAGATGCGCCGATGTGAAATGAAAGAGAAAACGTGGTTTTATCTAGGCTTTCTGGCTTTCGGGACACGTTTGCGATGCCGCCGCCGCAAGCCGTCAAGATGATGCGTCCTTTTTTGCTGTCAATAGAGGATTTCTACGCACGAAAACGTTAGCATTTGTGTTTGTTGACAAAACGTTGCTGGGAGAGGCCAAACACTAAACGCCGACTAAAAAAGAGAGACAAGCCCAGGAATCGGAATGAATACAGGATACAAGGATTTGACTTGCATTTACAAAATGCTGTTCAATTAATTTGTACTGAACATATAATTGCTTACCACTAGCAAATAAATACAAGTGATTACCAATAAACTAATTATAAACGGTTTCTATAAATATTGGTAAACCCTTTAAATATTATATTGTTATCTTGAAATTGTTGGTGCTTGGTAATAAATTCCATTAAATAAATGAAAAAGTAATAAGAATTAGAAGTTATTGGAGATCAGTTTGTCATAGTTTAGATAATGTTAGAATTTTGTCACCAGCATTAAGAATGTGATCCTGGTGGTGTCCACCAGCTCTGTGCATATTTGACCAAGTCATGTGGGAATCTCCACACCCATTCTACCTTGTCAACAATTACCGGCGGCCCCATGGATCTAGAATCTGATTCATAAGGTTCCGGAACTGTTCAGAATAACAAATTTCATTTATATCTTTTGTTGCTATTCCATAATGCTCACTTGATAGCGGATAATCCAGATAATATGGAGGTATATTCCTATTGTTGAAGAAAAACATTCAAACTAATTGCATATAGGGCAATTTTCTATAGTGTCACCCATCTCTGAGTTGTTAAATTTCTTGGACCAATTATTTGGCGTAAAAATCAATGATGTTATCCTCTTCCAAAACTTTTGAAAGGACGAAGGAGTAGAATCTTCAATAAGAGAGGATGTAGCCTTGCTTGTTGAGAAGGATAATTAACATTACTTAATTTTTTTGTACATGATTGATTATAAACCCAAAATTGCTATGAAACACAAAAAAGAACCTACTTTCACTATTATTCACAGGGACAGCACGTTCTACCCCAGGATTTCTAGCTTAGAATACAGGTCAAAATTTGATAAACCGATCGAAACCTCGAATAGAATAAATATTTAACATATTTCATAAATAGAAACATAGCTTCTTATTTCGTGAAGAACATTCACCAGCCATTTTCGCACAGGACACACTCAATTGGACAAGATTTGACAAATATGACGTTCAGGAACAATACGTGACAACTGCAAGATAGGCAACAATTGAAGCAAAATAATTATTAATTTAGACTACCTGTGATGCAA